>VXBL01002400.1:0-27597 GCA_013400195.1 Aramus guarauna | reverse complement strand
TGTATATTGGTGTCCCTGCCTGCTCCTGGCTGCTCTGGCAGTGTGTGAAGGGGTCCCAGGGCTGTGCCCTGGGCCAGCTGTGGGGTGCTGCAGGACAGGGAACATACCCAGGTCCTTGTTGTGATGGGCACCTGCTCCAAAGCAGGAGAGGAAAAACTCTGCTGAAAGTCCTGTGGCTTCTCCCAGCTGGAGGAGGCAGCAGCAGTGAGGCTGCCTGCAGCACCCAGGCTCCCACAGCTGCTCTCCTCCCTGGTGGCACTGGGATTACAGGGCCCTNGCTTCTGGGGCCAAGCAGCTCAAGGGTGCGGATCCTGATCTCCACCACAGATCCATCCTGCAGCCAGGCCAGTGTGGAGGCACCATGCGGCAATGCCACAGGCCATGGGTGGGCACCCTGAGCCAGATGGGGTGTGCAGTCTCAGCCAAGTGGGATCCTGCCTACCAGTCTGACTCCCCTGCAGCATCCTTGGGAGAAAAAGCTGCATCTGAACATTTAGTGCTTAAAGTTTAGCAGAGTCTAGTAGCATCTTACAGCACAGTTCCAGGGACTGGTGCGGATTGGGGGTCTATGCCATCACCCTTCTCCCTGCCCATGTGCTTGCCTTGGAGCTGCACAGGCACACTCACACCCAGAGCCAACCAGGGCTCCTGTAGTCCCATGGGCACCCTCCCACCTTCACCCCACCCCTGCTCCCACACCCAGAGCTGCCCTTAGAGACCCACTCAGTCCCTTGCTCCCAGGCCCCAATCACCTACTGCCCAGCTGGTACAGCTGCTGTTTGCTAGGGCTCACACGTGTGCGCGTGATGGCACCCCAGATGCTAACTCCCACCCCCTCCCCATGGAGGAAAGTAGTCGAAGGTGGCATTTAATAAGGTGACAGGACAGACTGTGGTGATCAGCTAGTGCGTGGCCAGATTCGTGCACTGCCTAGTCCCTGCTTACATGAAAACAGACCCTTTTGTTCCCTTATGCCTCTATTTCCCACACTTGCTCCTCCCCAAATTTCCTCTGGTCTCTTCAGGATCTGTCCCAGATCACATCAAAACGTGGTTCCCAAACCTCTTTGCCTGCTCACCAGCAAGTCCAGCCTGATATTCGCTGGCACGTACACACTGAGGTATGCATTGCTCCCCAGCATGCTGGGCTTTCCCTTTGCTGGCACTCAGACCCACACCCCCCTGTGCACAGTAGAAGGAGCCCATGCACCCAGGAAACCAGCTATAAAAGATCACTTTGTGGTGATCCATAATTATTTCTTTTTTACACACAATTGTCCCCTTCTATGCCCATTTCCCACAATTGTTTCCCCCCCCCCGCCCAGTGCTTCCCTTGCCCTGAACAGCCCATAGCAGTCCCACTCACCCCACCTGCCCCCTTGCCCCAGCATCCCAGAGAGTCATGAGCCCCATGGGCAGCAGCTCTTGCGGCTGCCAGGGGTGTCTCCCACTGATGCTCCCAGACCTCAGGCAGCCCTGGGTCTGGCCTTCGTCCTGAAGGGCCCTGTGGCAGCCAGGCCAGTGCCTCCACTGGCTCCAAAGAGGTGACCAGGACCTGGCCCCGGCATGGCCCCTTGGCTCCTTTGCGTTCATGAAGATCAGCTGTCATCACATAACCTACTGGGCCATCTTAGCAAAATTCCTGATTTTGTTATTTGAACAGCTTCACTAGGTTAATGAAAATAACTGTAGGTATAAGGGTGTTTGATATGGCCCATGACATACCACAAAGCATTTTGATTAAAAATTGGCAGGATAAAACATCAACAGAGCACCCACTAAATGGCCTAAACCCAGTTACACACAGTAATACAAATTACTAATGTGAGATCACCACTAACCAGAGTCATTTTAGGGGACTCCAACAGTGCTAAGTCCTATAACAAAAACTTTAACAAACAGGAAGAAAGTTTAAAGCCAAATCCTCTCGAGACTGATGCCTTGCAGCACGAATGAGACAGCAGGCACATAACAATTCAGTGTTTTTAACTCTGCTGAGCAAAACTGCCTCTCTGCTCAGCCTCCCAGGGCACTGCAGCTCTGGACACTCTATCCAGGACTGGATTTACCCTTCTGCACAAGGCTCTGCAGCATCACTACTGTCCCTGTTCTAAAAAGGATGTATGGAAACTAGAGGAACTTTAAGACAAATGCTTTTAGGACCAGAGAAGGGAATTCTGTTCATTCCTGTGATAATTCAGTCTGTTTATTCAAAATTTGGGGGCAATTTGGCTAGCATATTTGTAGCAGGGAGGAAGTTCCAGGTACTAAGATGCCCCTTAGCCAGAGTGAGACAAACCTGAAGAAAGCCACTTTTGCAAAAGAAAAAATTCTCCTTGGGGGCTTTACTCAGGCAGCACCATTTAGGGCAACACATGAGCTCATCCAGAGTTTCTGAGCACAGAATCAGCCTGAGCAGCAAATCTGACTGCAGTGCCTGCGTGTTTGTGGCTCTGAATTCCCAATCCTGTGCAGGGCTGCAGGAGCTCAGCTTTGATGATCGAAACAGTTCAGGTCTGGACACATCAGCGCTGGAGAGCCGCTAGACACAGGGGCTTAAGCTCAGGGCTGCCAGGGAAGGGGCTCAAAGATGACACAAGGTGCACCCATTGAGGCTGGTGAAGCATGGACCGACTGAACTGCAGAGGCTGAGACAACAGACCAGGAGGGTGGACTTCATCTTTGAAGAGGGAAGACTTCAGTGCAAGAGCAGCTGGAGGAAACTGTGCCAGGTGATCTGGCCTGCAAACCTCACATGGTCCCTGTGCTCCACACCACAACAGGTGGAAGAAGGGGCACAGCAGCAGGGAGCAGNGGCATTTAATAAGGTGACAGGACAGACTGTGGTGATCAGCTAGTGCGTGGCCAGATTCGTGCACTGCCTAGTCCCTGCTTACATGAAAACAGACCCTTTTGTTCCCTTATGCCTCTATTTCCCACACTTGCTCCTCCCCAAATTTCCTCTGGTCTCTTCAGGATCTGTCCCAGATCACATCAAAACGTGGTTCCCAAACCTCTTTGCCTGCTCACCAGCAAGTCCAGCCTGATATTCGCTGGCACGTACACACTGAGGTATGCATTGCTCCCCAGCATGCTGGGCTTTCCCTTTGCTGGCACTCAGACCCACACCCCCCTGTGCACAGTAGAAGGAGCCCATGCACCCAGGAAACCAGCTATAAAAGATCACTTTGTGGTGATCCATAATTATTTCTTTTTTACACACAATTGTCCCCTTCTATGCCCATTTCCCACAATTGTTTCCCCCCCCCCGCCCAGTGCTTCCCTTGCCCTGAACAGCCCATAGCAGTCCCACTCACCCCACCTGCCCCCTTGCCCCAGCATCCCAGAGAGTCATGAGCCCCATGGGCAGCAGCTCTTGCGGCTGCCAGGGGTGTCTCCCACTGATGCTCCCAGACCTCAGGCAGCCCTGGGTCTGGCCTTCGTCCTGAAGGGCCCTGTGGCAGCCAGGCCAGTGCCTCCACTGGCTCCAAAGAGGTGACCAGGACCTGGCCCCGGCATGGCCCCTTGGCTCCTTTGCGTTCATGAAGATCAGCTGTCATCACATAACCTACTGGGCCATCTTAGCAAAATTCCTGATTTTGTTATTTGAACAGCTTCACTAGGTTAATGAAAATAACTGTAGGTATAAGGGTGTTTGATATGGCCCATGACATACCACAAAGCATTTTGATTAAAAATTGGCAGGATAAAACATCAACAGAGCACCCACTAAATGGCCTAAACCCAGTTACACACAGTAATACAAATTACTAATGTGAGATCACCACTAACCAGAGTCATTTTAGGGGACTCCAACAGTGCTAAGTCCTATAACAAAAACTTTAACAAACAGGAAGAAAGTTTAAAGCCAAATCCTCTCGAGACTGATGCCTTGCAGCACGAATGAGACAGCAGGCACATAACAATTCAGTGTTTTTAACTCTGCTGAGCAAAACTGCCTCTCTGCTCAGCCTCCCAGGGCACTGCAGCTCTGGACACTCTATCCAGGACTGGATTTACCCTTCTGCACAAGGCTCTGCAGCATCACTACTGTCCCTGTTCTAAAAAGGATGTATGGAAACTAGAGGAACTTTAAGACAAATGCTTTTAGGACCAGAGAAGGGAATTCTGTTCATTCCTGTGATAATTCAGTCTGTTTATTCAAAATTTGGGGGCAATTTGGCTAGCATATTTGTAGCAGGGAGGAAGTTCCAGGTACTAAGATGCCCCTTAGCCAGAGTGAGACAAACCTGAAGAAAGCCACTTTTGCAAAAGAAAAAATTCTCCTTGGGGGCTTTACTCAGGCAGCACCATTTAGGGCAACACATGAGCTCATCCAGAGTTTCTGAGCACAGAATCAGCCTGAGCAGCAAATCTGACTGCAGTGCCTGCGTGTTTGTGGCTCTGAATTCCCAATCCTGTGCAGGGCTGCAGGAGCTCAGCTTTGATGATCGAAACAGTTCAGGTCTGGACACATCAGCGCTGGAGAGCCGCTAGACACAGGGGCTTAAGCTCAGGGCTGCCAGGGAAGGGGCTCAAAGATGACACAAGGTGCACCCATTGAGGCTGGTGAAGCATGGACCGACTGAACTGCAGAGGCTGAGACAACAGACCAGGAGGGTGGACTTCATCTTTGAAGAGGGAAGACTTCAGTGCAAGAGCAGCTGGAGGAAACTGTGCCAGGTGATCTGGCCTGCAAACCTCACATGGTCCCTGTGCTCCACACCACAACAGGTGGAAGAAGGGGCACAGCAGCAGGGAGCAGCAGCTGACCTTTCCATTCTTGGTTTATAGACCAGGAACTTCACTCCTGCAGGATCAGCTACAGTATCAACACACAGTGTACAAGCTTTACACCATCCAGCACATCAGGCAGGAGCTGTCTCTTGTCACACCTTGAAGACAGCATGCAGCATGGGGTGCAGCATGCTGCAGACAAATTAGCTCAGGAGGGTGACTGGTACCCCGTCCCATTGGCAGACACAACCTGTCTCCGGGTAATGGAGAGGCAGCAGCCCCAAACACTGCAGCCGGGGCTCGTGCTCCGCAGCCACATGGCAGAAGCCAGCTGCTTCTTGTGAGCTGCAGATGAATCTTGCAGTGCCCTGAGACACCAGGGACAGACATTCTTCTTCCCATCCCACCTTCCTCACTCCCCCATCTCCAGGAAAGAACCAAGGACCAAAAGTACAGCTATGTTTTCTGGGCTTTTAGTTTGAAAAAAGTATTGATTGAAAGTGTACAACAGAACAAGGTGTGGCAGCAGCACCACAGCCAGATTGTTTCACAAATAAAAACAGAAAGGGCCTTAAATAATCGGGTGCAGATTAAAAAAACCTCAACAGTGAAAAAGTTCTTCCCTCTGAACAGAAATTCACAGGCACAGAAATGGCAACAACCACATGGAGACAATGGGGGGACATCCTTCTTCTAACCACAGGGCTCTGTGCTTACAGGCTGCCAGCCGTGGTGGGCTCCTGCACTGTGGCTGGTGGCTGCTCCTGTGCACAGCTCTGCTCTTGGCTCCCTCTTTGGAATGGTTACAGATGAACAGTGCGACATGCCCTTGCTAACCAGACCCGCCCCCCACCCCCCAATCAGGACACAGACAAACAAGGCCTCTGCTAAGGCTAAAAAAAGGACAAGACTTTGGAGTCTTGAGTTCAGCATGTTTAAGAAACGAGAGTCTGGTGAGCGCACAGCAAAGTCCCTGTGCGAGGCCTGCTATTCCAGCTTGGCCTTCTTGTTGTTATCACCGCCGTTCTCTTCTGCTGGTGCTGCTGGTGCTGCTGTATCCTCCAGTTTCCGCTTCCCACTTTCAGCAGGTGGGTGTGCATTACGGGGTTTGAAACTGATAATGATGCAGGTCATGTTATCACAGCCAGTGCCATCCCCTGAGGTGTCTGGAGCCAAACACTGATCCAGCAGCTGAGGAGGGACAGGACAGGTTAGCAGAGAGCACAGACACAGCACTTGGAATAGCCTGAGACACTGGGCCCATTCTAGCAACTGACAGCCGATTAGGGGCTGCCAGGCCAGAATGGTGCGGGCTTGGCTCACAGACAAGGAACAGAAACAGCCTCAGTAGCCGTGGTTTTCTGAAAGTGGACAGAAAATTCCTTGGCTTGACAGCAACCTAGAGGTCAGAAACACTGGTCAGGGTGCCAAAGGAACTGGGTCCCCATTTAGAGGTGTATCTGCTCCTGTTCCAGCCAGTGTTGCAGCCCATGTGCTGCCAGACACCCCAAGTGCTGACCAAACCAGATGGAGAGCGAGGGTAGAGTCAGGCACCAAGCTGGGATGCAGAAACACTGCATGCTGAAGGGATGGTGGAGCTCTGGAGCTTACCTCTTCTACAATGGAAGACAGCGGCCTCAGGACTCCATTCTCATCCTTTTGGGTGATCTTGGAGTGGATGAAATCCACCACTTCCTGGCTGCTCATCACATTCCTGCAGAGAGTGGAGACGTCAGAAGGACAAGCAAAGGGAGCAGTCATGCCACAGTGTCCCAAGCAAGCCTCCCTGGGCAGGGAGCTGATGGGAACAAGGCTGGATGCAGTGAGGAATTGGAGGGTTCAGAGCTCAGGACACTGACATCCCTCTAGCTGAGAGGAGCTCCTTAGGGGCCCGACTTAACACTCTGAGGTCATGGGGAATAAAGAGCTGATTAGCACCCAGGGCCCTTGGGCCCTCCTGAAGCCCAGCTCCTGGAAAAAGACCAGAGTAGTGATGCCCAAGAGGCACAACTGCTCCCTCACTACTCACCAGATTCCATCACAGGCAATGACCATGAAATCGTGGTCGTCATTTATTGTCAGCACCTTGATGTCAGGCAAGGCAGAGATCATCTGTTCTTCTGGAGGCAGATTCTTGTTCCGCTTGTAGAAGTGATCACCTGTAGTGGAGAGAAAGGTCAATTTTTGCTGTGGTTTGGCCCTGGCAATGCTGCCTACCCCCAAATGGTGAGAAACGCTGCCCTGCCAAAGGGCTACCCCAGCAGAATTGGAGCCAGTGCTTCTGCAACCAGAGTGGATCAGGCTGTGGGTGCATCAGAGAGAGAAGTCTGCCACACCTCTAAGGCATCAGCTTTGGCAAGCCCAACACACTGTTACCAAGCAATGGAGGTGCTTTTGCCAGTTGAGCGTCTCTTCACCCCAAACCAAGCACCACTTCCCCAATTCCTGGGGCAACATCAAGGCCAACAGCCCATGGCATCTGACAACACCATCTGAGATCCTGCAGCAGTGCTCATGAGATGAGCTATCTCATGTCTTGGAGCAGGATGTGCAGCTCATCCCAGCACTAGCTTGGCTTTGCTATGATAACACTAGATGCTCATTTTCCAGAAGTGCAGGCTGTCCAGATATTTCAGTGCAATGCCCACATCACACTGCTGGATTCAAGTCTTCCCAAGCCCTCAGTAGCCAAAGCTCACTTGAGAAAATTGATACTCAGCTCTGACTAGCAGGCTTATCTGGAATTACATCCTAGGAAGGGACTTCTAGGGCCATGACAAAACAGTAGGTGGAAATACCAGTGTCTCCCCAGATAAACAAACTCCTAGTTTCCATCCTAAATGTGTTTTTCTCTCTTTACCCTAGGATAATAATTTCAATGGGTTTGGTCCTTCTGCACAAGTACTCTCCACTCACACCCTTAGCTGCTGACATTTCCTTCCCTTCTCTACTTCCCAGTACATTCTCAGTGTTATTAACTACTCTTTCCTTAATGCCTCTCAGCATCTTGTCTGCTCAGACTGTAGCCAGTGACTGGGCCAAGACCTTGTTTGGCTGCTAAGAGACACGCTCAGTCTCTTCAGCCATTAATTACTCCAACATTGATCACAAGAGACCAAAAGATGAGTACAAACAATAGTCAGGTGCTGCCTAAAGCACTGCAGCAAGGGGGATGGAGTTTGTGCAATTAAAAGGCAACGCTGGCTCAGGAACAAATGACCTGAAACTGGTATAAAGTTAGGTCCCCAGGGAGCAACATACCAAGGTCCTTCAACAGCCTAACAGGAAAAAGTCCTACTAAAAGTCAACAGTCTGGTTTTGAGACAGTTTATAAGATGTAGTTTCTGACAACCCGGCTGATGGCACAATAGCTTCACACACTCTGTCCTGTAGTGGAGCCTGGCCGGTGCTAGGTGTTGCTTTCCACTGATGTCTGCCAGTTTCATGACCACTTTCTTTAATTAGACTGAAATCTCACCACATCAAATACTGAATACGTTCTACTGATCATCCAGTTAAAAACTGTTCCTTAAACTTAGCAGCTGTCAAGTGCTGGAAGCATGGATGTCCTGAGCACAGCATTCTGAAGCTGGCTTGCCAGCATTCACCCCCATCTTGCTCACCGATTGCCCTGGAGAGGTTGAGACCGCCATTCACTCTCCCATCCATGGTGACCTTGCCACCAGCGTTCTTTATCCTGGCCAGCTCCACCTCATCCTCCGGCTTGTGGTCATATGACATGTCAACAGCTTTGCCGCCTTCTGACACCACACAACGAGAGTCTCCAGCATTAGCCACAATCAGCTGCTTGCCTCGGATAAGTGCCACAACAGCAGTTGTCCCACTGTCAGAGCCAGGCTGCAAAAGACAAATGATTTTGCTGAGACTCCTTTCTCTTGCTCCATATCAGGTCAATAAGGCAACCAGCACCAGCCACCACAGGCCCCACAGTGTCCCAAACCCTGACATGCTGCGTCTCACCCCTTCTTCCCATAAGCACACACAGAACAATGGAGAAAAGCCTGAGGGAAGTGTGAAACACAGCAGGAGTGTTCATTGAGAGCCAGGATCAAGCAATACCTCCAGTTCCAGCCTCACAAAGCATCAGTGGTTCAGGATTCTCCAGTGTTCAACATGTCCTGCTGTATCCTCAGCTCTAAGGTGTTGATTCTAGCCTCAGCTCAGCTCAAGCAGAAGCCTCACTGCAAGCCAGGACATCTCTCCAAAGAGAGAAGGTTGGCACCTTGGAAGCTGTAGTCCCCTTTTCCTGGGTCCCTGGCTCGTCTGCCAGCACTGCCATGGGATGAGGAGCTGCAGCCTCGGCCTGGCAAAGAGCAATGCTCTGCCCAGGAGTAGCAGTGCCAGCAGAGCAGTCCTGCTACTGCCTATACTCTCCTTCCATGTCAAACCCCACAGTGGTTTCTAAGCACAGCAAACCCAGCCATGGGGTCAGCCTCTTCCAACCTCAACCTGCTGCCCAGATCCATGCCCTACCCCTCAGCATTTTGCATAAAGTCAGTGGCTGCATTCAGCCTCAGAACAAAAGAGGTGCTTTGTCCTCATGTGAATGGAAATAACTCCTTGCTAGGTCCCCCCCCAAAGTGCCCTTGGCTCCACACTATGCTGCAGAACACAAGAACGGGGTGTGCACCTCCTCTTTCCCCTCCATGCCTGGTAACAACATTTCCTCCTCTTCATCCTCATCCTCCTCTGCTTCTTCAGTGTCATCTTCATCATCTTCATTCTCTGCCTCTTCGCTGCTGTATCCATCCTCATCTTCACTGCATTCCTACAAGAAACAAGAGATACCACCAGAAGTCACACAGGACACTCTCAGTGCCCTCCCCAGACAGCTGGTCCCTCCATCCTGGGGACAGAGAAATTTGCCCCAAAAGAGTGAAATGACCTGGTACATTTCCCCCACACCTGATGTCTATGATCAGAGCAGCTAGTTTCAACTACCACAGTGAATGAAGGGATGGTGCATGCAGCAGGACCAAGGGCTCTCCATTATGGCTGCTGCACAGATGAGGGTATGTTTCCTTCAAGGTTATCTAAACAATCCCCAACACTCCCATGAGATGGTCTCAAAATATCAGCCTGAAAAAAAACTACTCCTAGGACACACCTAGGATGAGCCAGAGGCTCGTAGCTCAAGTACCACAGTAAGCAATGCATTCTGCCCAGCCAGAAGGCCACTCTGTCCCAGTGCTGTTTCCTACCTCACTGTCTTCCTCCTCTTCCTCAACCTCATCTGACTCATCCTCACTGTCCTCAAAAAATTTGGATTTGGTTGTGCGCTGGGGCTTTCCCGTAGAGGAGCAGGAGGGCCCGGCCTCCCCAGTAGAAGAGGTGACGGCCTCGTCACCTTTGCCTAGTTCAGGCTTCTGCAGAGCAGGGCTGTTGCCTCCAGTGCTGGCTTTGTCTGAGGTGGAGGAAATACCCGTGATTTCTTCATCTGGCTTCCCATTCTTCCTCTCCTTGTGGTCGATAAGCTCCCCTGGGTCAGCCTCTCCATTCATATTTGACTCCCCATCATGCTGCTTGCCTGTCCCCTCTGCAGCGTTCTCCACAGCTGGAGCTAGAGACTTGTTTTTGAGGTTCTTAGTGCAGTTTTGTCCATAACGTGTGAGAAGTTCCTCAATGGTCATTGTGGCTTCTTCATGCAGAAGAGCAGCTTCCTCATTATCCACTAAAAATGGAAAGGGGGAGGAGGTGAGGACAAAGAGAGTCAGAAATCAGGATACAACAGCATAGCAGCAGCTGTGCAGCACATGCTGGATTCAGCAGTGAGCTGCCCTGGCTAGAGGCTGCAGACAGGCTTCAGCAATGCTCAACAGGCTGATCACTAGCAGGCACAAATGCAGCCAGGTCTGCACCGTCCCACAGCTTCCAGGCACTGCAGATGAACAATAGACAAATAGCAGGGCAATGGCTTCTAACCACAGCCAATGCATGCAGTCTGCAAGTTACCCTAGTGCCTCCAGCCTCTGATGCTATTTGGCTACTTGTAGGCAGCACAGAGCATTTAAATTAGATGTAAGGTTGAGGGTAGAGAGCCCCATATTTCTGGAGTGCAGGCTCATCTGAAGCTGTGGGGGAAGCCGATAGACCACTCTCATGTGCAGATTTGTTCATTAATACTGCAACTGGGAACAAGAAATGTTTGTTATAGCAGTTGCTCCATGGGCCTTAAGCACCAGAGGGATCCCAACCAGCTGTAACCTAGACACTTACAAACAGATGATAGAATAGCTTGAGGCAGTGAATGCAGTATCTCCCACATGGGACATTAGACAGAAAATAGGATGACTTTCCCTATGAGCCAATGACCACTGCTTCCCTGCTGACATCCCCTTGGTTATAATTTTCTTTGCTGGTTAATCCCAAAAGGAAAAGAAATACCCATATCCCAAAAACTCCTGAAAGTACAGGACAAAAAAACAAAACAACCAACAAAACAACCCACAAACCCAACCAACCAACTGAAAAACCACTTTGTCCCTGTCAGCTGGAGAATGAGGGCCAACAAATTCAGCATTTTCAGATCAACACACAGGGTTCAAGGTGATGGTATTGCTTCACATCTGCTTCAAGGCTAGTCACAGGATATTCAGCCGAGAGCAGCACAGGATTCTACCCTGGGATTCACCTTCTAGCTGGCTTCATGGTCTGGCAACTACTTGCTGGTGGAAAAGCACACTTGCCTCTTTGTGAGAAAAAGAATTGCTGAAGAGACCAAAATCTACCTCAATCCTATCTGCAGCTGGTGTCTGCCACCAGCCTGGGAGAGCTAAGCACTGGAGATAATATTGTTTCACAACTTAGCCCACTTCCAAGCTCAGAGGTTTCTGACACATTTTAGAACTCTGCACCCCATGGAGGGAGCCCTATGGAAAACTGTGACAGACTGGTTTGTTATTCATAGAATTAAGCTATCAAAAGAATCAGAATTCCACCGGCACCAGCCCAAAGCAATAAACAGTGCTGAGGGGTGGCAGTTCAACTCCAGCTGAAATTTAACTGAGAAATTTGGACAGACAGCTTCTGCTAAAGGAGACCTGGCCCAAATGCTCTCAGTCCCTGTTCTGGAGCTGCAGTCTTGTCTATTTGGTGGCATCTGACTTACCATCATCTTCATCAGCAACTTTCTCCTTCTCATCTTCATCATCTTGGGGTCGCCCAGCCATCTGAGAGAGCTCTTTAATCACCTCCTCAGTGGTGAGCTTGGCATCTATGGCTAAGAAAGCATCTTCCAGGGCCTATGTATGAACAGAGACATGAGAATGCGCAGTTTCATCTCCCTTACAGGATGCCTGCGTGTCAATGCTGTGCAAGTCTCTTTCAGAACACACATCATACATAATCACAGAATGGCTGAGGCTGGCAGGGACCTCTTGGGTCCACCTGATCCAACACTCTGCTCCAGCAGGGACACCCAGAGCCAGTTGCCCAGGACCATGCACAGACAGCTTCTGAATAGCTCCAAGGATAGAGACCCCATCACCTTCCTGGGCAACCTGTGTCTGTGTCACACTCACACTGAAAAGTTTCCTGACGTTCAGAGAGGGACCCTCCTGGGTTCCAGTTTGTGCCCACGGCCTCTGGTCTTGGCACTGAGCACCACTGGAAGATCTTATGGGACACTGAGTCACAAGCCTTGATGGAGCCCACAGGGGGCCTGGGGACAGGACAGCGTTTCAAGCCACTGTGTGGAATGACTCAGCATGCAGACTCCTCTACTCAGACAGGCTTATTGCAGCCAGTGCGCACAGCCAGCTTGGGATCAGCAAAGCACAATACTTGGGTGTTTCAGCCTAGAGCAAGAGCCACGAACTGATTCAAGTTTGCTCGGTAGGCTATCCCCAGTCTAGATGTAAACAGAAGTTCTGGAGGGACTGCCTTCCCCTCACCCACCCTGCTACAGATCCCAGCACCAGCCCACAGGATACCCAATGTCAGATCAGGCATTACTACTATGAGGGAGATTCACAACAGAGGGATTGCTTGGTGGAAGCAAGACATGAACTTATCTCCCACCTCTGACAAAAGCTACCCCTGCCCCCCAAAAAACAACCCACTAAAACCACTCAAAGAACCAGCCCACACCTTTGACTGGAATGAGTCTGAAAACTTAAAAAAAAAAAAAAAAGGCAAAAAAAAAGAAAGCTGGAAAATAGAAGAAGGTTTATCTTTGAAAATACAATCAACACCTGGTATACACTCCCAGGAACAAGGGAAATAAAAACAGAAGACATGGCAGACAGACCTTGGAGGGACACGGCCATGCACAGAAGTATTATGTATCTAAACAAGGATTTTCTTCTGCAGTGGTGCTTACTTGTTTCAGGGCAGAGCTAGATTCTTACCTTTTGCAATTTGCCTTCCTTATAGGCCTTCTGGTCTTTGATTATCTCAGGAAGATACTTGGCACAGTAAAGGGCAACTTCTTCTCCTGAAAGGGAGCAGAAATCATTTAAAGAGGTTGGTCCTCCCAGAAGCAAAACACAATCTTGAGCAACTGAATTCCTGAGGCAAATCTTGGGACACAAACCAGAACTAACCCAGACATGGAAAAGTCACGCAGTAACAGGGCGCTGTGGATCTCACTCACACCTCCCAGCAGGCTGCATCTCCAGAACAGCAGGATTTGCAGATGATCCCTGGCAAACCTCAAGGAGCTCTTACCTATCACGTTTGTCCAATGCTATAAGCTTCCTGAAAGGGAGCTTAGGCCCATTTTGGCACTTAGGCCAACTGTTTAGGCCCATCCTACCTAGAAACTTCTTTTTTCACATGTAAGCTTAGGGATAAACAACAGAGGAAAAGGGAGGCTTTTGGTCAATGTAAGCTCGCTCTCAGAGCATGTTGAGCAGCAGGGCAGGCTGAGGGGTCCAGCTGCAGGGTCCAGGACCTTGCTTAAGACTGTGCTGGATAAGCCATTCTCTATCACATGGCAAAGGAGTAGTACGAGTGGGCTGAGCATAGCACTTGAGACCCTCTCTGTACACTGCCAGCTTTCCTACAGCTATAGGTAAGGCAAGAGAGCCACGTGTGCTCCTTCCCTCCTGGCTACAGAAGGACGTTTCACAGCGGCGTTGTAACAGCCACTCAACTCTTGACCTCCCTGCTAGCACATCCCAGCTTTGCTCCCCTTCTTCCAGCCAAACAGAGGCTGGGCAGGTAGCTGGGCATGACGAGAAGTAATGCACACAGGAGCAAAGCTCTGTGAAGGAAAGGGGAGCAGGGGAATTGAGGGGAAAGTATGAGAAGGGTGGGAAGTAGCTAGCCATCAGCTTAGCAAAGGGAAAGGCAGAGTGAACACAGTGGGAAGTGAAGAGGTGGCGAGATTTGAGAGAAAGAAACAGCAGACAAGGGACTTTTCAAATGTGCCTGCAGAAAAGGGATCAAGTGGCCATTGACAAAGAACAGAAACCTTGCAAAACAGTTGCTGTTAAACCAGTGCTGTAAAAAGTTCAATGCTATGGATCTAGACAGCAAAAAGTTCAATGCTACAGATCTAGACAACAAAGAGACTGAGCTCTACTCTGACCATGGTCTCAAAAATGCAGAGTGGGAGCAAGAGTGGAAGAAAAACAAAGTAAGATCGCAGAAAAATAAGTGATCTAAGAGAGAAACAGGAGGGATCCTAGCATTTTTATGAGAACTTAAAAGGGAATACCAAGGGGACCTGACAATCCCAAATCAGGAACTACAGGACAGGAAACAGGCCTGGTAGGCTGCTGACACAACTGCTGGTCATTGCAGGGGGCAGCTCCTCCAGTTTCTCTTCCAACTTGCAATTGTTCCTGCCTGCCCAATCTGGACCAGCATGATGGCGCTGACATCTCTTACTCATCTCATTTTGACACTCTTTGAGGCACTGAACGGCATCATCCAGAGTGTATGGCAGACACACAGGTGGGTCATCTGCATGCAAGCCGTGCTGTGCCCTGCAGTTCTTCAGTGGCTTCGCCAATGCTCTTACTCAAACGCTGAACAGGAACGGGGTGGATGAAACCCTGCATTGCTTGTGTCAGGTAACTGTTCTGGCTGAAAAGGACTGGCCACAGCTACCTGCTGAGATCAGAAAGGGAGAAGAGAGTGGCTGAAGGGCACCCCCATTCCTGCCCATCCCAGTGGGGTCTGCAGATGAGCCAGCAGCTCTGTGCAGTCTGTGCTACTAGAAGCAGCTGACAGATCTAATAATACCAGTGTGGACATCTGATCACCCACCAGATGGAAAAGATGACCAAACGTTGCAATCTTTCTGCCACAGCTAGGGAAAAGGGATCTTCTTCACAGCAAGAAGTAGCTTGATCTGAGAAAGTCACCAACAGCTTTGCAGCCTTGGCCTCAGTATGTCCCCTGTCAGCAGGCAGGGCACGGGGCTGGAGTACAGCCTGTAGGAAGATGCTTTCCACAAGCCTGGCAGCACTGCACAAAGCAATGCAATAGAGAAAGATCTTACTCTGTCACTACAAAAGCAGAAAGCCAGCCCAATATGAAAAGCTTTGGCAGTTAAACGAATCATTTCTTTGAAACAGTGACGCTGAGATTAAATCGTGATCTGGGAATGTCTGATGTGCCTGACTGTGGCTACCCAAACACAAATCATTGTAAGAGAATTTGTAGGTGCCACAGTAGACAAGAAACTTTTGCTGCTTCCCGTGCAGCTCCAGCACAGATGTCACAACAGACATTTCCGCTGCAAACTGATGAGGCTTCACACGAGACCCTTTTGCCAGTCTCATAGACTTCTCTCTTCGTCAGCTGCAGCTCACCCTCACACCAGGCCACCCTCTGTGAGCAGAGCTGGTCATGGCGGTACCCCGTCTCCCTTGCTCAGGGCAAACAAAGGTGCTCACTTACAGTGTTTTAACCAAAGCATCTAGAAAAACAGGATTCTCTTTTGGAGTCATCTGGCTATGGAAGACGATCCAACAGAACTGGAAGGCACAGTTCAGTGGCCGACACACCAGAAGGCTGCACTGCCATTCAGCGAGACCTAGACAGACTAGAGAACTGGGCAAAGAGGAACCACATGAAACTCCAAGTTTCATGTGTAGAGTGTAGAGTCCTGCACCCAGGGAAGAACAACCCCAAGCGCCAGGACATGTTAGCGGTTGACCTGCTGGGAAGAAGGAGGACCTGGGAGTCCTGGTGGACAACAAACTCTCCATGACCAGCAGTGGTCAANGACAAAGCACTGGGACAGGCTGCCCAGAGAGGTTGTGGAATCTCCCTCTTTGGAGGGATTCAAAACCCGCCTGGGCACCATCCTGTGCAACCTGGTCTGGTTGTCCTGCTCCAGCAGGGGGTTTGGACTAGATGATCTCCAGAGGTCCCTTCCAACCCTTACCAATCTGTGAATCTGTAAAACAAGTCTTCAAATCTAATAGGTCTCTGTCCCTTTGGTGCACAGGAGGCAGCTATTGGCCCAGCACAGAGACTTCAGGTTGAGCTGCTTGCACAGCAGTCCCAGAAAGATCTAATGGCTTTTAGAAGCTGAGTCAGTAACTCAAAGCACATTTGTGCCACAGTGGCCAGAGAAGCTGAACTGGCTCAAGGAATTTATCTTCTACATGCAGACAGATGTACTAAAATACTCCATCTCAGCACTTCTGGAACTGTCGCAGCAAGAAACCCACCAGGATCTTCTCACTCACAAAGCCTTTGTGAGAGTGTAGTAGAGAAGCTCTACTTCACTCCAGGTCCTGACTTGCAGAGTGGCCTCTGTGTACCAGGGCCAGCTGTGGGGAGGGAGCCTTTCTGCAGTTTAGCTTTGGTGCAACCAGCATAATTACCCAGTGGATGCTAATGGCCCCTTTCAGTTCATTATGCAACATACTCCTGGATTTGGTTGCACTTATACCAAAATCAGCCCACCCACCACATTTTATCAAGGTCGTCTCTTCATTAAATATCAACCATCCTCCCTCTGAAGGTGGGGATGAGGGCATCAGCAGCAGGGCTGAAGAGTCAGGTAATTATGACAGCTGATTCAGACACCTCAGTCCTGCTTGGTGCTCTTCATCAAGGTCCTTCCCTGCCAGTTCCACTAGGGATCCAAGGATTCGGCCCCATGATACTCCTAGTCTGTGGCACTGAATTAGGGAGGAGAACAACTATCAAAGAGACTCCATTTGCAACTGAGTAACAGTGACTCCCGGGATAGACCACAAAGATCTCTGAGGAAAAGGCTTCTCCTCTCATTTTACAGCCACTTGCTGCTTTTCTTTGATAGCACCTCACCTACTACAGCATCATCTCAAAATTAATGTTTCCCTCACTTCTGCAGTTACTAAGTTATTCACACAGATTTACTGTCTTATTACGGCTGTATAAAGAAGCAACAGACAATCCACAAGGATAAAATATTCCCCAAACCACTCATGCTCACCTGGGCATCAGAAGTGACTAAAAGCCTCAAAATCATCTGTCAGCAATGAATTAAGTGCTCAGGGCTTTATAGTTTCCTAGGCAGACCTACAGCAAATGGTCCTGGTTGCCCTCATCTGTAAGAGGCATTTGAGACAACATTTCCAGCAAAATGGTAAAAGTTGGGAAGAGCTCTCTGAAGCACAAAACTGACCTGCAGAGCAGTAAAATGGAATGAATTTTCCAAAGATGCAAATACCCAAACCCAGACAATTTTGTTCAAGCAAGAGAAGGATGAGCACATGAGTACAATATAGCACAGCAAGGTAAGTGTGATGAGCTCTTCCCCTCACCAAGGCAGGCAAGACCACAGGACTATCTCCCCAGGGGAGGAATGAAGTCCATGGCTTTTAACTTCCAGACAAGGCTCTACACACTCCAAGGTACACTTTAAACTGCAATAGGAATTCTGGTGCTGACAGTTTTAGGACAGCAGGGAAAAGAAAACCTCACCAAGTGCAACCTCCACCTCTTCACACTTCCCCGAGAAGTGGGACAGAGGAGAAGCAGAGGTACAAAAGCAGGCCCTGGTACCCATGGGTGTAGAGAGCCTTCAGCTGTTGGGGACTTCAAAAGTCTTCAAGGGCTGGACGCTTAGAGAATACAATTACTCAGCTGTAACCGTAATACATAGCCAACAACAAATCCAGGATTGCATCTTCCACGTCTCTAGTGTGAAACCTACCGTAAAACTCTCATAGTCTGCATTAATAATTGTATTAAAGTGTTCCAGAGGATCAGCATCCAGCTAAGTAATGCCAAAGCCTCAGCTGCATTTCCTGCTTAATGTGACACAGATGTAGTAGTACGAAGGTCTTCAGGAGATTAAAGTAAAATATGTGTAGCACTGAATTCAGTGAAAAAGTAATTATCTAGAGGATTCTCCAGAATGCGTACTTTTATGTTCCTACAAAATTATAGAAACAGACTGCTTTTGTTTGTGAGAGTATGTGGAGTTTTCAGGACATCTGAAAGACCATGTAGAAAGGTGAAAGCATACATGGGAAACTTTAGGTCTCAGAGCATATTTCTGCACAGCTAGATGCCACTGTCAAAAGCTACATCTGATTTAGTTTTAAAAGCAGGAGTCACTTTCAGATGAAATATGTAACAGTCAATTTATCTCAGCATTTCAGGCAAGGCTGGCTCCAGAGCACCTAAGACCCAGCTGGAATCTCGCTGCAGTATGATTTCTCTATCTGCAGGAGCACAGGCTTGAATATGACATGTGAAGACAAGAACAGGCAGCAGCCTCAGGGCAGAAACCTAGGCAAGAAAAAGGCCTCCAGAGACATGGGTTCCTAGATCAAATCTTTTTCAGCGCGTGTACATGCGCAAACCCATCCTAACTCATCTTCACAAGGCTGAAAGTGGATCCCACTCCAAGATTTGATCTGTATTTAGACACACACACACAATTTGCATATAAAATAGAGCTTAGAGTCAAATAACAAATAAACTGACTAACAACAAATATCACAGATATCCCTATGGATTGGAATACTATGCCAAAACTGGAAAAGAAAAATTTTAAAAACAGAGTATTAACTCCCACCCTGAAACAATGACAGGAGAGGCAGAATGCTAAGGCAGATCAGAAGGCAAGATAACCAAGAACTGGACAAGAGAGATCCATCGCTCTGCATACAACTGGAAAAAATTACAATAGGGCTTGCTGTATTCAAATTAAACACCCCGACAGGAGCAAAAAGAAAACTCACTATGATAATGTTGACCTCTAAAAAGGTAGAGCTACGTCTAAATGAAGACACTTATTAAAAGAAAATGAGAAGAAACAGCTAAAAGGATAAAAGATGTGTAGATCACAACAGAGATTGGTCAGAAACACCATACTGGAGGTGCAGAGTACCCGTATATCATTCTCCAAGATTTGGAGGCAGAGAGGCCAGGGAAAGCAAAAAGGCAACTGGGGAAGGCTACTAGAATGCAAAAACCAGCAGCATTGTTCAAAATCTGGAAGTCTTGTCCACAGGGAGAAAACATGAAAGAAAAACTGATGAGTGAAATGGAAAGCTAAATATGAAAAAAAAACCCTAACCACTCTTTTTCAAGGAACACAATAATAAAAGCTTTTCCCAACCTGCCTGGAACAGGAAGCTAACTGGAGAGTTTAAGGCTGATAGATGAGCAAGGTATAAAAGAAAAGCTAAATTAATTCTTTGCACTGGCAACTAATAAAGCTTAGAGAGGTTCCCACTCTAAAACCTTTTTTTTTTTTTACATGGGACAGACCTGAGGTATTGTTTCAAACTAAAGTAATAATGCATCGATAAGAGCATACAAAAGTAGGGATGTGCAAAAGTTGATCTTCAGAGTCAGGTTCAACTATATCCATATCCTTACTGATAAGGTTTGTCTAGGAAGAGCTGTAGAGATTCAATCACTGGAAAACTAAAACACAAGTTAGAAAACCATCCCAGTGTTTTGTCATTCTGGTTAATGCCTTTCCCTAACATCTATCTTGAATCTTTCCTATTGCATTTAAGAAAACCAAAACACATTACTTCATGTCTTACACTAACAGGAATGTCGTGTGTCCAAAGTCTTTCTAAAACCAAACATATGAAACAGAGCTTCCTGTTAGCTGAGAAACTAACATACTGATCTTAAAGAATCGGTTTAATATTATTCATTCTTGACCAGGTTTTGCTGGATGCTACTCATCTTCATGTCTGCTAGATGTTTACAAATGTGTTTTTAATTTCTGCAAGAAATAACATTAAGTTGAATAGCTGCTAAATCCCTATATCCTTTTTCCTTCTCTGCTTTTCAGAACCAACCCATCATCCCCATGTTCTCAAAGACAATCTTTGGGATATCAGCAGTTGCTCCACTGAGGTCTCTGCACACTCTAAGATGAAGTTCAGGGGGAAAATAATTTCAAAACATTCAGTCTAAACACCTCAGACTAAGACTGTATCTTTTGAAGAGCTACTAGTCAGCTACCTGCTCAGGCTGACCTTTTTAATAAGGACTATTGCAATAAAAGGTCTTAAACTGTTATTTACAAATTGGTAGAATTAGATAACTCCATTCTAAGGGAAAGCGAGCAACTATGAACTGCGGTACGTAACCTTCCACTTGAATCTGCTCCCTTATCAGAGAAATGAAAGGCATACATATACCAAAAAATAAGTTAAAAAGCCTCAGAGAGTGGTGGTAACTCAGTTCACAACACTACAGGCCAGCATATCTAGTACATGACCACAACAAACAGTAGAAAATGTAATAAATAGAATTAGTAGATACATGGATACATATGGTAGGATGGGCAGAGGTTAAATATACAGCAGAGAATGTCACAAACTGGTCAATGTTTTTTCAGAGTCAATGAGCAGGAGGAAATAGGCAATGTAGCTGATCTACTCCATATAGATTTTCAAAAAGCTTTCAAATGAATCATCAAATGTTTTATATACTAAGCTGCCATGGGAAAAGAAGTAAGGTTTGATAGAAGCAGACAGTTTTCAAAGTGGAGGATGGCCACTTGGGAGAGATCCTTGAAGACTTACGTTGTTCACCATCTACATAAATAATCTGAAAAAGAGGTCAGTAAGAAGTGATGGATCATTCAGGATGATAGAAACGAAAATAATTTGCAAAATTTAACAGCAGGATCTTGTGTGTTATGTGATATGGGCTGATGAAATTCCTCACTGACACAGACAAGAGCATAAAAAAAGAAAAGACAACCAACCTCCATATGCATATTGGATGGACTCAAAACCATGTATGGCCACTTAGGAAAGATCTGGAAGAAACTGGGGACAGAGTTCTAAAAATGTCAGCTTACAGTTTATTGGTATCAAAACAGCTAACATGTTAGGAATTGCTAGGGAAGGAACTGAGAACAAAGCAGAAAACACTTATGTCAATAAATTCATGGTATATCTGTAACTTGAAAGGCATAGGCAGTTCTAGTCAGCCTAACTAAAAGCATGTTGCAGAGCTAGATTATGTCCAAATAAAAAGGACAAATATAATCATAGCTGTTGTACAATATAATGTTTGGAATCTGTAGCTACATCCAACAGCAGTAGCCTAATGAGTCCCACAGATGAGGCACTTCAGCACCTACGCTAGAAATTACTAGAATGATCCATGGTGCAATTTTGGCATAAGATAGTTAGCACTCTCCTAATTTCTGGACGCAGTTCAGGATCTAATAGGAACCAGGGACCAACAGCCAGTTTGGATGCAGCCATGCTATGGTGCCCAGTTAACAGCACTGGCATGGCCAGGCTGTGCCAACTGACCTCAGGGCCAGAAAATGAGGGCTGCTGTTATTTCATAGTAGATTCAGCTGTATGACCAGACATAAGTCTAGGACTTCTGACTGGAAGAAAGGACAGAGAGTCCAAAATTATAAAAGTGAAAAGTGCTAACAGAGTGATAATTTGCTAATTTCTTCCACATGTTGGGGATATTGCAGTGAAATGATCAGGCAGCAGATTTAGATCAAAGTCTTTTTTCAAATAATAAATAATGGAGTTCTATACAAAACATCCTATGCAAATAATCACCAAACATATAAACCTGGTTTAAAATGCAATTAGGACAAATTCACAAAGAGTTCATCAAGAAGACTCAAATGTGTCTATAAAATCAAATGGCTGCAACTTCTAGTTCACAGGGAGCCCTTAAGTGGGGAACTGAAGCTGGGAAGGGATCTGCCTGTTCTGTTTCTTCACTCTTTCCTCGGACGACCAGTACTAGCAACCACCAGAATACTTTGACTGGAGTCAGACCTTGCTCCAATCTCACATAGGTTTTCTTACTGCCACTCTTCTGTGACTATCCTGTCTAGCTTATTTACTATGAAAATAGCCATTCTCAAAAGCTTTAGAAGATGGAATACAAATGTCATTTCAATTTTGTATTAACTCATGACCTTCCTTCTAGAAACCCTAAGAAACTTTCAGAACCTTAGTCAATGATATCTATCAAAGAAAATGCTTCCCAAGAAGGAGCAAGACTTCTAAGGCTTGCCCCAGCAGCCACTCAGCAGCCTAGAAGAGCCACGCTGAAGGACTCTGGAGAGAACACAGTGGTTGCAGTTACCTCCGTGTCCATCGTAGACTGAGAACATGGCTGTTTCACTGTCCAGCTCGGGTATGCAGTTGTGTGCATCCTGAAAGAGAGAACAAAAGTCTGGAATTACATGGATTACACTAGACCCTGCAGAGAAGTGGGAGAAAGGAGCAAGGAGGCTATGACCACTCACACAGGGATTCTCAAATCTGGAAGGAGAGCAGGAACAGTAAGAAAGCCTCCTGTCATATCCTCAAAAGCTTACCTGGCAAGCACCCATCTTCAAACAGGGGGCACAGATCTTTAACATAGTGCTCTGTGCTACAGCAGTAACTCAGCCTTGTCACCATGCGATCACTGGAAACCCTTTCAGATCCTCAGTACAACTCTAGATATGGCCAAGCTCAAGCCAGAATCAAATCCCTCTGCTCACAGTACTGGCAAAGCCTGTGTTACCGCAGTAGCTTCACAGTCCTTAAAGAACACAGGGTAGCAAGCTGTGCTCTATTGCACAAACTGGTACCCAGGCTGAGGGCTGTCTACAGGTACTGGTACCCAGGCTGAGCATAACTACAGAAATACAAGTTGTCCTGGTACCAATACACCAGCAACTTCCCTCGTGCAGACAAATGCAACTGGCTTAGGATCACCTATGGAGTCTGGCCATTCCCACCAATGCTCTCTTCCCCAGTTCTTGCCAGATAAGAGCCACACAAACTGAAAAGGCACTCTGATGCCATGACGAAGCCAGAACGTCAAATATGGAGCCTCCTGACCTCATGCCCTCAATCAACTGCAGGCTTTGCCTTTGCTTGTCCTGGTGAATATTGTCACAGATGACAGCTCGATGAAAGGCAGCCTTGCAGGACACAGGATTATCACATCCAGTGAGAACAAACAACTGGGCTGGAAAACCTTCTCTTGGGACAAAGGCTCCTTCCTGCTCTTCTTGCCACATGCAATGCTCCAGGAAGGCACTGCTGGCCTCAGGCACAGCTACCTGACAAGCAAGGGAAAGAGCCTAGCCTCTCTCAAGTGTCTTTTAAGCAGTGAAACAAAGGACAAACAACCAGCCAACTAACAGTGCAAAAACCAAAGTACAAACCCAGGCATTGCTTCCTAAGGTAAGACACACATCTGGGTTCTGGCAACTCTCCAGAAACCCTGAGAATCTTCGGGGCAAACGGGAGGGAAGATGTGTCCTGGGGCATTTTGGGCTTAAATATCAAACTGCATCCAGCCTTTCCCCGTGCATGCTCCCAAACTAGAAAGATCCACAACATATCAGCTATATACACTGAACAACCTTTCTCTCCACAAGGTCTCACAAGAACAGCAGACTCTGAAGAAGGCACCACCCAGATTTTACAGCCAGGTGCCCGACCTCTTTGACCGTTTGGGTAAGCAAACTGAACTTGGCTATTCTAATCCAAAGCCTAGAACTGATGGACGGACTGAATCTTTCTCTTAAACCCTCCCCCTGCCCAACTAATCTCCTAAGCTTCCTTTAAGTCCAAGCCCTAACCTACCAACTTACAGCCTGACCACACCCCACATGCTTTTGTTCAAGAACAATCATGTGATATTTTAAACAACATGATCTAGCCTCTTTGCTGTGGTTCAAGTGCATCACAAAGTTAAATGTGCTACAGTTGCCCCACAACACTGTGCTTACTCCAAGACAGCTGGCTCAAAGTTTTGGATGTGTCCACATTGCCAGCCATAACCCAAAATTTCTATATACACATGCAGCTACACTTGCTGCACAGCCAAGCAACTGTTGAGCTCTTCTACTTTTTTATTGTAGAACTCCTTGAACAAAAGCTGTTTGCCCTCTGGAGTCCCACAATCTTATGAGAACTCCATTCCCCTGCAATTTCTATCAAGTGCTAAGGAAAACAGTAAAAAAGAGGTTCTGGGTTTATGCAGCACTGAAACTCCTGACACTGATGAAAACAGTGTCTGAACAGGCAAATTACAATCTCAGTTCAAAATGAAAAAAAAATACTCTGAATTATAATGTAGGAAGTTTAACTAGAGAGATCACTGGAGATAGCAAATAAAAAGAATTAGCAAAGAACCAGCATTTTTATGCTCACTGTTCAGAGCGTTTACAGAAGCTAGTGAGACAGCAAAACCACAACAAAGTAACTGGAGTAAGTCCCAGGTGACTAGACAGCAGTTTAATTAGAGCAAGTAATGTGAATGCTGCTGGGGAGGAAACCCAATATTGGCAGCAAAAACAGTCTCTCTGCTCCATTTGTAGAGCACTCACCACAACTTGTCCTGACCCCAGACCAGGGCGCTGCAGCCAAGGAGGGCAGACAAACAAGGCTAGCACATGTGGGTTCAGCTCCCATGCTGCGCACAGGGTTTGATCTACACTGCTCTGAACATGAGTGTGAGCTGCTCCACGAGCTGGGCTGCACACCAGTCCCTAGCATTCGATGCTGAGAGCAGTTCAGAGAGCACTTGACTGACCACCAAGACCAGCTTGTGCTGCCAGCGCAAGAGGCCTGCAGTTACAGGTCTCCATCCCTGCTTCTAGGCCCGGTAAGCTGTCTGCAGTGATTGTCCTCCATGATCTCATGCTCTTCAGACCAAGCAAGAGCTCACAAAGCCTGGATGCCAGCTTTCTGCTATCTAGTGTTCCCCTCAAGGGTAGGATTCCAGGTCTCCCCCAGCTAGCTCAGTGGTTACTACAGCAGTCCTGAGAAATAGTACGTTTGAAACATCAAATTCAGTTGAAATTAGCAAACAAGTTACAGCTGAGAATTAATTTGACAAATATGGATATTTTGAACCAAATTCTTGCATTTTTTGAAGCAAGGGCCTTTTTTCTGATCCCAGGAGTGAAATTAAGCTGCACACAGGCGTTGTGGGTGTCTCATCTTGGAGATATGGCCAGAACAGCAAAGAACTCAGGCCGCATCCGACTACCTCCAAAGTGCCTCCTGCACCTTTCCCTGTGTCCCACAGCACTCCTCTCTGTACCAGAAAGCTATCTTCAGCTTTTCCCCTTTTCTTATTTGCTCATAGTACCTAACATTATTTCTTTTTGTATCCTTATCCTTTGGGTCCCTCACCTGCCCAAAACATTTCCTTATTCACAAAGCAACTTCTTTGGACTAAGAATGGATTTTTATTATGATATTTCTTCAGAGCCCCATATACTTTTTAGGAGCACTCAAGTGAGGTAAGTTAAAAGCAACAGACAACTCCTTTACACAAATTTTGGCTATCCAAAAATGCCGGTGTCCTGCCACTTGTACACACTCTGACTGGCTTCACTAACACAACACATAACTAAGGCCTTAAGTGTAAACATTTGCTCAGAACTTTCTCCAAGCCTTACAGAACAGTGAAAATACAATTAAACATGAAGAAAAGGAAAAAATACAAACCGACACAATACACACAGAAGAACACATAGCACTGGAATGCAAGAAAATGCAACAGAACTTCTGCTCAGCTGTATGTGAAACAATACATGTTCCTCTCCCATCACAGTCTTAGAAGCAATTTGCAGCAGGTTCAACTTGTAACACAGGCACTCCCACCATCTTCTCATTTCTTGTGATAACATAGCTAAACCACATCTACATGGATAGCCTCAGTATTGTTTCTGCCAACAGGGAGATAAGCCAAAGATGTTGGTAAGTTGTGAGAACACAGCTGCGAGCTCTGGGTCTCATCCAATTTCCATAAAGGTCAACAGCAGCAGGAACAGACCTCAAATAAGTGAAATTATGAGCCAATGTCCCACCTGTGGGAGGGCTACTTTAGCCCACCAGCATTATAAATAAGGGCAAGCCTCTGCTCTCCCTTATCCAAGACTGTCTCCTTAAAACCCTTTCCACCTCTGTGTGCCAAGGATACCAGAACACTGTCTGCATTCACAGCCTCTTAAACATGAGCTAATCGCCTCGCAGAGATTGTACTGCACATCACCTCAGTGCTCCAGTAATGTCTCTATGCCACCATTTCACCCTTCCAGAGGTCACCAGGATGGACCAGCTTGAGACACTATCAGTCTCAGTCAGCCACGTAATCTGAGTGTATCTTAAGAGCACAAGCACCAATTCTCCTGCCTATTTTACCCTGGAAACTAGAGCCCACAGTTTCATAGAGCTCTGATGCACACAGAAAGGAGGAAACACCTAGTAACTGTTTTGTCACACCAGTAAGACTGCTGTAACATTTCAATAGCAGTAAAGCATCTGATAGTGTGGCTTATGAAACCACATTTGCAAAAAATCAATCCCTGACAGTCTGAACGGGACACCCTCTCCAAACTAGCCAAAGGACTACGAACAAGAAGGCTGCTTTATCATGTTCAGAGAAGATGTACCCTGGGGGGCACTGCAGGGACAAATATTAATTGTTATCTAATTTAGCCTGTTTGTTGGTTGCCTGGAAGGGAAAATAAACCAGCATGTTAATGGCACTCACGGAGGGTGTTAAAATCAAAGAACAAGGAACTGCTGGCAAAGCAGAGAAGTAGTCCCAGCAGCTCGACACTGCCCTTATACAAGCAGCTTTACAGAGTAGTTCCAACAGACTCCCCCCACCAGGAGGAGTGTGGGCAAATACCTGGCTCCCGCAGCCAGATATTAATTTGCCCTGTAACAAACCTAGCTGATGGGATGGTAAAGCCAAGGCTGGCTACAGAAGACTGAGAGCAGCAATGAGAATTCCTCCAATAAATTTGCCTAGAAAAAAATAAAAACAGTGATACAGAAAATAGAGAAACTGACACTTCGTTTCTGCCTGGAAAGAAAGGCAGGGATTTTGCCCGAGGATTTTTCGTTTGCTTTCATTCTGTGCTTCATGCCAAGCACCACGCGTGGGCCTTTCCTCCGCTTTTTAACCCGACTCTCTCATTCCCTGC
The DNA here is from genome assembly GCA_013400195.1 of Aramus guarauna. Taxonomy (NCBI): domain Eukaryota; kingdom Metazoa; phylum Chordata; class Aves; order Gruiformes; family Aramidae; genus Aramus; species Aramus guarauna. The sequence continues at coordinate 477 of VXBL01002400.1, read as the reverse complement.
CGGGACTTCTCGGGCTGTACGTGCCGGGAGAGCCCCCGGCGAGAAACCGCGCGGTGCCCCCACAAAGCGGGCGACTCTCCCGCTGGTCACGGTGGGAGCTGGGACAAGCGACAGCCCACGGGCATTCCGGCAAGGCCGTGGTAGCACCGGGAGAGGCGGCTCCTCCCGCTCCGACGGCGCGGGCACCGCGGCCTCAGCGCCTCGCGCCCGCGGGAGGGACCGCCCGCCCCCAAGCCCCCGTCCCTCCGGTGGGGCCGCCGCGCCGCCCGCCTGACGGCGCACGACACCGAAGAAAGGGCCGGGGGAGAAGAAAACCCTCCCCGCCAGGCGCGCGGCTGCAGCCGCAGCTCCGGGGGCTCCGCGACAGCCCGCGCCCGGAGCCACCGGCCCTCCCCAGGGCCCCGCTCACCTCCATGGAGACGCGCCAGCCCTGCATGGCGCTGAAGCCGAAGTGGAGCGGGCGCGGCCCAAGCCCGG
>VXBL01002399.1:590-15758 GCA_013400195.1 Aramus guarauna | reverse complement strand
AGGTAGAGAATTTGGGAGTGAAGTTGAGTCTGGGAAGATGGGAGGGGTGGGGGGAGGTGTTTTAAGATTTGTTATTATTTCTTATTGCTCTGCTCTGTTTTCTCAGTAATAAATTGGATTAATTTTTTCTAAGTTGAGTCTGTTTTGCTCATGATGGTAATTGGTGAGTGATCTCTCCCTGTCCTTATCTCGACCCATGAGCCTTTCGTTATATTTTCTCTCCCCTGTCCAGTTGAGAGGGGAGGAGTGATAGAGCGGCTTTGGGGGACACTTGGCCTCCAGCCATGGTTAACCCACCACACAGCCAGTCTGAGATTGGGGGCCTAACCAAGCAGTTAATCAATGAGGTGGGAACAGTCAGTCCTGTTGGGCTATGGTCTGCTCTGTGGTTGCATCTGCTTGGCCATTTCTGGATGTCCATTAGGTAGATCACCACATCCTGTACTTGTTTGAAAATCTAGTTTTTTAAAGGCTTCATCCGACATAAAAGTTGCCTGTGCAGGACCTGTACTGGAGACAAATTTCATATGGGAAAAGCAGAGTCAAAGTATAAGTTTAACCAGGGTGTTAGACTCTTGTGGAAAGAGCTCAACAAGGCTGAAGGGTTCTCCCCAAGGCCACCAACCTTTTCCTAATAGTATGGTGCTAATTAACTGGCAAATTCCTTGGCTCTTGTACTGGCATGGATGGCTGGTCTAACTGGGTTTGTTTATTCACCCTAGACCAATTTGGTGTCTGACACTGGGTCTCCCACAACCTCTAGATGTCCAAGAGCAGGAGTTTGAAGAGCAGCTGAATCTCACACCCATTAAAACCACTAAAAGCCCATATGGGAAACCCTGCAAACATGAAATAATCCATCAGCATGAAAGAAATCTTACCTCATATGTGGTGGGCAGTGACTAATCCTGAAAACGTGGGTGGATGCATCAGTTAAGTTAAAAAGTGCCTGGTGTGCAGAAAGCCCCAGGGACATATGCTTTCCCTGCCACAGCATCCCCCTTTCCTCCCTACAGCTGACAGCTCACCTAACTTCAGTCGTTGTCACTATTTGCATTTATGGGGCAATTAACCAGCCCTATAAACAACAATTTACAGTGACTGAAACCCTCTTCTTTATTTTGCTGTCTCTGTTAAGAGCAGCACCTGCAGCCCTGGGTGCTGAATTCCCTCTGAATGCCAGTTTTGTTTCTCAACAGTAAGGCTGGCTTTGGAAAGCAAAATAATGGTGGTAACCTGGTGCTGCTAATGGGCTTCTCTAAGGAGGTTTGCTGGTCCAGCGGGCCTGAGGGCTACATAGCCTCCCCATACCTGCTGGTTATGCTGAATGGCAGTGTGAAGGCTTGCAAGGTAGATATAATAAAAACAGTATCCACATGAGAGGAGAAATGTTTATGTCTGAGCAGGCTTGGCAAAAACACTGTCAGGAATGGTAAAAATCATAACGGGAGGTCAGCTCAGGTCTCAGCTGGGTGGTTTGCTCCTGCGTTTGATGGGAGGAGGCAGTTCTTTGAAAGAAAATGGTAAAGGGAGATAAACTCATCTGCCATTGCCTTGGTAACCCTCTCTTCAGGTTGACCAGTTTGGGTTGTCTCATGCTGAGAAGCACTTTCTTCTTCTAGCAACTTCCTCCGAGTCCCCGATGCTCTCCATCCCATGAGGTGCCCATCATGTCCAACCAAGGATTTGGTGTGAGGACTCTGGACCCAGCCTGTTTCCCACACTGTGATGTTTGGTTTAGCTCTGCCAGAACTAATTTGTATGGGGAGCAGACTGCTGGAGGTTGCATTTTGCTTGGAGAGCAGACTGCTGCCAGGGTCCCTCTCCTCATCTGCTCGAGCCTCTCATTCCTCCCACAGCAGCTAGTAAAGGCATGAAACCAGAGGTTGCAGGTTTGCATATGGGCCTCCCTCATCACCCGGCTTGGTTCATTCTGGATTTGTCAGTAGTTTCTGGATCTTTAATATTCATGTGGATTAACTTGGTAGGAGGCTGTTTTTGAGGAAAGTTTCCAACCTTGTAGGGTTGCCTTCAATCCTCCCTCCCAGAAAATGGGGATGTGGCCCAGAGGGTTCCCCACCCAAAGGAAAGGATGTTTTCCTAAGGTAATATCTGCAAAGTCCTCCTTGGGCCACATTGCATGACCCTGACCCAACATCAGCCCAGTTCCCCATACCAGTGCAATGTTTCCATACCTGGCACCCTGCTGCTGCCTCCTGCAAAAAATCCCAGTCCTGAAGATAATGAAGCATTCAGACAACAGCACCAGCTGGAAAGTAGCCCAGCATCCCACTGGGGACCCTCTGATGTCTGGAGCTGACCGTATGAGCAAAATCACTGCTATTCCTCTCTGTTCCAGCTGAGGTGGACTTTTGAAGGGCAGCCAAGCCCTCAGGCTGGGGGCTTGGAGTGTCTCCTTGGCTTTTGGCCACTGGAAAGTACCTGGCCTCGGTAGAGCAAAGTCTGAGTTTGGGGTAAATCTGGAAGTGCTAAAATCCCAGCGGATAGCTGATGAAAACCAATGATAACCAGGGGCTGGTTAGATAGTGCTGGGCTGCAATAACTGCCTGAACTCTAGAGAAGGGGGATGTCACAGGGGCACAATTAAAGCAGCCATCCATCCTCAAAACGTTACTGACATTGATTAAAAGGCTTGGGGATTTTTTCCATGTTTTTAACTCTTCCTGAACATCAGGCTTAATGTGCCAAAGATAGAATAATCTGGTGTTGCGAGTCACCCCCAGAAATCTTGGTCTGCAATGCTGGCATTGTGCTGGGTGAAGGATGTTGATCCTGTTAAACAGTGGATATTAAAAAAGCAAGATATTTGAGAAATGGCATTGTGGACTTTCTGTATCTTAAAAAAAACTGCCATTATTCAGTATAAACTGTTTTTCCAAAATTATCTGAAGGTAGGAAAAAAAAAATCCCACACATTTTTCTTTTTCTATTTTACACATTTAAGCCAGAAAAAAAAAATGGTTTATGAGATTTAAGCTATCTATTACCAAATAAAACTGCATCTAGGCCATGTGCTTCTGTGCCAAGTTTTGGTCTCATGAGAGCACAAACATCAAGAGTTACGAGCCCCTCGAAACTGAGGTTGATGATGGAAACATTGACTTAGTCTTAACTCTCTCAGGGATGCCAGATGCTTGTTGGGATATTTCAGAAACCAGCTGCAGGGAAATGAGATGCTGCCTGTGATGTAGAGCTGTACCTGCAGCATTCTACCTGGTTGCTGCTGGGCCACCTGCAGCCCTGCAGGATATTCTTGATAGAATAATCAGGAACCTGATTTCCTATTCCAATTGTGGTAGAAAAGCGAGTCCCTTGCAATCAGCCTCCTTTGAACTCAGTGGGAGGGGAAAATACTCACAAGCAGGTGGATTTTCATGCCAGAAGGGACAGCTGTTGTCACCTTCTCCATCTCACAGCCCAAAATTAATTCCTGCCTGAGCAAAAGGACATCCTTTAGGAAACCATCCAGCCTCAGCTTTACTAGCCCCAGTGCTGAGGAGGGGATTTTTGGCTGTGGCTATGTGGCACCCAGTGTTTCAGCCTGCGTTGGCTGCAGATCAGTCCCATCCAATGGGTTTTGTCAGGCTCATTGCCAGGCTGATGAGCCTCATCCTGTCCAACCAGTGCAAGGTACCATTTTAAGCTGTGCTCAACTATAGTTTTATCTTTGCTCTAGCATGTAGACACAGATCTCCTGCAGTGCCTCCCCCTGAGGGAGGGTGGATGCATGGCACCCCAGGCTCCTCTCCAAGGCTTTGGCACCAATATAAGGGGCTTGTTGCTCCAGAGTGACTCCACCCCCTGCTTTTTATATAGCAAACACTTGTGCTTTCAGATGCTGCTGGGGCTCTGGGAGCTCATGGTTTGCTGATTACCAAAAATCACTTTCCCTCAGATAGCCTGCCACCTGCAAATAGGACCTGTATGTTTTTTCTTAGATGGATGACTTTACATTTAGCAGTATAAAATACTTATTTCTTGCTGTCTGTGTAGAGGTTTTCCTTTATATGTTATTACAGCAGGGCTTAGCAGCACTTAGTCATGCTAGGACCTCATGCAGAAATGTAAAGTAAAAACTATTTCTGCATCAAGAAACTGATGTTTTACTTTAAACACAGTTCACTCTCTCCTGGAGTGATAGATACCAATAAAGTTTGGGATATTAATTTTAATAGGGGACAGGCTTCCAGGATCTTTGATTTTTAACTACAGATTTCTTATTCATGGAGCTTAAAAGGGGAATTTCCAGGATGTGGTGTGGCAGGACTTGTGGTAGCTGGTGCTTTCCCAGACCTGAGTTCAGGTCGGTTCAGTGTAAAGAGCTGCTGAGCTGCCCTGACCCATGCCAGCTTGCTGCCAGCACCCACTGCATCCCACATGGCTTTTCTTCATCCTTGGTCCTTGGGATGGACCACGGTCCTGGCTGCTGCCATGGTGCTGAGGGTGCAAACAAGTCCTCACATGGCACCTCCAACCAGTGCACCTCCTTTACGTTAATTAAATGAGGAGGTCCAGTGGGGATTGGGAACTTGCAGGAGCTCCATGGGTGCAAGCCCTCATGGTGAGGGCTGCTCTTAGACTGGGAGGGTGAGCTTGTGGGCTCAGGATAGGACCTTATAGCACTGTACAGGGGATTTATTAACCTTTTTGCATTCACTGCATCCTGTGGACCCACCTACTGGGAGCATTTCTGCTCTCTCTTGAGAGATAATCTTCATTTTTTGTACCCTAGCAATTGTAAGACGCTCCCATCTTCTCTATATTGTCACTTGGAAGAAGTGCCAGCTGCTGAATGGCTTCTACCTTGTGGGGTGAGGAGGAGCATATTTTGGTGTGGTTTTTGGGTGGTCTCTCAAAAAATCGAGGGGATACAGTATCTTGGCTTCCCTGGGTAGCAGGTACTGCACATGTTGCAGCATTGCCCTCCTGGCCCCGTGGAGGGTCTCATGTAGCCTGGTAAATGCTATGCACCACACTTGGCATGTCTCTGCAAAGTTTAAGATGAAATCCAGAAGGTGACCTGTAACATGGGATCAACTGATCCCTTTGCAAGTGGATGTCCCATGTCCTGACTCCCATCCTTGCCTCTCACTGCTATAAGCCCTCAGCATTAATAGCAGCACTAATGACACGCCCAGAACTTGCCACCTCTCTTTCTTTAATAGCCACCCTGGCTTCTTGCTGCTCTCCAGGGCTGTGCTCTCTCTGTGAGGTGAGACAGCTGTTTCTGGTGGCACATTTCTGCAGATGCTAGGAGAAACAAAACTCAGAGCTGTGCTCTGTTGTCAAAAAGTTCTGGCTTTGGAGCTGATTTGCCAGAGAGCCAGCAAAGAAGAAAGGCTGGACTGCAAAAACTTCCCCCATCCAACCTGACATACTGTTCCCAGCCATGGTGAAATGCTCCACCTGTTTCCCAAACCTGCTCCCCAAATCACTGCCACTCGCTCTGGAGCTGTGCAGATGTGTAAGGTGGGATCTCCCACCTCCAGGGTTAAGCTGCAGGTAAACAAATCAAGCAGGAAAACCCAGCTGGTTATTACAGTCCCATTTGAAACATGGAGTAGGGGGGAAAATCAATGCATGCAAAATGGCGATGGATGGGATTGATGCAGAGTAACCCTCCCAAAACAGCCTCCTCTATGTTTTTAGGACAGATTTCAAATGCTGCTCTGATGTCTCTAGCAGGGAGGTTTACTGCAGGTCAGAAACCATGCTCCAAAAAGCATCTTTCCCCTCTTTGATGATAAGGGGAAAATGGGATGGAAATCTTCACTGGAAATCCCTGTGGACAAGGGATACAAGGCATGCAGAGAGTGGAGAGCCAGCACCAAGGACGCCAGTCCTCACCCAAAAGCTGCTGAGGAGGGAGGGGACATTGGGCCCGGCACAGGATTGGGGTGCTGTTGCTGCATTCCCACAGCCTTGTGGGGCAGAGCAGTCCCATCCCCTGGGTTGTGCCAGGTCTGTGGACAAGCCCTGGTTCCTGAGTGCCCACGCGGGACGGGCATACTGAAGGACTCTGCTCCTGTCTGAGCCACTGCAGCGTGGCATGGGTTGATGCTGAGCAGATGCAGGTTTGAGACCAGGTGGGATCACAAAGCTTTTTGCTTAAACAAGGACAAGAGATAGCTNTTGGAAGAAGTGCCAGCTGCTGAATGGCTTCTACCTTGTGGGGTGAGGAGGAGCATATTTTGGTGTGGTTTTTGGGTGGTCTCTCAAAAAATCGAGGGGATACAGTATCTTGGCTTCCCTGGGTAGCAGGTACTGCACATGTTGCAGCATTGCCCTCCTGGCCCCGTGGAGGGTCTCATGTAGCCTGGTAAATGCTATGCACCACACTTGGCATGTCTCTGCAAAGTTTAAGATGAAATCCAGAAGGTGACCTGTAACATGGGATCAACTGATCCCTTTGCAAGTGGATGTCCCATGTCCTGACTCCCATCCTTGCCTCTCACTGCTATAAGCCCTCAGCATTAATAGCAGCACTAATGACACGCCCAGAACTTGCCACCTCTCTTTCTTTAATAGCCACCCTGGCTTCTTGCTGCTCTCCAGGGCTGTGCTCTCTCTGTGAGGTGAGACAGCTGTTTCTGGTGGCACATTTCTGCAGATGCTAGGAGAAACAAAACTCAGAGCTGTGCTCTGTTGTCAAAAAGTTCTGGCTTTGGAGCTGATTTGCCAGAGAGCCAGCAAAGAAGAAAGGCTGGACTGCAAAAACTTCCCCCATCCAACCTGACATACTGTTCCCAGCCATGGTGAAATGCTCCACCTGTTTCCCAAACCTGCTCCCCAAATCACTGCCACTCGCTCTGGAGCTGTGCAGATGTGTAAGGTGGGATCTCCCACCTCCAGGGTTAAGCTGCAGGTAAACAAATCAAGCAGGAAAACCCAGCTGGTTATTACAGTCCCATTTGAAACATGGAGTAGGGGGGAAAATCAATGCATGCAAAATGGCGATGGATGGGATTGATGCAGAGTAACCCTCCCAAAACAGCCTCCTCTATGTTTTTAGGACAGATTTCAAATGCTGCTCTGATGTCTCTAGCAGGGAGGTTTACTGCAGGTCAGAAACCATGCTCCAAAAAGCATCTTTCCCCTCTTTGATGATAAGGGGAAAATGGGATGGAAATCTTCACTGGAAATCCCTGTGGACAAGGGATACAAGGCATGCAGAGAGTGGAGAGCCAGCACCAAGGACGCCAGTCCTCACCCAAAAGCTGCTGAGGAGGGAGGGGACATTGGGCCCGGCACAGGATTGGGGTGCTGTTGCTGCATTCCCACAGCCTTGTGGGGCAGAGCAGTCCCATCCCCTGGGTTGTGCCAGGTCTGTGGACAAGCCCTGGTTCCTGAGTGCCCACGCGGGACGGGCATACTGAAGGACTCTGCTCCTGTCTGAGCCACTGCAGCGTGGCATGGGTTGATGCTGAGCAGATGCAGGTTTGAGACCAGGTGGGATCACAAAGCTTTTTGCTTAAACAAGGACAAGAGATAGCTGAGAACATTGACTCTTGCCATTAATGCCTTCTCCAGAGAAGGGTTAAAGTTACATTTGGATTTTAAACCCACCAGGTTTGGCAGTGTTTGGGTTTTGTTGTGGCCCGTCACAGATTTAAGAGGCTCCATGAGCGATGCAGCACAACACCTGAGATCTGGCTAGGTCCTTGCAACATCTGGTTGTTTTTTTTTTCTCCCCATGGTTTTGCCTTTTTGCCTGTTTCTGGATGTCCTGATGTCCTGGTNGGGATTGATGCAGAGTAACCCTCCCAAAACAGCCTCCTCTATGTTTTTAGGACAGATTTCAAATGCTGCTCTGATGTCTCTAGCAGGGAGGTTTACTGCAGGTCAGAAACCATGCTCCAAAAAGCATCTTTCCCCTCTTTGATGATAAGGGGAAAATGGGATGGAAATCTTCACTGGAAATCCCTGTGGACAAGGGATACAAGGCATGCAGAGAGTGGAGAGCCAGCACCAAGGACGCCAGTCCTCACCCAAAAGCTGCTGAGGAGGGAGGGGACATTGGGCCCGGCACAGGATTGGGGTGCTGTTGCTGCATTCCCACAGCCTTGTGGGGCAGAGCAGTCCCATCCCCTGGGTTGTGCCAGGTCTGTGGACAAGCCCTGGTTCCTGAGTGCCCACGCGGGACGGGCATACTGAAGGACTCTGCTCCTGTCTGAGCCACTGCAGCGTGGCATGGGTTGATGCTGAGCAGATGCAGGTTTGAGACCAGGTGGGATCACAAAGCTTTTTGCTTAAACAAGGACAAGAGATAGCTGAGAACATTGACTCTTGCCATTAATGCCTTCTCCAGAGAAGGGTTAAAGTTACATTTGGATTTTAAACCCACCAGGTTTGGCAGTGTTTGGGTTTTGTTGTGGCCCGTCACAGATTTAAGAGGCTCCATGAGCGATGCAGCACAACACCTGAGATCTGGCTAGGTCCTTGCAACATCTGGTTGTTTTTTTTTTCTCCCCATGGTTTTGCCTTTTTGCCTGTTTCTGGATGTCCTGATGTCCTGGTAGGAGGGAGCTGCTGCAAGCCCTCTGGCTGGTCATTAGAAGTTAAGGGTGTTTTAAGGCAGGTGTTGAGCACTTCCAAATGTCTGGGGAGGGCTTTGGACACTGAAAGCAAGGAAACCCAAGTACTGAATTTCCCTTCCAAAACAAGTGGCTGCAGCATATTGCTGTCAGTCAACATTGAAGGCTCCTGGGTGCACAAGTCAGCACGTTTTTACATTCCCAAGGACAGAGATAGGACTTGCTCCAAGTGCTTCCCCTTTTCTCTCTGTAGGCAGAGCCAAGTAATAGACCTCTGCTACGTCCGGACCTTTTTTCAAAAAAGAAAATGTGGATTAATTCCTTCCCCTGGTTAATTTTCCCATTTCCAAGTTGGGGACTAAGTCAGGTGGATATAACACCCTGCTAGTAACGTATAACCACAAAAAGATGAGCTCTCTTGCCTCCCTTGGTCAAAGGGACCCCTGGCCCCTCCAACTCCCTTTTCAATTTTTTTATTTTATTTGGGCTAACAGTCCAAACCCTGGAGAAGAGCTGTTGAGCCCAAGCACCTGCCAATAAACTGGGAAAAAGCTGTGATGCTGTTTGCCTTCCCCACTGTATGGCATGTAAAACAGGCTTGGGTTACACATAGGAGCTGGCTGGGATGATGGTAGGGAAGAAGGGATGGGTGAGCACATCAGGTTGCATGGCTGATGGGCAAAGCTCCAAGAGTTGCCTTGAAGTTCAGGTACCAGCCAAACCCTCTCTGGCCTTGGCAGCACCAGGGTTTTGCTTGGACATAAGCCTTGCAAATGATTGAGCAGCCCAAAAATGTTGGTGAGACCTGAGATACGACCCCTGCTTTTAGTGCAGGATTTGAGGGTGAGCGATTCCTGTCAGCTATTCATTCTCCATCCTTTCTGATGCCTTCAGACTGAACAGAAATGAAAAAAGTAGCAGAGGGGTTTTGCAACATCTCCAAAGCTGCATTTCCTCCAGTGCCCTTTCCTGGCAGAAGTGTGGAGCTGGGCCCAGAATCATGAGAAACGGGGTGGTCTGGGGAGGAAGAGCTGGGCTGGGTGGGAAACATCAAACCAGGCTGCTGGGGCCACCCGTCCCTCCAGGCATGCAGGAGCCTGGGAGGGGGGGGGAGTGAAACTGGGACCATTAAATCTCAGAAAACATTTTCTTTCAGCANTTTTTGGTGTGATGATCCAAAAACCATAAATACACCCTTGAATGCCATACATGAGAATAAAACTATAATTAAAACATAGTGCAAAGTACAAAAGCAAAAAGCCAGATTTAAGTGTAGCAACGCCACCGAAGTGTTTCTCCTTCCTCCTCAGAAAATATTGCTGAATTCAACATGTTCCTGTGAAACATCATCTTCAACAAAACTATTTTTCCCCCCCAAAGCTAGTGGAAAAAGGTTGCAGGAAAAAACCCTCAGCCAGTGCTGTATAAACAGCCATCTTTCTCCTGTGATGGGTCCAGGCTGCCTGGCCATGTCCCATCACTAGCTTTCACTGCTCCCCATCCCCGCTTCTCAGCATCACTTCACCCCGGATGGAAATATGCTGATAAATGCTGGTTATTGCCAGTTGTGTTTCTTGTTGAATTCCAAGTCTGGGCTCTGGAAGGAGTCCCAGCTCAGCCTTTTTTGGGGTACATCAGGGCCATATGTGGTTTCACCCCATGTGACATGCAGGAGAGGAGATGCTCTGCTCAGTGTTAGTGACCATGTGTGTGTATGAGCCTGTGCTGCAGCCACACCAGCTCATGTCACTCAGCAATTAATGAGAGGCTTCATTAGGGCAAGAGGATCGTACAAGTAGGCAGGAGCAATCTGCAGTCTTGAAGATCTGTGTTTATGTGTTTTTCGGGACGAGCTGAGCTGTGTTTTGCTGTGCCTGCACAGAGGTCCATAGAGGTGGAGTGCAATAAGGGCTGTTGCATGGCAGTGACCATTAAACGGTCATGAGGGAGCCTGTTCCCCTAAACCCCTTTGCAGCCCTTTTCCATCAAATGTATGAGACTCTGAGTGGGAGGATGATAAACCTCTAAAACCTCATGCTTCCACCTAGGACCCAATCATACTCCTCCAAACACCAATGACCACCCCTTTGCCTATCACTTGGTCCCTGGTGCTGCACAGCCTGGCCAAGCAAATAAGACAAATTAAAATACTCTTTATCAATCACTAACGTGTGCCGGGGCTGCTCCTTGCCTAGCCACGGGCTGGTGCTGGGGTCTGCTACCTGCTGCATGGCACTAGATGTGTGGGATGGCAGGCTGCACCCTGGGCTGGGTTTGAGATGGCTGCCTATTATTTTTGGCATGGTTCTTGCCATTTGCTAAATGAAACAAGAAAGCTGTTGGCAAAGGTGCTGAAAGTGAGACAGATTCCTTCCTGCCTGATAAATATTTCTCAAATTCTTTCCTCCTTCTCTTCCACCCTCCCCACCCTGATCTCTTCGCCATGCAATTTGCTGTCCTATAATGGGAATGAGATGGTATGATATCTCCCTCTGTGCAAGACTGCTANCAGCTCATGTCACTCAGCAATTAATGAGAGGCTTCATTAGGGCAAGAGGATCGTACAAGTAGGCAGGAGCAATCTGCAGTCTTGAAGATCTGTGTTTATGTGTTTTTCGGGATGAGCTGAGCTGTGTTTTGCTGTGCCTGCACAGAGGTCCATAGAGGTGGAGTGCAATAAGGGCTGTTGCATGGCAGTGACCATTAAACGGTCATGAGGGAGCCTGTNATTAGTAAGTCAATTTAACTCGTTTAATAAGAGTATATTCACAAATAATTTGCAAAGGGTTAACATGTGGCTGATGGCACCAAGCAATTTGTAGCTTGTTTGTAAACGTGGTGTGAGTCCCTGTGGTGGCCCTTCTCAGTGTGCCACATGAAACTGGAGCTGCTCCCACGATTTTAGCCTTTACTCACTGTATACCATTGGGATGGATGCTAACTTCCNGGCCAAGCAAATAAGACAAATTAAAATACTCTTTATCAATCACTAACGTGTGCCGGGGCTGCTCCTTGCCTAGCCACGGGCTGGTGCTGGGGTCTGCTACCTGCTGCATGGCACTAGATGTGTGGGATGGCAGGCTGCACCCTGGGCTGGGTTTGAGANCTGGATGGTTCTGGTTTATGGGGTTTATCTGCCTTCCCAAGGCAGGAGGAGGGGTTGTGGGGGCTCTAATCAGGGTGAAATGGCCAAGACGGTGCGGCTCCGTCCCTCGGTTCAGCAGACTGCAACAGGCAGATCTTTTGCAGCTGCAAAATCTGTCAGTGAGTGAAGCTAGGGCTCTCCAGGAAGCTGCCATCTCCCTCTGCCGCAATGAGATCGAGATGTATAAATAGCCCCCAGCCTCCCCAGCACCCCCCTGGCCCCTGCATGCTCGCATGCAGACCGCGAGCACCTCGAGAAGCATACAGATCCCTTGAGCCTTTCTGGGTGAAATATTGGTGGATGGATAAATTTGCATGTGCATATGCACAGTAAAATCCTGACTGATGCCAAAGGAGAATTCTCAGTGACAGAAATACCCACTATCAGACCAGTACATTTCTGTGACTCGATGTTACATACCAAACCTGCAAAAAAATATGAACTTGTCATTTAAAGGGTTCACCTGGGGGCGCAAAGGAATTGGGAGCATTTCTTTTTATGAACAAAAGTCCAGGCTGCTTCAGATAATGTATAGGAAAAAAAAAACAAAAAGCCGTGGAAGTGAGAAAGTAGCAGCAAGTAGGATGTGATGAGTTTCCCTGCAGGTTTCCGCCACATTCAGACCCTGTGTGAGTGAAGAGTAGAAATGGCACGTGGCAAGCAGCCAAACAGGTTCAGCTATCCACGTGCCTGCATCATCTGTTGGCTTTCTAAAAAATTAATTTATGCCTCCTTGGTTTGAGACTGCAGCCAGTAATACTGTCTTCCAGCTAAGCATTTGGGGAGCTTTGTAAATAGCTGTTAAGTGATCTTCCCCATGGGCTTCTTAGTCTTCATGGTTCAGGTATGGAGATGGGGCCACGGCAGGGAGCTTGCCCAAGACCTGTTTCACATCTCCCCCGGATTCCATCTTTGCATCCATGTGTTAGGCTTTAGACTTTTGCAGGGCACTTTTTAGAGCTTGATTAGCTGCTTTTGTGGCTTAGCTGAGGCCAGGGGGTTGTAAGGCAACAAGGGTTGTCCAAGCTGGGAGCTTGGGTGGGTGAGCAGGCTGAGAAAGACAGAGGACTTTGCAAATGTGTATGGTCGACAGAAGCAGCTTGAGGAACTAATGGAGAGGGAGAGGAAAGGCAAAGAGGGGGGGAATACCCCCCCCCCGCTCTGCTGAGAACTGTTTAGATGCTTGCATTGAGACAGAGGTCTGATCTCAATGATAACTGGCCTCAACCAGTTAATAGGAGACTGCACAAAACTGAAGTTGTCTGATTTGCTGACACAGATGTGATGCATTGCTTATCTCAGAGCTGCTGATCTGATGTTGCTCTGAGCTGTCATCTGCCACAGCAACAGTGTTTAAATGAAAGGAAGAAGCAACAGCACAAGGAGTAAGGATTTCTGGCTGGTGGGCAGCCTGACAGTGAGCCCAGAGAAATCAGTCCTCTGTGGCTCCAGATATGATGGGGGCNTGCAAAATCAAAGTATCCTGATGGAGAAGGATAATCCTGCTGTGGGATGAGAACCAAAACTTGAGCTCACTGAGCTGGGAGAAGGTCTCTACCTCGCAGATCCCAGAGCAACATTGCCTTCCCACAGCCACTGCTGGGGCAGGTGGTGGGGAACATGGCTCTTGGAAGATGCAGTTAGCAGCTCTGGAGCTTGATAAGCACACTTTCCAACCTCATGTCTATGCTGTAGAAATGTACTCAAAGCTTAGCTAATGAAAATGTCAGCCCTGCCCTTGTTCTGGGGAGTGAAAACAAAAGCTGGAGTGGGGTATCTGGACTGGCTTTTAGTCATGGATTGCTCTCTGCTCTGGCAGACATTTCTGGCCAGGCAAAAAGCAGATTAAATCCATGAATCAAAGTTTCTCAAAGCATTTTACAGGCAATGTTTGTCAGTTCCAATGCAAATGTGATCTAGGACCAAACTGTGGCTCAGGAAAGAGAAGGAAGATGTGCTAGCAGAGTAACCATTAACAGACATTGCTAATGTGAGACCCGCTGTTGCATTGAATAGGGGTGAACACCTGTGAGCCAGATTCTGGTGTTGGTCATGGCAAGTTACCTGGAGTAAGGCTGTTCAGCTGGTGTCAGCAGGGTGACATTGGATTTACCTTGTGTATGTGAGATCAACACGTGGACTTGGAAAGCAGTCTCCACCAAGGCCCCTCGTGGCTAGATATGATGAGCAGAAGAGGGTACACTTGAAAATAGAAAACTTGGAGATTAAATGTTCTGTTGTACAGTGCTATTTATTTGCCAGGGCTTTCTGGGGTCCACCATTACCATGCTTAGCAAGGGCTGGCTCTTTGTTGTGCAAGCTGGTTTGGTTATGCCAGCTGTATGATTTGATGACTGCTAATAAGCATAGATTTGCTGAAGTATTCCCCAAAGTCTTTGCTTTACTGCCAAAATCCTCATCAGCAATTGAATTAGTTGTAGGGAATGAACAATTACAACACAAGATAGTGAATTATGTTAAGACAAATTGATGGGTTTTATTTAATCATATGGTCTCGGTCACATCTTGATAGTATTTTTCCCATTGAGGGAAATGCATCATTGCACCAGTAGGTACTAGAAAAAATACTAAAAAATGCTTGTTTTAATTGACTAGTGCCTAAAAATAAGGCAAATTAACTCTCTGTACCAAAGTAAAATGGGTTAGGCATTTACTTTAGGTTACGTTGGCTCTGCATGGGCCCTGCATACCTTTCTGTCCAGATATCAGAGATAAAAATTGCACTTTCTGGACCGCAGGAAAGTGTATGACCAAATTCCTCGCAAGGACTGTCTTGGTGTGGGAGGAAAAATTCAAGTCAAAAGCTCTGACAAGATGATCTGCCAACCCTGTGCTCTCTAGTTCATCATGGCTCTGGCATCAGAGGTCCTGCAGATGTTTTTCTAAATCAGACTAAGACCTCCCAAGATACAGTAAAAGGCTGGAAATCCTTGGCTAAGGTTGCACCAGGCATCAAGAGATGAGAGAGATGCAGAGGATGAGAGACTGGCTTTTTCTGCTTTACTTATGTACTACAAAATGTGAGGGAATATTACTCAGCTTCATTGTCTTGTGTCCTCCTAAGCCAGTTTTGTCTGAAATACAACTAAACTGCTGCCTGGTGGCAACAGGCTGGTGTGTTTGGCTGTACAGAAGGATTAGTACTTTAACTTCCTCTAGCACCTTGTCTTCAGGTGCTGTGAAGTCCTGGAGGTGTAAAATGGNTCTCTTGCTGGCATCTGGCTTTCTTTGTGCATCTCCCATTTCCATATGGACATGAACAGAAAGCGCTCGGGGCTCCCTGAGCTGCTGTGATGGGCTGGCCCTGCCTGGTGCAGAAGGGAGATGTGAGCAGACTTCTGGGTGAAGAAGACATCATGGGCACATCTGGCCTGTGTCTTGGGCTGACATTCAGTGTCTCTGGGTGCTGTTGTTCCTGGATTTAAAAAAAAAAAAAAAGGATTTTTT
>VXBL01002398.1:0-14282 GCA_013400195.1 Aramus guarauna | reverse complement strand
TTAAAGGGTGAGTGAATTCTGCTGATCACTCCCTGACCCTGCAGTTGACAAACCAGCTTATGGATGGGAATTAGGGAGTTTCTGGTGGCATGATATCACAGCCGATGCACTCTTGTGGTAGTAATGGGCACCTGTTTTCTTTGGCCCTCAGCAACCCAATAGAATGGTCCTCCGAGAGACTGTGCAAGGTAGGTAGCTGTTTAATTTCCTCTGACTTCAAGGCAGCTACTCCAAAATCCCACCCGTACCCTTTTGGGTCCTTGAAATACCCTCTCCTGAGGTGGTCTATGCCAAGGATGCACAGAGCCTCTGGGCCAGTCACAATGGGATGCTTTTGCTGCTCATTCCCAGTTGGGCTTACTTCAGCTTCTAATACAGTCAACTGTTGGGATCCCCTTTGTCAGTTCAGAAATACAGATGGGTTCTGCCCCTTTATAACTTGATGGCATTAGAGTACACTGTGCACCGGTGTCCACTAGAGCCTTGTACTCTTGGGGGGTCTGATGTGCCAGGCTATCGAATCCACACAGTCCAGTAAACCTGGTTGTCCCTCTATACCCTCTCTCTTGAGCAGTGGAATGCTTACTCCTAACAGCTGAGATACTGGTCTGTACAAGTGGAGAACTGGACATATCATCTTTGAGTTGCCAAATCTCCCAGGAGAGTTTCTCAAACAGGTCTTTGAATTTTTTGGGCAATCATTCCACAGCCGAGACACAGGCTCATAGGGAGAAGGAGAGATTTTCTTTGTGTTGCTGGAGTTGTCCAGCCCATTCATTCACTGTTGATGCCTCTTTGTCTTTCCAATCCATTACTGCCAATAATTTGGTATACACTGGTGGTGCACTTTATACAAATCTCTGCCACATGAGTCATGTGCATTGGACTTCATCTGGATCTGTGGGTAACTGCATGTTGTCTGGGTCATAACAAACCATCTCTCACATGGCTCACTCCCTCAGGTGCTGGATACCTCTCTCCATGGTGGTCCACTTGCCTGGGTGACATACAACATCTTATTTGAGGGGATACCTTTCCCTCATGACAAGAGTTGCCTCCAGAGGCTGAGAGCTTGTGTCCCTTTTCCAATTGCCTTGTCAATGTCCCCTTCCCTGGACAGACATCCCAGCTGCTTGGTTTCTCTACCTTCTAATTTCATGTTACTGGTCCCACTGTTCCAGCATTGGAGCATTGTCCATTTCAGGTTCAGCTGCAGTGCTTATCACTGGGCTTGAGTAGTCACAGTGCATGTCATCGGGGTTTGAGTAGCCCTAGTGCCTGTCACTGGGGCTTGAGTAGCCACAGTGCCTGTTGCGGGGGCTGATCTCTGGATAGTATTCTTAAATAGCTGTTTAACCCTAAACAAGACCTGAACCACATTCAGGACACCTAGCAAGAGAAACGTGCTGGTCTGAACATCACAAGGATATTGAACATTCTCAAGAGCTATTGTAATTAGGCTGGAGAAAAAGGGGAAGGTGAAGGAGGGTGTATCCCCTACATATTGGCTCTCCAAGGAGAAACAGTAAAAAGTATAATTATTAACAGATTTNCACATTGTGCGTCAAAAAGGACTGTTGTGGTTTAATCCCAGCCAGTAACTAAGTACCATGCAGCCACTCACACCCCTCCCCCAAGGAGATGGGGAGGAGAATGGAAAAAAACCTCATGGGTTGAGATAAAGACATTTTAATAGGATAACAAAGGAAGAGAATAATAGTAACAATAACAGTAATAATAATAAAAATTAAACCAAGTCATGCACAAATACAACTGGTCACCACATGTAGAAGGGCCCCCCCCACCCCCAGATGCCCAGGCTGTTTTGAAGCAGTGATCCCACCTCCTGGCTAGCTTCCCCAGTTATATCCAGGGCATGACTTTCTATGGCAGGGAATATCCCTTTGGCCAGTCTGGGTCAGCTGTCCTGGCTGTGCTCTCCCAGCTTCCTGTGCACCTGGCAGGGTGTGAGAAGCTGAAAAGTCCTTGACCTAGTGTAGACACTACAACTACCTACCAACAACTGAAAACATCAATGTGTTATCAACATTATTCTCATACTAAATCCAAAACACAGCACTATACTGGCTGCTAGAAAGAAAATTATCTCAGCAGAAACCAGGACACTGAGTTACTTTGATCTATTAGCCTGGTTGTCAGTGTCCCAGTCCTTTATTCCTTTACTAGAGTTCCCAAACTACTTGGTTACATACCAGCCACCATCTTGCCGTTCACCTTTTTGGTGCAGGAAGATCGTACTCTTTGCTACATCATGAATCAGCTTTAGGTAGTTTGTGTATACACACCCATGAGTGCAAGCTGGCGGGTCCTCTATGTTCCTTCTATCCCCTTTCTCCCAAGACTATCCCAGATACTGGGAGCTGGGACAGTATCTTGGGAGGCAGGATTGTCCTCCTCTGGGTGAGGTGAACATGCAGCCCTGGTCTTACACACTTTATTAGGTGTTCTCTGTGTTCTGAGAACCAAACTAAAATGAATAAATAAATAAGTAAATAAATAAATACATAAAATTAATTTTGCTGGAGGGACTGGAGAATCATAGAATGATAGTATCATAGAATCATAGAATGATTTGGGTCAGAAGGGACCTCAAAGATCATCTAGTTCCAACCCCCCTGCCATGGGCAGGGACACCCTCCACTAGACCAGGTTGCCCAAAGCCCCATCCAACCTGGTCTTGAACATTTCCAGGGAGGGGGCTTCCACAAGTCTATGCTTTCTAAAACAGACATACAAGTATTTTCTTATGTCTACACACATATTTTCTGTTCATTACTTATTTTCTTTGTTTCAGTTTTGATGACCGTGCAAATCTTCAATGTGATATGCAGTTATATTCAATTAATAATTTAAAGTTTTATTTTAAGCAAAAGACTGAAATCTCACTCATCTCATACCCCAAAAAGAATAGACATGAAAATACGGATCAAACCTTAAACACAGCATTCACTGTCATTCTTGGGACTTCATCCCAGATTGTCAAGTTACTCCAAAGACTAGTGTCTCTCCTAGAAGTGCTTAGTTTTGAAGGAATTACATTAGTAATGGAAACCCAGAACATCTCTTATAGTGAGGATGGGTTTTGAAGATGAAGGATAAGTATCTGAGTTGGTTATATATAGTAAAATGACTTGGAGGAAACCCTGATGTAGCTATACAGTAATTTCCGTTATAAATGAAAGGATATCTAGACCTTAAAAATAAAAGGCATTTTGTGATTATTTTTAAGGTCACAAAGTAGTTATTTGAAAGAGAAACGTGTCTTTTAATATAAATGTTCACTTATTTTGCTTACTGCTAAATACTTTCTCTGTATATTTTTCAGCATGGAACATTTTTTTCTTTAATACATGATTTCATTGCGGAACACCAAAGAAATGTTATGTTTACTCTGAGCAAAAATCCCGCTCTGATATTGTCAGCACTCATGAAACTCTTCACATTCATTTATTCTCTTGTGTCCAAATATTGTTCATCATGGCAATGTTCATTCTACTGGGATTGCTTTTCATAACACAAAACAAATTCAACTTGGTACGGTACTAATCTTGCACAAACTTTTAGTTATTAATAAAACTGCATATCTAAGTGATAGAATGACACACTACCGCGTGCCAGTTGCTAAAAATATGTTTTTGAGACATTGGCACATTATTCCTATAAGCAAATATATGAAACTTAGTATGTCATATCATGCTTTACTTTAAAAAAATATATCTATTGTTAACAAGAAAGCAGAATACCCATTTTGCTGACACAAATCTACCAACATGTAAATGTCCTGACTGCATGAATTTGAAGCTTAAACTTGTGGGATATGAAGAAATACGTTACAAAGGTATACATGAATTTGCTTAGGCCACATAACATCTTCCCATGATCTGAGGGTTGTTAAGAGAAATTTATAAAGAAATGTTACAACATTCCTCTATGCCTCAGCTTCTCTTCCTGTAAAATGAAAAAATGTGACATTTCATTTCTTTTAAAGTAATTTGAGATCTAGAGATTAGAAATGATAGCTAGGGAATTGCTGTTCCTGGGGAGTTCAGGGGAGTCCAACCTCTATCACAGAATATTACAATAAAGCAACTTACTCAGTGTAGCAGTCTATTTGCAGTTCTGATTAGTCCTTGATTTTTTTGGTGTCTGTTATGCTTCTCAGGGTGCTCACCAGCATAGTGTGACATCTATGGCGGTGGTAAGATGTTTGGGGACTGCTCTGCGTAAGGGATGTTTTATGTTCTGATCTAGGTTTTCACCAGTCTAATAAAGCTTTCAGTGGACTTTTATTGTCATTCGTAGCTTTATTAGTCTTTTATCTAACTGTTGCTTTGGCCTTTCCCTTGATTGACTGTGCCTATAGCAGGAATGCTATGTCAGCTGAAATACTCTTCACCCTTTAATTGTAATGCTGCCTTTCAGGGCATAGGGTTTCCAGAGAACAACTCGGGTGCTGTTATAGCTAAACTTAATGCTTTGCTATAAACAGCTCCATGCCAAAATTGTTTCAGATTATGTAGGATATTCTTGTGTCAAAATGTTCTTTAATTTGATAATGCAGATATTTATTATAGCTATCTTGCAATGTGTTTGCTTTCCAGAAGCATTGGGTTGTAATGGTCCATGGTGTGGAGAAGACATGTTTATGCATTTAGATAAGTAACATGGAGTTTGCACATATCATGAGTCAGAAATGTAAGTAACATGGAGTTTGCACATATCATGAGTCAGAAATGTGAGTCTGATTGTTCTGGTTCCTTTCTATGGCCTGCCACACTGTATATGTTTTTCCTCACTACATGCTCCTAAACACTCGCACAACAGTCCCATCACCCAGGCAGAAGGGCTGCTACCTGGTATGTACTTGGGACAGAGACCTATTTGAGATGTGCCAGTGTTAATTGGTTAGCAGTTAATTGCGTAAATGTGTTTGGCATAGGTTTACTAATCTTAAAATTCTGTAAGATTTATATTAGAACTTGCTGTACAAATCTGTATTAATGTTTACTCTGAGGGCTATGTGGGAGATGCTTCATTCCACTTGATAAAACCAGCTGCTTAAAGTGTTAAAGTTAGTTGATATTTATTTCTCCAGCTCCTCTTCTCACAGGTACGAAGTCCTCTGCCAGGACTCCCTCCTCCCTCCATCAGCAGTTCCTGCTCTTTCTCATGGGCTCTGAGTCCCATGTCTATTGGGGAGAGCACAGCTCATAATGCTCCCTTACTGATGGCACCGAACTAGCTGAGGAGGCTGCCCGCCTCCCCGCATCCTTTCCACCAGACCTGCAAGTTCCCAGTACAACAGCGGGGAAGCCAGCTGGCTCCAGCACTGGGCTCCCTTGTAGGTGCCTCTTCCAGGCTTCCCCAATGAGACTCATGATTAGCTGACATGGACCTCATTGTCTCCAATGTCTTGGAAGAAATTGATCTTGGCACTGCTAGTGTCATGTGTTGAAATGCCAGAAAAATGCCAGATAATTGTGATTCTATAGGTGCAGGTTGTATGATTTGGATGGAGGTATTAGGTCACTTTTGTTAGTATATTTATATGAGATTGCTAAGTAGATCCAGTTAATGAGATAGTTTATATTGTTTTAGCTGTTCTTTTTTAGAAATCCAGATGAAAAGCATTTTTGTATTGGACATTTTAGGAACAGTTCTTGTCTTACATGAATTAATACTCCCTGGGTTACATTGCAGTGTGAGTGATGAAAGACCCTGAAAGAGGATGTCCATTTAGTAACATGGTGGAAATGATCATTGTCCCATGATCTCAGGGACAGCCACAAAAGAGACATGTAGTCCCTAATGCTGAGCTCCATGCCTGTGTTCCCCTGTGTTGCCAGCGTGAGAGCTAAATACTTATGTCTGGGATTCACATACCAAATATGTTGGTGAGGCAGGGTAGCTAAATCAGGCAATGGGAAATACTAAAGTCAATGAAGGATTTGAAACAGGAGAATAGACAGTTGTATGTTCGTACCGCTTAAGTCTGCATTTACAATCTTTTTTTAACAGAATTTGATAGCTTTTTCTGCAAGAATTTGTCCAGTCACCTTTTGAATTAATGTAAACTTTGAACACTCTTTGCTTGCCAACAATATCTAGGGTCAGCTGGATGGCTTTCACTTCTCTAAACTGATTCATGGATGATACGAAAAACTACTTCCTTTGTATTTATTTTTATAATTTTATATATATTTTTTTTTTAATCTTGGAACCCATCACTCTTAGCACTGTCATTACATCTCCCTTAGTTCTTTCACTGAACTGACACAATAAATAAAATGCATTTGCATGGCAAGGGCAGGCACAAAGCAGCCCTCAAGAGGCTATCATGGCAAGTATGTACCATGACCACATATATTACATGGCAGCTGAAGTTAGGGTTGGTGTTCTTGGAGGGTGTCACCTACTGAGAGACTGATGGCAGCCTCAGCTCATGCTCATGCTCAGCTCAGCTGGCTACAAAGAGCAATACAGGTATCACTGCACTGGGCACCCTGCGCTGCCGAGCGCTCCTAGTCCTACTAAGCGGAGCAGGGATGCAGCTTGGGAGCAAGCGAGGAACGGGGTTTTACCTGGGGGTTGGGAAGCTGCAAGAGGGAATTGTCTTACAGCTGAGCTGTTTTTCAGACCTTGTTTCCTTTTTCTCCAACAAGCTTGTGCAATCTTTGCTTTAAAGCCCTTAAAGCAAGGGATTACTCCGGAAATGCCAAACCAGGATGACATATAGTGGTATTTGCAGACAGGGTGAGACAAGACAGTATAATCTGTATATCCTTTGTTCCCGATGTTTTGATATTTTCTTTATATTCAAATTACAATCACTGAGAAAAATTCAGACCCATGTTGCTAACTTTGGTGCTAATTATACCACAGCTGGATTTGGCCCAGCCAGTCCACACACACGTCAGTGTGACGGGATTATATGGGCAGCAACCTGAAGGAAGGCACGGCATTCACAGTTCATCAGTTTTCTGCCAGTTGCGTTAGACAATATCAGTTGTGAGATTCCACCCAACCCTAAGCTCATTTCTGTAATATTTACATTGTCAATTTGTCCACAACGCTGGTGCATTAGAGCAGAACTCCGAGAAGTAGTGGTTACTGGATACCAAAATTGCATATTTTTTTTCATTCTGACACTTAACAGGCAATGCTTTTACACAGAAAAGCAAGATCATTTTGGTAAACAAGTGCCCTAAAATAAATGCTGTGCTAAAACAGAGAGAGGGAGAGAGAGAAGGAGAGAAAGAGAGAGAGAGATACTAACCAATTTTTTCTTTCTTTCCTTGGGGAACAAGGCAGCTCTAACAGGTGGAAGGTTATTAAAATAATAAAAAAGATGAGCAGGGTGCAAAAATTTATCCTGGAATATTGCTCAGGATAACCAGAAAAAGAGTATAGGTCAAATTCTTACATTGTTTGATCTCAGGAATTAAGGCAGGTCCAAATAGAGGTAGCGCTAAGATTCCAATATTTAGCTCTGTTTGGTATAGGTCACTTTTTCATTTAGCACAAACTATACTTTACTCAAAATTTGTGTGATTAATGCATTGATTTAGCTTTCCAATGTGCACTGCTGCTAGGCAGATTCAGATATTATTTATTTTTATTAGTTTATAATATGTCAATTTTTCTTGCTTATCTGTCAGCTCCCACAAAAATACATAAATCAAAAATATAGCAATGTGGACACTAACAAGGCATAATTATTGTAGGGTCTGTCCCCTTTTAAAGAAAAATACAATTACCTACCAATATGTTGCTGGGATTAGGTCAGAATTTGCATAATACTGACTCATATTTTCTTAACAATTTTAACATCAGACAATAGGTTTTGCAAATCTATATTCCTTTCCTGTTTTTCAGTTTTATTTTTCAGGCTAAAATAATAAGAAGCTCAGTCAAAACAAGATAATTATTGCAGTCTATCCCCACAGAAAACTTTAATTACTCTATGGCATGTTTCTAGGATTAGGTCAGATTTTTATAAGGCTGATTTTTTTTTAAATAACAATAGGCAATTAAGTCTGCCAAACTATAATTTATTACAGTTAAATTTATTCATTTTTCCATGGATAAATATTTAATAGAAAATAACTCAATCACTGCAGGAGATTAAAGAAGATTTTTACCTCAATATAATCTTAGAAAAACAGCAGACAGTTTTCTGTTCTTGGCTGTAATACCAAATAGCATCAAGTTAAATTACAAGATGAAAATTGTTGAAAATTTTTAACTTCAGTGAAATAATAGCTGCTAATGTATAGGATTATAAAACCCCCAGTAGCAGACTATGTAACAAATAGATCCCTCCTGAAATACCGAAAACTATGGTTGGGATCTAGGGTTAAATAACCGTGATATATTTATAGAGGGCAAGGGATCACCATAAAATAAAGCAGCAAATAGTAAAGAAGTCAATGTAAAAGAGAGGCCAGGGATTTAGGGTATAGAGATCATAAATTTTCATCGATATAAACAGTCCATGTACCTCAGGAGCTGAGTTTTAGCTATAATTTCAGGTCTGACCTATAGGCTTTTGGTGTTCACAGTGCATGCACGATCAAGATGCCATCTGAGGAGGTGAAAAAAATGTTTCAGATCGGTGTGATTTACTCATTTAATCATCCCCAAATCCACCCCAAACACAACAATACTGTGTCGAATATCAGTACTTGAGAAGATTTTATTGTCCCACTAAATTACATTTAATTCTTACTATAACATCTCATATAAACAAGAATAGTGAATGATTTCCTCCCCAGTGTGTTCTTCGGGAGGCAAGAAAAGATTGTTATATGGAATGCATAGATCTGGAAAAGGTCACCTTTTCTCTATCCCTCAGATCTCCAGAATGCGCACAGATATTTTCAATTGCAACGGACGGTTTTCTTTTTCTGCTTTAAGGTGATATTTTCTGGTTTAAAATAATAATTATGAAACCACCACAAAGAACCATTTGAAGCTTTTAGCTTTTTACTAATTGCTCTGAAAGAGAATTCTAAATGATTTCCAAATGACTTAAATGATTTGGCTAAAGAGCATCTTATTACAAATGGGATGAGTTGAAAACATTGTGTCAGCACTAAATGAGGCTTCCCCCCCCTGCTTTTCTCTAATGGGCAGATCAGAACGTGTAAAGCACCCTCCCTGCAATGACTTTTAAATGGGCTTTGGATCAAGCCTTTATTTAGAAAACACTTTCTTTTTAATGGAGTTTACCACACTGCAATATTTGCCATCACTGCACTCCTTGCAGTATTCCCTATCCTTCGAATCTGAAATCCTCCAAACAATGTGGGCAAACTTAACACCGGTTTGCAATAAATACCCAGCCGTCTTAGAGCAGATGACTCCAAAGCTGTCAGTGGCCCTGCTTTGGTCCTGATGACAGCTTGCTGAAGAATTTCTGACTTGGGGACTGGTCCAGTAACCCCTAAGCAAGAGAGAAATCCTTACACGCATGAATAATCACATTAGTTTCATCAAAACCAGTTGCATAAATTACAGAACCTGAGTAACAGCCTGCAAGGCACAACCTGAAGCCAACCTGCCGTTTACCCTCCCAAAGTTCATTGCTCGCGTTAGGCCGACTGTTTTAGAGATTCTGTGATGCCAATGAAGAGACCTCTCTCCTGTGCCTGTCCTAACGGGGTAACTGAGTGACTTGTAAAGCAAGACCGTTTGATGTAAGTACTGTTTTTCAAATACTAAAATATCTGCAAAAGATGTCAGCCGGCTTTGCGGATGAGTGCTAGAGCTTTTATTTCGAGCCACTAGATTGCACTGTTGTATAGAGAACAAACTCTCCTTTGCCGTGCTGCATACAAACAGCCTCATGCTGTGCAGAACCTTGTAAATACTGTTTTACAGTTTTCACTAACAACAGCAGTATATGAGATCAAGAGAGGAAGACTGGCATTTGGAAATCTTTGCTTTCTCCTCAAAGGCAGGTCCAGGTCCTGGTTTCAGTTAGATGTTTTTGTTCTGTGTAAGGTGCCCTAAAGATAACCACATTTNTTTTTTTTTTTGGGGTGGGGGGATCTGCTGGGGGACTGGTTTAGAAGGGGGAACCAAGAATTCTTGAAGAATTCTTGACTTGACACACATGTTCCTGGAGACCCGTTTAAAGCTGTGATGGGCCTTCCTATATACATAAACTCTGAACACGTGCTTCCCCTTTCCTCCCTGATTTGGCACTATTCGATGGCCCAGACGATACAAAAGCTCACATCAATTGCTTCCCTATGTACATTACACACTCTGGGCAATCACAAACATTATATACTGTTCACGTGTGAACAATTAATTACAGTTATATTATTTAGTCATTCTTTCCACTACTATTGTCCAAAGTAAATTTTTCCTTCAAGTGTAATATGGTTTTAATTTAGGAAGCAGGGTTTCTTTAACCTATTTGACGTTATGCAAACCATCTTAAAGGAGGTTTCATGCTATTTCCACTCTGTCTGCTAACATAGCTCCCCGCCCAAATGTGAGCTGTGTTTTATCAAGCAAATTACTTACAGAGGATTTTGTTCAAAAAGACGTTAGGCTCATTCCTTTACCCATATTTACTCAGCTCTGGTGTAAATCTTTTTGTATTTTGCTCTATGGATTAGCACCTCTCTCTTCCTCCCACTACCCCTCTCTTTAGGGCAGTAAGCTGAGACAATAATAATGAGGAGCAGAGCTGGGGACTCTCTCCATGCTGAAGCTCTGGGAGGGAATAGGTCATCCCAAAGGACCTGAGTTTAGTTAGCCTGCTACAAGTCTTACATTTGGAAACTATCTGCTTCAGGTTTTGACTCTTGCAGTAACAACATTTCTGCCTGCTAATTAAATTTCTTACTGCTCCAACACCAGAGAAGACAAGCAAGTTCCCCTTAAAAGGGCATCTAGATGAAAACAAACTTCGCTGATTACAAGAGCATGTGTTACATGCAATTAACCCATTACTGGGCCCTGGAAAGGAGAAAGATGATCTGAGGGAAAAAGGACAAAAAAGGGAGAGATACCTAATAGATTGAAACAGAATTTTATCTACTGGTCTTTTTAATTTGGGGCTGAGAGACTTTTTGCCACTGATCAGATAGAGTTGCCTCTTCCACTTTTGCTCAAATGAGGATGATGATTCTACTTCATTTCACCTAATATTAATACAGAATTAATATTTTTTCAAAGGATCACACACACACAGACCTTTACTGCAGAAAATAATAGAGGTGAACAGACACTGTGAATATTCTGCCTTGGGTTTCCCTTCATATTTAATTGCACTAGTTTTCAGATACACACATACAATTTCATGAGTATTTTACAGTCAAGCTGGTTTGGCTGCATATCTGCAGAAAGTGAATCTGCAGTTATATTGGCCAGTATTCTCACACGAAAATTCAAATGTGCAAGTGTTTATCTTTAAACTGTATACTCATCCAACCAGGGAAGCAAAAGACTCCTATAATCTGACCAAATGTAACTGAGCACTGGGGACAGAGTGGTGGGTACTTGTAGAAAGAGATTTGTGCTCAGCCCTGGAACTTGCACATTTCCCCTGGAAAAAAAGTGCTTGATTTGGTATAGCACATAGTCTAATATGGCCAGTGTGAATCATGGGAAGTATTGTAATGAAACTACATGTAAGGGAGGGTATCTGCTTCCCCCAGAACTTTTTCTCTATTAGCATGGTATGGGCAACATAAGAGGAGATAACAGAATTGTGGCTGTGTGGTTTCCAAATGGAGTGCTTAGTCCCTAGGATAAAAGGAATCTTCTTCAAGTTGTGTTTATTTCAGTAGGAGCTGCATGTGAGTGCAAGTATCTGTCTTTACCGTGTTCTTTATAGGAACAGGGCCTTTGTTAGAAATAGCTAAAGGAATACAACATTTTTACTGCCACATCCACACCGGTCTTTGTAGATCCAGGGGTTTTGTACTTTGTTTGAGAAATCATTGCCCATAAAATAAACAGTAGCATTTTATTTTCTTTTCTTGGGAGAACACTACTCACTATTTCTGTTTTCTGCATGTACAATGAATACATTATTCTTTTTTTCCTCCTACTAAATTTCTTCCTTAAACAGAAAGGCACACCTTAAAGCAGACTGCATTTTAAGGGTCACACGACTTTCATAGTTAAATCCATTGCCCTAATACAAATACAGAAGCAGAAATAGCACATATGTTCACAGCCATGTTTATTCAGGGATCAGGCAGATGTCATGGCAAAGTCTTTGTCTGTATATACTGTACTGCAGGAGCCAGCTGTGAAGGACAAATCTGAGGTGAGGAATATTCCTTGCCTTACTCAAATGAAACTTCTGTAAATAAGTTTGTTTGCTTAGTTAATACATACATGCATATAATGAAAGGTTGCATTCATAGCATGTATGTCTGTACTATCCTGCTAGCTTGGATTCTGACTGTAAACACTAGATAGGCTGTAGTCACTGCACATTAGATCTTGCACTGTTTGGAGCGGGTCCAGCTGTTGTTGTGAGTGAAGAACTGTATATACCTGGTGGGAATGACTGAGATTTGAGCTCTGGCCAAAAGGCAGATGGATGCAACTAGTTCAAGGCCCTGGGCTCTGAGAGCCAGGACATACAGCTTTCAAATGAATGTAAGCTTATTCAGTGATTCTCTGTGTAAACAAGCCACAGAAGACAGGGTAAAAATGCACACAAACACATACACACATCTGTTCCTTTTCTGTCTTTTCAAAAAAATGTGAAGTGAAATAGTCCAGCCCACACTGATGTAGAATTCCTGCTAATTAGTCTTTAAAAGCTAATGGATACCAGCAATGTATGGGAAACACATCTCAGAATATAATGGATACGAGTTTGAACAACAGCTCCTGCATTTAATGCTGAGCATTTTTTATGTAAAAAGTGGAACGCATTTATGAGAAGTGGATGCAGGATGTATACAAATAATTATAGTGCAATTAATGCAACAGATCACATCCCTTTTCTCCTACTTCCCCAGGCATTTTGATATAGTTTCTCCTGGCTTAAGGTAGTTTATATTTATTGTAATAATTCTCTATCTCTTTTGCTTTCATTCTTTCTTAGTAGAAATAATCAGCTGATTGATGGTTAGAAAATTAGCCCAGGGAACTCTCTTTAGTTTGCACTCTCTTTCTCTCCCTCGTCTTGCTAAACTGGTGAGAAAATTTAACCTGTGACTCTCTCTCACACTCATCATTAGACAAGTGTATTTCCATCTCATTTTCAGAGTAAGTTTGTGTAGGATGTGGCTGCCTTTTCATATTAGAATTCAAGAGGGCACATGTGTGTGTATACAGTACTGTCTATATTATGCATACAAAGTTATTGTTCAAAAGATTTCTATCATCTATTCCCTTGTAACACCTCTATACTTGAAACACAGTGCTGTAACGTGCCTGTACGAATCAGAAAACTGAGCAATCATAACCTCTTGCTTACATCTAAGCAAAAAATATTTCAACTGTCGCATCAACAGAGTAAATCCCATTTTATTGAGTATACTTGGAATATAAAAATGATAAATGCTAACAATTAGATGTGAGTCATGTGTGTTTTGCAGGGCTTTAGAGTCTGAGTGTAGAAGATTCTGTAAGCCTGACCTTCCAGAGCCATCCATGTTATATAGGGAAGAGCTAAGTAAGCAAGTTATGGAAATGTGTGATTAACCCTTGTCAAAGTGGCCAGACAAATGAATGCTTGCTGGATTTCTCATTAATAACTAGTAGGTCTGAATCACTTAAATATTTATTCCCTCTCCTTACAATAAGGACCTAGAAAAGCATTGTTGTCTCAGAAATTCTATATGCTAGTTTTTCTTCAAGAAATACAGGCTAGGTGGAGAATGGATTGAAAGCAGCCCTGAGGAGGAGGACTTGAGTGTGTGGTGGACAAGATGCTCAATATGATCTGGCAATATGCACTTGCAGGCCGGAAAGCCAAATGTGTCCTGGGCTGCATCTGAAACAGCATGACCAGCAGGTTGATGGAGGTGATTCTCCTCCTCTATTTTGCTCTTGTGAGACTCCACCTGGAGTACTGCATCCAGCTCTGGGGTCCCCAGTACAAGACAGACATGAGCTGTTGGAACAAGCCCAGAAGATGGCCACAAAGGTGATCAGAGGGCTGGAGCACCTCTTCTATGAGGACAGGCTGAGAGAGTTTGGATTGTTCAGCCTGGAGAAGAGAAGGCCCCAGGGAGACCTCATAGCGACCTGCCAATACAAGAAAGCTGGAGAGGGAC
>VXBL01002397.1:76915-104456 GCA_013400195.1 Aramus guarauna | reverse complement strand
CTGAGCCTTTTCTTCTCCAGGCTGAATAGTCCCAGCTCTCTCAGCCTTTCCTCACAGGAGAGATGCTCTCCTGCCTTAATCATCTTTGTGGCCTTTCACTGGACTCTCTCCAGCACATCCACATCTCTCTTGTACTGAGGAGCACACAACTGGACACAGGACTCCAGGTGTCGCCTCACCAGTGCTGAGTAGAGGGGATGGATCACCTCCCTTGACCTGCTGCCAATACTTTGCCTAAAGCAGCCCAGGATACCATTAGCTTTATTTTCAGCAAGGGCCCATTACTGGCTCATGTACAACCCAGTGTCTACCAGGAACCCGAGGTCCTTTTCTGCAAAGCACGTGTTGGTACATGGGGTTGTTCTTCCCCAGATGAAGGACTTTTCAGTTCTCCTTGCTGAACTTTATGAGGATCCCATCAGCCCATTTCTCCAATCTGTCATGGACTCTCTAAGCAGCAGCTTGAACCTCTGGTGTATTGGCCACTCCTCCCAGTTTTGTGTCATGAGCAAACTTGCTGAGGGTTTAAACATGTATTTTCAGCAANCTTGTACTGAGGAGCACACAACTGGACACAGGACTCCAGGTGTCGCCTCACCAGTGCTGAGTAGAGGGGATGGATCACCTCCCTTGACCTGCTGCCAATACTTTGCCTAAAGCAGCCCAGGATACCATTAGCTTTATTTTCAGCAAGGGCCCATTACTGGCTCATGTACAACCCAGTGTCTACCAGGAACCCGAGGTCCTTTTCTGCAAAGCACGTGTTGGTACATGGGGTTGTTCTTCCCCAGATGAAGGACTTTTCAGTTCTCCTTGCTGAACTTTATGAGGATCCCATCAGCCCATTTCTCCAATCTGTCATGGACTCTCTAAGCAGCAGCTTGAACCTCTGGTGTATTGGCCACTCCTCCCAGTTTTGTGTCATGAGCAAACTTGCTGAGGGTTTAAACATGTATTTTCAGCAATTCTATGGCTCAGTCTGATAGGAGAACACTTTCAGCATTGGTTTGTTTTTGGTTTTTTTTTAGATTCCAAGTCCTACTATTCCAAACTGAGTAACTATACAGATCTCAAAGTGAAAGACATGGAAACACGGACAATATCCAAGCATCAAAAGATGATGAGAACAAAAGTTTGAGAACTGCACTGTAGATGACATTGGTAAAACACCATGCCCAATTCCAGTCTTAAAAGGATGCTGAAAAAAACTGTATACAAAGAAAATTACTTGAGCTGAGAGAGGGCTTGAAAAAGATCTTCACACACAGTGAGATTTTTAAGAGCTCTATCTATTCAACTAAGGAAAAAGATTAAAAGAAGATTGTATTATAGCATATAAGTAGCTTTAAGGGTACAAAATGGTATGGATTGAAAAAGTTTTTAATCAAACTAAGAAAGGAATAACTAGATCCAATATCAAGATGATAAAGCAAGATAAATTTAAATTGGAGAAAAGTCTGTAACTGATTTGAGACAATCGTCAATCATCCCAGCAAACTACCTGTGGCAAATGCAGATTCTCCTCAAGGTATTAAATCTTTACTTTCTAGCAGATCTAATAAATTACTACATTGTCATTACAACATTATGCACCTAATTGTGCAATTGCATATGTGTATTTCTAAGATATTTTATATCTATATATAACTATATGATAAAACTGAATCCTGATTATAAGCATAGTATTATCATCCCTTTCTCAAATATTATTACCTACTGGCCTTAACTGAATGGCATTTTGTATTCTATATCACAGAGCTAATGTGATGAAACCTGAGGGTTTAAAACCCAGATGTTCTGAAAGGTATCTGCATGCAGCCTTCTCCTTTTTGTGAGGAAAAAAAAAAGTATTAGAAACAATATGTCAAAGTGAACATATGTAGGACATAATCTTCCACTGATTGTATTGGTGTTAATATTTATTCACATTTTAAGCCTGAATAGCCTGATACCAGGTTTTGTCTGTTCAACATTTGGAAGAAAATTGTAAATGCAAAAAAAGAAAAATGTGTATTTTCTTTAACTGCTTTTTTCCTTTTGCTACAGAACACCTAGAGTTTTAGAAACAATTGTTTTTCTCTGTGCGTTCTCTAGTGCTAATAAAATAACACAAATTAAATAGTTCAAAATTCCAGAAAGATGTTATGTTACTGAAATCTGTAGAAATTTAAAAACTTTCAAGACAAGACAAAAAACCCCAAAATTTACCTGCAAGATGACAAGAGCATTTTCTATTGAAAGGTCATCTGAAGGTAAACCTTCACTTTTCCAAACTAGCTCCTCACTTTCAGTACACAGAAACCGCCGTAAATCGAACTCTGATAAATGAAAGAGCATAAGTTTGTGCTCGTATTTATACTCTGCACAATTTTTAAGCATTTACCACTCTATGGTACAGTGGAGACTCTAACACAGTGCAAATCTGTAAATCAAGCTTAAATTTATTATTTAATTGCTTGAATTTACTACTATTAACTAGATGATGTTATAAAATTATTTAATGGTGTTCTTAACATACATCGATAAAAACGATTACTGAAAGAGCAGAAGCATTAAGAATGCATTGGAAAACTTGACATACAGTTAATGTGAATACATTCATTCATGTAAACATCTCTTTTTAAGCAAGGACTATGGACCTAAATCTTAAGAATTTATAAGTATTTATGATCTTAATAATTAATAGAATAATCCTAAGAAATAGTCCATCTGTATATACAAGTATTTATTGAGTTAGAAAATGTTGTCACTTTTCATTTGGGAACATCAAGACAATTGAGACTGTTCATTAGAACTCATTGGCATTTCTCACTTCCTCAGTCACTCAATCAAGCTTACTTACTTACACACACACAAAGAAATACAAACACACACAAAATTACTTTCAAGGCCTGCTGATTTGGTCCATTCATCCAAACTGGTTTTCCTCTGATCCTCAGGAGCAGCAGAAAGATAAGTAATAAATGCAGCTGCTAACTGAGCTCTTTTAGGCAGCGTAGCCAGTTCATCTGTTATCTCTGATACCTAAAAAAGTACAGAATATATTGGTGTATTGTAAACAAAACCTGTTAATATTTCTCATCAGTTACTAAAAAGTCAGAATTAAATTTGCCTGCCATTGAGAATACAGTTGAGACGGTCTCTCTTCTTGCATTTCAGGTATCTATACCTAGCTAACCCACAGCAAGACACACATGAAAGTATGGGAGAAGTTCTTTTAAGCTCTGGGCTAGAGCATGGACAGATGTTTTTGATAATTTAGCTACTAAAAATCTACAAATTTGATGAACAGTTCACCTTGTCACTTATAAGCAACTGGGTAAATAGTACTGCAGTAAGAAAAGTAAGACTTATGTGACCCTAGTCACAGTCAGTTTGTGAGTACCACTTACAAGACATATACAAATACTAAACACTACATGTATCTATTGTACTTAAAAATGTGATTCACTGCAGACTTACATGATAAAATACATTTATCATATACCTTCAAATAATTTATCTGCACTACATCACTTCTGCTCTGAAATGTTCCAGTATTTTGGAGAAAAATACAGTGTATCAAAATAATATAGAAGACTGCCATAATTGGTTTGAAAGTACTGTCACTTTTTACTTTAGTCAAACTGCCATTAAAAATAAAGCTGATACACAAATTAAAAAGGAACTTTCTATGACTTCCTCCTTACTTTAAAGGGAGATGGATTCTGCTTTTTCACTGTCCTCAATATGGGATGAGTTCCTGACAAATATGGTCTACAGCATACCATTAATAGAACCTTCTAAAGACATGGGTAATGTACCAGAGTGAAAAACTGTGAGGAACCACTTTTGGAAGCATGTAAACTCTGGGGTTCAAATATACCCAATCCTTACTCTAGCAGATGGAACAGCTGAAAAGCTACTTTCAGAGGAAAATCTTCATTTCTTTCCATTACACTACTCACCCTACAAGAGGGATTCATCTAACCCTAACTTTGGTTCTTCATAATGCAGGCATTTAATCTAACTAATTGTTTAGGCTTTTTTCAGTGTCAGTGGAGAGACACGACCATGTCTCTCAGCAGGGAGATTTTTTTTCAATTATAAGATACCCAAGAAAGCTTGGTATCACTTTCTGGAGGTGACAGCTATTTTCAGCTTGTATGTATCTTGAAATTTTCTTTTCTGTTTCAGTCTGAAGAAAGTCCCGTGTGTCCAAAGGCTTGCCAGTTTCTCCCAAATATATAATCTGAGCAAATAAGATATGCTCACTTTCCCTACTTTAGAAGCAGAAAAGTTTCAAACACGTGAAGACTTCAAAAGCAACCCAACATTTTGGGTAGGTCCACATTTCCATTTCCAACATTGATGCCATAAAGGAGATATGTTTTAAGACTGTGATTGTTTCATTCTTTCCCAAAATCTGTCCATTTTAATTGCATCTCAGCTTAGAGGGTCCAACTGCTGACATGTTCAACCATCATAACAATTACATTATTATTGTGGTTGAAAAATGTCAAAGAACATTGTATGTTTTATATTAATTACCAGAGGGTTTTTTAACACATTCTGTAGCTATGTGTTATAGGTAAGGTAACTTGTACAGTGAAGTAAAAGGAAGTTTCAGAAAGAAGAAAAGCTTTTATTTCTAATAAGAAAATGAATGTACACTTAGGAGACATGCAGAATGGCAATAACTCACATTCCCCAAACAGTGTAAAAATTGTATTTTCAAATTATCGGCTATAAGATGTATTTATGAAAATTTTCACTAACCTGTGTGCTCCACCTTTTGTGTTCCCTGTCAAGCTGATTTATCAGTACCTCTGCAGCTTCCAATGTTTTCTGAGCTTTACTTAGTTCTGCTTCAAGTTTTGCTGCTTCTGCTGTTCTACTCTGGAACCTGTAAAACAACTACTGTTTGTAATTGCTATCATGAACTTGTGGACAGTTATTTTCAAGGCAGTTTAACTGAATTTGTAACGAATTCATCCCTTACTGTTCATGAAGAACACAATTACAATTCTCTTTTATACCTTCTGCTTCTAATTGACAGATGAGCTTGTTAGGCTTTTAACTAACAAAATTTAGATAGATACACAGGTGAGATTTAAAAATATATTTGCAATATAGACTATAATGTCTGAAAGTCATTCCTCCTTCTACTTAAACAGCCAGATGTGATTTTAGTGATTGTGTTTTGTTCTGCACCTAGTCAGGACAATGGCAGGCTCAACACCAAACTATACATTTGTAACTTTTTAGTAAATTTAATCTATGAAACCTTTAAAGGAGAATATTGCTAAATCACACGGATGTCCCCAGTTCAATGCAGGTAATCTATTTTGTACACTACTATGAAGTAAGAACATGCCCCAAACAACAGGCAAGGTTTAGGTAATATTTTGTAATTTTTAAAATAGAATTAACTTAATTAACATTTAATTAAAGTAATTAATGCATTTAATAATCCACCTTTTAAAAGTAATATATTTAACTGTAATATATAGTATATAGTTAATCTAAGACATCACTATATAGCCAAATGACAAGAAGAATTTCCAGTATTTTTCTTTTTCAGACTAAAAGACACGACTTTTAGTAATATACACATATGTCAGGTTGTAAAGTATTTCCTATACTAACTACATAATAGAAACATCGAACTAAAAGACTTGGTTTAAACTGAATTTGGAGAAAGTATAAAGGTTAACCACAGCCATTTTTATGTCACTGTGAGTCACATACTTGATGAAGTGCTAAGAAAAAAAGGAGATAGCTAACTAGCTAACTGTCAGAAAAGTAGGCTATCCTAAAAGGAATAGAACTGCCATTATTCAATCTGTGATGAGTAGAAGTCTTGTATAGGCATGTTTCCAAAGTTCTAAGGAGACATTAAAGTCTTTCCAGATTTAAAAGATGGACTCATACTGCTTATCTTTGACATCTACATCTACACTGAAGGCTTCCAACACAGTCAGTAGCGAGAAGCAGGTACTTTTAAGGAGCATTTCATCTGATCGATGAGATGAACTGTATTCTAATAGTATTTATTTATCTCCACTCAGTGTATAGATAGCCTAATTATCACTACTTCTGATGTAAATATCTTGCACAGCAGGGAATTAGATTTGGTTAGATAAATTTCCTTATTCATACTGTAAAATCATCAATGTTTTTATTTATATCTTGAAATAAACAAATCCAACTTACTTATCTTTCAGTTCTGAAACTTTTTGACCAACAGAGTTCAGAAGATCTTCTAATTTCTGTTTTCTGTCTTTGGTTTTCTTGAGATTACTACAAAAACGTAACATTTATTTTAAGACGACAGATCCAAAGGAAGGAAAAAAAAAAAGAGTAAATGTAACAGGAAAGTCACTTACATAGATATAGTTCAGAGATAGTTCTTGCTTGTGATTTATATTAACAAAAAATCTGTTTTCACATGGAAAAGTTTTGACTACTACTCATCACATAGCTTTAAAAATGGAAACCAAACACCTCATTCAAATGTATTCTTAAAGATCAGAACAAATTCTTCCAATACAGAATTTTTAGACCTTGCAAAACAATCAGTATAGATCGCTCAAGTTATGGATGGTCGTAAGAGTGTCATATTTTTTTGATCCTAAGGAGAAACTGATTATGCTTGGTACACGACTGAAAAAGGAACCACATACCCATAAAGTGGCATGAGTTTCACTGACAGAATACATTTTAAGCATATCTGTAATGTTCATTTCTCCCTGACACATTTCAGCTGAGACAGGTAACTTGTGATTGGCCAAAAAATATCCAAGGCATAGCTTCCAGGAGAAACAAAATTTTGCACACTTTTTCTGTCTCAGCATGAACATTTTATTATCTATGGATGAGGTATGGTTTCTTATATCTTCCTCCTTGGTGGCTTTAGTTTCACCTACCACCAGTGGTATTAAGAAAAATTTATTTTGTAACAGTGTGTAACTTACGCTTCCAAGCCAGCCTTTTCTTTTTCCAAAGGCTGAATTCGTTCTAGGACATGGGAATACTGCACATTGGCATTCACCCAAGCCGCTAACGGAGCAGCTGCAGCACTGGCTCGCTTAGCATTCTGAAAAAATCAGTAACAGTTACAAGAAAGTCCTTGAAGTATAATGTAGATGAGAGAAATACAGGATAAATAACTGCAACAGATTTATGAGTTATCAACTTAAATATGCCAATTAGCCAGCTCCTTTACTGAACTAATCTTTTAAATTGTTACTCAGACATTATATTGTAGGCCATCAGTCTGTTTAAAAAAAAAAAATAATAATAATGAGTATCTTTACAACTATGAAGCGTCACTGAAGTTAAGAAGTTTTAAATTAACATGTAATTTATCAGTGCATTCCTTCTCAGGGAACTACAACTTTCCTTTTAAAAATAAGGACCTAGTACTTAAGAATTCTTTTTTTATAGCTACTACCAAATCAATTCTCAAAGATCACCCATACATTTGACCATCATTAGTCCTCCTTTTTTAATTAAGTGTACTATTAATACCCTTCCTGCTACAAGGAGGCCAGAAGGAACCAATTAAATTCCTTGATCTGAGTTCTAATTTATACCAGTGACAAAAGTCTCCGTAATAACTTCTTATCGCACCACTCCTCAGTCACCAACAAAATTCTCATTGTAATCTCTGCTACACTTTTATCTCTTTATACTGAAAAATTCTGTAAGTGGAATTCACTTTTTCTCTAGTTGAAGTTCATTCTAAAAATTATATTGGCATATCAGACAATCATGACTTCTTTTTTTCCTTTTTTTCTTTTTGTCTTTTTTCATTTTATGCAATGCAATCGGGAATTACCTTTGGATCAAAAGATGTTCTGTTTTTAGAAAGAAGTTCTTCAACGCTCTCTCGTATTTCTTTCGGAATATTACGAGCATCAAAGGTTGCTATGTCCTCCCTCACGCCTCTTTTGGCCAAGAAACTGTAAAAAAATTCAATAACCAAGTAAAGAAGAAACAAATGTTACGAGAGGTTATTTCCCTATGAAACCAAAGAATTATGCACACACATTATTCCTGAATATAACAGAAAGTATTTCATATTGTAAATTATTGTTTAAGTTTAAAGCTTAAATAAAATCCTCACCTCTTCATGCTCACCCACGATGTATCAAAAATCCCCATCAGCCGTAAAACTCCTTCTAGTATGTCTCTGATTATGTCAGGAGGCATGCGTAGAGACCGGATTTCTGACAAAGACTCTGGCTTTATGTTTCCAACTGCTAATT
This sequence comes from Aramus guarauna, assembly GCA_013400195.1. Taxonomy (NCBI): domain Eukaryota; kingdom Metazoa; phylum Chordata; class Aves; order Gruiformes; family Aramidae; genus Aramus; species Aramus guarauna. The sequence goes on along the minus strand of VXBL01002397.1, from coordinate 96,204 downwards.
TAGCTTCATTAACCAGTGGCTTAAAACATAAAAACACATTAAAAACTGTACCTTTTATATATTTTATAACCTAATCAACTGCCATTGATGCATATTCATGTGCACAAGTTGTTTAAACATTGCCATGTGTTTGTTAAATGCTAGTAATATTTCCATATAAAACAGCATATTATAATCTTGACATTCCCTAACTTTTCATTCAGCTTTGTAATTCCTAAACATTGTATAGATATTAGTATCAAACATGTTTGTTTGCTCTTTTCTTCCATTGCTTAAAAGTTCATTGTGATACAGATATGTTTTAATAATGATGCTCATTCCTATTTATATGCATGCCTGACAGTATCTTTGTAAAGATATGCAGAAGTACAGGTCACAAAAGCTTTCTATTTTAAGTAGCTAAAAAAATCCAGACAGCCTTTGGCCTTATCAACAAAGCAACAAAATGATAAGAAAACAGAAGAAAGTTAAAGATTATCATTAAAGACTGTGCACACTTTGCACATCCTTCATATTTATTAAAGACCACAGAAAGGGATTTACTCTAATCCTGTAGTTCTATGTCACTTTCAATAGAAGAATATAATTCCTTGGTACCTATGATATTTAAAAGGAAAAAAATACTAAATTGCTTGACTTTTCCCATATTAATGCAATTAGCGCAATTTTAAAATGGATGGGATTTTCCCATATTAGTGCAATTAGTGCAATTTTAAAATGGATGGGATGAAAAATAGACTAAAAGCAATAACTGAACACACATACCTCCAAAAAACCCTGACATTTAACGGCCATAAGGTCTCTTGAATGAGCAGTCTGCTAAAGTGCCAATAGGATATATAATTTTCAGAATTTAGTAATAACTGGACATTAACTCTAACTAAGCCCTATGATATTACCAGCTTGACCAAGGCAGAGTAATGTAGTTGGTCCATATAAGATATTAGTAATCGGAAAACATCCATCAAATCTGCAGAACTCAACTGCAGACCATGGTAGCATATAAATAGCAACTGGAGGTAAGATTTGGCCTGAAAAAAATCTTTCTGTAATTAAGATGTAATAGAATACAAATGCCAAAATTACAATGCAAATATGGCAAATAGAATCCTGTTTTCTAACGCATAAAAGTTTTAATGTCAAGATAATTTAGAGGAAAATTTAAGAAATGCAAGGACAAATTTTGCAGAACCATTTTGCATGGCAGGACTTGAGTAAGTCAAATAAAATCAGACTGCAAAATATTACTTTTCCTTATCAGCCCTTACCTGAACCTCTTTTAGTTCATCTTCAATTTTTCTTTTTCTTTCCTCTATTTCTGCAGCCTCTTCTGCTATCCGGTGTTTTATTTTTTCCATTTCTGTTTTTTGCTCACTAGCATTCTGTGGAAAAAAGAATACCTTTAGTTTTCAAACTTACATAGATTTTATTCTTTTACAACTTTTATTTCTTTTAGTCTTGATTATAATTTGCACAATACCAATTACAATAAAATATGTGAGACTATTTGATACTAGACAGGTTGACTAGGTAACTAAATTATATAGATTATGCATCTTTTGCTTTTATCATGTCTCCCTCCCTTTCTTTACCACAGACAAGATCTATGCCTCTATTTCTGAGGCTCATTATGACCTTTTTTCTCCTTGCCTCTGATTTTCCACTCCTTATCAAGATGTCAGTCCGTCTCTAAAAGGATAAGAATGACAGCCTCTGTAACAATCTTACTGCATTTGAAAGTAGTATCTTCCTGCCATTGACTTTGTAGCTGCTCACATCTCTATTTATTTTGTGACACTGTTAAAACTCTCCTTTTCTATAATGTTCATAAAAGCAGCAGTTGTGTTCGAACTACAACCTATTCGTCTAAAAATACTCATACATTATTTACTTGTAAATTTGCACCCATCTGTCTGTAAGGATATCTGTCTAATGTCCTACACATATATTGTAAGCTGTTTGGGTTTACATCTTCCCCCCCCCCGTCTCCTCCCACCCNNCCCCCCCCCCCCCCCCCCCCGGATTTGTATTGTGCCTACCATACAGAAGACAGTAATTATTAGCCATCTCCAGGACCCCTAAGCACTTCAGTACAAAAATAAATACCTCGGTATATAAAACTACAACAAAGAGGACCTTACATATCCTGAAGTTAACAAAAAAAACCCTAAAACAGGGACTACCAATGTTAGCTACAAAACATATAACTGAGGATAAATGCATAAAATGCATAAAAGAAAAGACTAATATTCCAGGCTCAGTTCACCTAAAAGATACAAGATAACAAAGCCTAGAATTTATGTTTTTCCAGCATGTAACACATTATTACAACTCATCTTGACAGTTGCTCGTTAAAGTTGTAACAGATGTATATAAGCAGAGAAAACCTTGAGATTAATAATAACCTTTCTGAGCGCTTAACCCAAGCTATAGACCAGCATGTCATTGAAGATTACATTCAAATCCATAAAACATCAGCTACATAAAACTAGATTAGAAATTTCATGCAAATGTACATGTACTGAATGATAGCTCTGAATAAGAAAACCTTAAATTTCAGTTGTAGGTCAAAAGCCTTGCTCTGAGAGAAGATTAAAAGAGTCTGTATGTATTAGAGCCCTCTCTCTTACATAAACTAGAACATCTGAACTTACATTAAAATGTTAGAGGGCACCTACACTTTATGCTAATCTAAATAATATTTCTGATGTCAGTGGGCCCATCATGTTTCATTGCTTTTGGCCTGTTCTTTGATTTTGTCCTACAATGTAGTATGTGCTATCCACACAACCCATATCTCTACTGGACAACAGCAGACATACATTTAAACAGGAATGAGGGAAAATGGCATAATAAATTCTTTGAGGCCAGCAGTGAACACACCAAGCCAATCATCGTTATTCAAATTCATGTAGAGTACGCAGACAGAACCTACAGTACTAAAAATTGCCAACAGAAGCAGACTTATAAAAATGGGAAGTCTTAAAAGCACTGTGAACCAAATGGTTTGAAAGAGCAGGCATCCACTTTACTGCATATAGAGAATGTCTTTGTCATTGAACTTCTTTATTTAAGTTTGCTTCAGACTTATCAGGCTAAACCAGTGACAAAACAGTGCAGTGACAACAGATTCATTACAGCTTATCCTACATTTATAATTCCTGGAAGTATCAACGTAGAGATCTGTTTTCTGCATAATTATTTTATTTAACTGAGGAAAACACTACTAAAGAAAACAACCTTCTCAAAAAACAGAAGGTCTACCTCTGAGCTGCAGAATAAAAATTCAAGAAGTGATGAACACAGAGGTATTATTTAACCTTCTTTGAGGTTAACTTCTGAGGATCAGATCTCATGAAATACATACTTTCTGATAGTCCACAGGTTTAAGTCCTGGTATTTGTTACTTAAAACAGTGCTACTTGTCAGTGTTTTGTTTGAAGTTCCTACCTGTAATTGTGACAGTGTGCTCTGCCCTCGTCCCTGGACCTGACCTTTATTTCCCAAAATTCTGCTCAGGTGATAACCACCAGTGGTGGTGGTAATGGAGGCACCTGGTCATGATGTCTGCATTTGCTCGAAGTGGATTTGGAGGTAGACAACAACACAATAGCCAAGGGCTAATTTGAGGAATGTGCCCACCTAACCAAGTGCTGGTCAATGTCCAACTCAAGCCAAGTTTGGAAGAAACAAACATCTGTGTTCAGTACTAAAAATATGACTATTAGTCAATCATCTTACTCCCATGAATAGTGAGCAGCCTGAAAGCTCTTTGAGCTCTCCTTCATGGCAGCGGCCTGCACACCAGGATCTCCTCTTGAGTAGGGACACCTCTCAAGGTTACTCCTTGAAGCTGAGAGAATCATTATCGCGTCAGCTACTCAGTAAATGAATTGGGAATAGGCGCGCTGAAACTTTGAACGTCTTAGCTAAGTGATATAAAGGATTGATTGTGCACGTATAATCCTTTAGACATAAACTGTTGACCAAGTCTGAGACTAGGACTGGATGCAGCCACACCTAGACTCCTCTGAGTAGGAGTTTAGAAAGCAAGGGGGGTTCTCTCTGAACCTTGTGACTCAACGGGAGGGTCTCTCTGACAGTTTTGTCTACCCCTGTCCTCTATGCAGTAAATAATCAAGCATACCTTGCCATTCAATCTTGTTAATTGACTGTTGCATTTACCATTGAACTCTGTTAACTCACTTTGTTATCAATAAAAAAAGATTGCCGTGTCTCTCTTCTGAGTAAAGCACATCCCTCTCTCTCCATCCGCAACAGTAATAAACATTATAAAATGGATCAGTTTGGATTTATGAAGTTCTAGGAAAACTTTCAGACTAAACTACAGCAGTAAATACTACTCAAATGCAAAACTTGCACTGATCTCTTCCTACTCAATCAGTTGAAATTGCCCAGAGAGGTTGTGGAAGTCCCATCTCTGGAAGTGTTTAAGGCCAGGCTGGATGCAGCTTTGAGCAGCCTGGTCTAGTGGAGGGTGTCCAGGCCCCTGGCAGGGGAATTGGAACTAGGTGATCTTTGAGGTCCCTTCCAAGCCAAACCATTCTATGATTCTATGAAATAGAATTTAAATTATATAATCCTCTGTCCTGTTGCAAGCTTATTCAAGCCTCAGGACTCATGCATTCCCCTAGGCAAATTCTTGTAAAAGCATCAGGTTTTGTAACCCTTGAAAAGAATACAAAGCACAGGCAGTTATGGACACCAAATATAGAAAAGCATCTCTTTTTTTTCTTTTTTTTTTTTTTTTCCACTTTTGAAGTGACTGTATACAACACCTGCATAGATACTGTAATTTCTTGGAGGGCAGCATCAGCCTCATCCTGCTTCGTTTTGAGTAAAATGCTTTGTTCTCCAGCTTTTCTGTTCAATTCATCTACCAGGGCTTTAGCTTCATTCAGCTTTGAAACACCTGCCTATAAAAGTTTATAAGAAGCAGTTATTTAGCAATGAATTTTAAATGGATTTAAATGAAGGTTGGTTACAAATAGTATGTACAAACTAAGAGTGATGTAGACTAATATTCTTACTTTTTTAATTCATGTTCCATTTTTCTCGATATTATTTACATTTTCTTAATATTATTTAACTTAAAAATGAGATTTGACACTTCTTGATGTGTTGCCGTAAGATGTATTACTACGCCAAAAAGTTAAAACCAAAATTCTCAACAGAACAAACTTTTAATGAAACAGCAACTAGTACATAATCATTTTTTCATTACTTGAATAGCATTTCAGTTAACTGATATTAACTCCATACATGTACTCTAAAAGCCAACTTAGAAAAATTAAACAAATTGAAACAGATTCAATTATCCTATTTCTACATATTTGTGCATGCTGTAAAGAACATAGATGTACATAAAACAAAGCCTCAATTATGCTTAAGATTAACTATTTTCTTTATTGGCACTTTCTAAATTATTTAATCTATGGTAATCAGATAATAGAATTATTTCAAGATATATTTGCAAAAAAAAAAAAAAAATATTACCTGGAAGATATTTTGATTTAGGATACACAACTCTGATTTTCATGTAAATAATTACATTTATTTAACAGGAGCATTTAACAAGTAGATGAGTATTTGTCACAAATCACAGCTTTCTAAATAAATCAAAAAGCGATTTCTATCATTACAAACCTACATCTTCCAAAATTGCTTACTACAGTGATGGAAAAATACCGGCAGGCAGAATAAAAACAGAGTAGAATACAAGGCAAGAAAGTCATTTGGTTTTGACAGATGCTTTAAGAAGAAATACAGCTTTGCAAGTGTGGTTTCAGAATAGCAGCAAGAGTCACTGGGAAAAGGAGCTGAAAGGGAAGGGAAAAGGGTAAAGACAGAAGTTACACATCCTAAAGGATCATACAGATCTTTCCAGAAACATACTGGGGGAGGGAAAGAAGTATGACTGGAAAGATAACAAATGGGTTTCAAAAATAAGCACGTTATAAATACAGACCGGGAGTAAAATGACATCTGTGAAGTGAACTGCATTTGGTCTAGAACTATGTAAAGGTTTGATGTGTGGAGAAGGAATTAGAAATCAATTCCAAAACACAAAATGAGAGAAAAATCACAACAAAGGGAATCTTGGCCAATGCCATGCAAGAGCACTATGAGGTTTAAGATAACAGCTTGTTGAACTAGAAGGATGCAAGAATCACACAAAGCAGGAAGTTGCTGTAGAGATATAAAGAAAGGGATGGAATATGGAGCACGGGGAAAATTTATACAAGTAGAGGCAGGACTTCAGTTAACAGAAAGATGATGGGTTTTTTGCAACATATTCCAAACATATGGGTGAAAAAGTTTAAAGTGCTTTCAAGTACCTTCCATTCTTCCAAGAAAACACACCCAGTCTGATACATTCTTGAGGAAAAGTATTAATGAAAACAAGAAACCTCTCTTCACGGCATTTGAACAGAGATGTGCATTAAGATTCATACTATTCCTCTCCTGAAAACACAGCATGAGCATATGCCAACAGAGGATCTCACACAACCATGTCAGCAGCTACAGCCCATTAATACACAAGACATTTCCAAATGTGAGAGTATTTTGAAAAGCCATATATTAAAAATGTTTTAAATACATACCTGCAAATGGTTCTGTCTTTTTATTAGCTCTCTTCTTTTACTGTTATTGATGGAACTGTATATATGAAGGAACGTCATATACCTGCTAGGTGTTGCTCCATACATTTTACATGACTCATGGATTGCCAGAAATGACTTCAGAAAATCAGAATCACCTGTACAACATAATTTGTTACACCGATAATAATATTTTTACCTCATTAAAATAGCTAAGGAAGAGCAACAGAATATGTTTTTTTTAGATATGAATTAAATGTATTCAAAATATCACAAAGTATATACTTTTTTCAAAGTTCTCTCAAGCAAACAGCATGTAATTGCATTTGAAATACATATTCCTCAGAAAGAAATATACTGAAATTATTTCAAAGCTGTAAAATATTTCATTCATGTTTGGAAAAGAAGGCAAAATTACTGCAGATTACTGAGGGCTAATCATGAGTCTGAGTGCTACTTAGACTAAAGCTTTTTATAAAGTGGCTAAAAGCTGTATTATGCAAAAGAGCGCTGGTACTGGTCTCCTATATGATGTCGACACCCTATTTTTAAAATGTTTAAATCTGAAGTTTTATTATAAAACTAAATAATTCTGGAAAGGGAGCATTACTTAGAATAAATTAGCTATTGGAGATGAAGAATTATCAAAGTAAAATGAGCAGGTCTAGGACAAGAACAATGAAAACGTATAGACTAAAAACCTCAAAATACCACATTTTGATGTTGTGAAATAACACCCACATAGAAGGAAGACACAGAACAAAACAAAATGCAGCTTAATCAGTTTATAAAACTGAATATACATAGTGATTGCTTGTGCCAGAAGAGACTGGGTTTGATCAGCCAGGATGTATGTTCCAGACTAATGTTTCCTTGTGTAAAATGCCTACCATGTGAACAATAATAAAGTCTATCAATATGCTGGCAAAAACATACTCAAAATATCTATTCTGTTATCTATCCCCAACACAGGACTGAGTAAGTGGTTAATAATAAGTAATAATAACTAGCAGGTCCACATAAATATTACCTGAATGTTTTTTCTTAAGTTCCTTATGTGTTTTTCCAGTCTTTTCTTGCTCATCTAAATCATACAGAAGCATTTCAGGTATCTAAAAAAAATAAACAGGATTTTTTCTATGAAAATTATGAGCAATGAAAATTTGAGTTAAAAACAACAAACTTCCAATCTAATTTCTTATTTGAAAAGACTGAGTATGATAGCTTTCTTCAGAATAATGTAGTTACAGAATATTTATAGCATTAAAAAGATTGATTCTGCCTTTCCCTGTCACTGATAACTTCCTGTTCTCTCAAGCAGAGGAGCTTTTGCTGGCTTCAAGAAAGTACAACCTGATGTTGAAACTGAGACACAATGGCTGGTGGAGGAGCCCCTGTAACTCCGGCAGAAATGGACACACTGCACCATCTACTCCCATGGCTCTCCCAGGAGAGCAACCAAACCCATGGCGCAGGTGTGAAAACTATCATGATGAGTCAGTGGAAGAGGTCAAATCACCTTCCAGACTAGACTGACGTGGTTACTGCAGAGGAGTCTTGGGACACATTATGGGATGAGCTTTTCAGATTGCACAAGAATTACTAAGGGTTGGTGAGGCACTCACAGGAGTTGGCCTGGACCCTCTAGTCTGTCTGGCAGCCAACTGCCTGAGAGATTGTGGAGTCTGGGAGTCAAATCAGACCCAGCTGCATGTGTCTCTGTGTGTGTACATGTACGTATGTGCCTGTGCAGGATGCAACAGGGAGGATCCTAGATGCCAGGCCAGCTACCGGATGGACTAGATATCTAAGCCTAGTTACTAGAAGGATCCACTGCGTGTCTGTGTGTGCCCATAAGTGTGTGTTTGTGCACACACAGTGAGGCAGGCTGTACCAGCAGTTGGAGTGGGGCTGCAGCCTCAGGAGCTTGTACATCCAGATGCCAGCAAATGGGGAGGGCATGCTGAAGGAATCACTGGAGGCTCTGTGTGTCTGTGCCCAGCTAGCAGAGGGATCCACACTCTGCACACATATTCATTGTGTGATCTCACCTTCATTGTGATCTCTCAGAGAGGGGAACAGGATGATGCCGACGGTGCTGTTTGTGTTTGCGCTAAGGGTTTCTGTTTGTATTGTTCTGTGTGGCCAATCACATGTACCTATGTGCTGTATAGGTGTGTTTGTATACGTGCCTACTGGGAATATATGCTCAATTTCACCACTCATTCAAGCTGGGGCTGTGAAGCTGTGGCAGCCTTGCCCCTCAAGGTACTGGATTTGGCAATCCCTTAATATATACAAGTAACATATCTTTCTCAAACTTACACTGTGAACATACTGAAATAAGCAGATTTTGATCCTAAAAAGAATATACTAACTCCATTCCATCAAGCAGAATACTTAACAAAGATTCAAGAATAACATAAGGTTTACAGTGCAATCTTAGATCTATAGCAGCTCATATACACATAAAACTATTTTTAAACTAGCTGTCAAGCATACAAGTAACAGTAGATATCATCAGCATAGCTGGCTTTAACATTTTGCTTGCAGTCCATTTCTATTTTGTTCCTAAATGCTGTGTTTGATCAGTCATAGCAGTCAGCATTTTGTTCAAGTCAGCACACAGAGAGAACAAAACATAACGTTACTGGTAAAATAACAATACTAATATTACTTAACTGTTCTGCAGATTTTTCTGTCTTTTTAGGACTGCATAAATGGATTAAAGAAGTACGGTTACAATTATTCATTCACAACTTTAAATATTTTGATCTTATTCACCAAAGCTCAGTTATTTTTGGAGATACTAATTTAAACAAATCATAATTTTTAATTAATTCAATTTACCTTTTCCATACTGTTTTCTGACCAGGTTTCCATCCACAAAACCTGACATTTCTTGTATAGTGCTGGATTACTTTCACAATTTATTGTGAAATTTAAATTGGTAGAATCCATGATCAAGACAACATGCAGATTTTGTTGGATCCCTAAGAAAAAGTAACATAGTAAATATTTTGTAGATAACAATCTGACTACGTGATGGTAGATTTATTGCAAATACAACATAATTTACTGTCCTTCAAATACTTATCACAAGATAATTTCTGAAAAAAAAGATAGTATTACATCACATCAGACTAGGGCAGGAATGTTTATAAACAGAACTTAAACAAATTAATCTAACATAATGTATTTTCATTATGTATATTACAGTTTGTTTTTTTTTTAATTTAGAAGAGCTGACCATATTTAAATAGATACCACTAGTTCTCATTCCAATATAAACCAATACAACCAATTAGAAGTACTTCCAGGGCCCTTGAGTATGACTGCCAAAATCGTATTTTTTTAGTCACATTCTTCTATTTATTTGTAATCTATTTAATCTTCTTGTTGGTCCAAGGAAGAAACACAAATAATTAAGAAAGCTATCTGTAAACTTGCTTATGATTACTTCGAATCCAAAGTGATTTGTAAGTACAATTGACAAATAGAAGAAAATTCCATTACTAGATATATAAGCTAAACAAACCAGAAAATGATGGGGATAAAAGCTTTCTTCCTTCTAATTACTTTCAACAGCAGATTTCATAATAGCTTCATAGAACAGTCGTGGATACAAAACTTCAGACAGAATAATGAATTTTAAGCTGAGGGTCTTGTGCCCTCGAATACCACACTGTAATCATTATTCCTGCCTGGTTTTTAAAAACTAAGTGAAAGTTAAAAATACACACAAAACAATGACCACTTAGAAATTATTTGCCCATTATTATACCACTTTTGTAACTTTGTAATAAATTATAATTTATAATTCTGTTCACATACGGTATGTGAAATAGTTGAAAATTGGTCCTGTAAATCCATCTTGTGAAGCTTGATCCTTCAGAGGAGATAGCAATGGTTCTAATTCTTCTATTTTATATAGCCCAGGAACTTCTCCTATTTCAAGAATAAATTTAAAATGTCAGATCAAATACACTATAATTCAAATTCCTCTGAAGGATGCCCTTGAATCCTCTGTATAGAGAGTTTGAATATGGCAGCATTCACCTCCAAACTTCCACAAGTATCATCCCATGTACTTCATCATTCTTTTCTTGATATCAAGAAAACAACAAACTATAGTGATTCCATTTAACTTAAACAGCCTACTTTGTTTATATTACTGAAATATACTTCAAAAACTCATTCAAATCTACGCAAAGACAGTGATCCAATACTGCATACAAAACAAATCAAATCAGACTTTGTCATACACCAGAAAACAGAAACATGAAAGAGAGTAGTTATCTAGGTACTCAGAGGTTTAACATTGGATGATGAGAATCTGATACTGTAAGGAGACTTGGATGTGCACCTGGGAGACAGGAAAATCTGGTGCTCTTATTAGGCAGCTCTTAAACCACTGCAGTTTCAAAAAAACATTTAATAAGTTAGACTTGGTCCTTCAGTGATCTCTCTGATAAAGGATCAAAGCTAGATAAAAAAATAAAGTAACTTTTGTTATTTTTTATTATTATTTATCATCTCATTACTATCTGAAAAGTGGACTTTGCTGGTGGTGTTCATTTAAGTAAAGGACTCAGTCTATACAATCTAGTAAAACATTGGGACACCTCTCAATTTTGAATGTTGTTACAAAAGGGAAGCTGTGGAGTAGAACACATTATCATTTTATTGTTACATTACTATAAAGAACTCCTTTGAAATAAGTGACTTAACTGGCAACTTCAGGAAATTGAAAGCACCCCTACTGTAAGGTAGGTTAAAGGATAGCTCAGAGACTTCAAGTCAGTTTCTCATGTACAAGCACTCAAGCAAAAACAGTGTAGAAAGTTAACTAACACTTCTGCTATGGACATAAAGTATAGAATATACAAAGCAGGTGACACACAATGCAATTTGCTCCCAGCCCAGCCCCCTTTATATGCTGAACATGATGTCATATGGTATTCAATATCCCTTTGGCTAGCTGGGGTCACCTGTCCCGGCTGTGTCCCCTCCCAGCTGCTTGTGAAAATTAACTCTATCCCAGCCAAAAACCAGGACAGTGGTAAAAGTAGTACCATAATCTTTTTGGACTTCTCACCTGAAGACAGTAAACTGTTGATCATCTCAAGGAAGGTGGAATGAACAAACTGATAGTCTTCGAGCAGCAGTACCACCTGCTGAGCTTCAATGCCTGCAAGCTCCATCACCTAGAAGCAGCGAAGACATTTAAATCTCAGTATATAGAATATATGTATTGTTCATAAGAGAATTATAATATTTTCTTGATTATAATATCAGATATATATTTTCTTCACAGCATCTACACTATTATATATTTAGAAAAGATTTCTAGATGATTCAGATATGAGATACCAAATACAAAGAACATTCTACATAAATGTACAGCTTGGTAATGAAAAAATAATTAAATCAGACTCTTTCATAAAGTATATTTATATTCCAGAAGTGACTCAATTCTAGAGTTATACTGCTCTTTTGTGTGGACTTAGGTCTAGAATTTTCTTTAGCATTGCTGAAAGTACTGGGAAGTTCCTGATTCAAGGTTTGCATTTGTTTTTAAATAATATGTACATTTTTATCAATCAATAAAATTTTATTTGATTCAGCTACTATTCTATTAACTGGCAGACCATAGTAGAGACAAAAAATAAAAATACATACAAATATGAAAACACAGACATGAAAAAAACCTTTCCAATATTCACATAAACTTAGAATTTATGAAGTCCATATCACTCATAAAAACAGCTCTGGTGTTAAAAAAAGTACAGTTTCAGGCAATTACTATAAAGAACAGTATATACATCTAGACACTGAGAACTTGTGTCTGAAATCTACTTGTTTCATTTACACTGTTGACATTTTGCTTTTCTTAAAATACTCTTCACACAACATTTCTGTGTCCTTCAAAATTCTCATATACTCTTTTTTTTTTTTTTTTAAGTACACACTTACAACACTATAAAATGGAAGATACTGAGTGACTTACATATTTAAGATCATTTTTGAACTGCTTCAGCTCATAGCTTCTGGAAATTTTGGGAGTAATCAGAACAGCTCCGTGCATATGACTAACTAAAGAGGTAACTGTTCGACGACCTACACCACTCCGCCCTGCCAAAAGAAGAGATCCTCCAGGAAAACTTAGCACTCTGTCCACTTTAGACATATAACTGAGGACTTCTTGGAACAGTAAAATCTCTATCTCTTTTTTGTCTCGTCCATAATGAATAATACCCTGTTAAAAAAGAAGAAAAAAGTGTTCACTAGTAACAAATAAAAGCAGTAAGATATGAAAGCATCCAACATTTAAAAGTTGAGAAAAGAAGGGCTTGAAAGCTTAAGAGACCATGATGGTATTCATTAGAAATAAATTATTTATGTGACAGAATTCAGATATCTCACATACGCTGTACCAGTAATGAACAGATGACATTAACCCCAGCACCAGGATACCCTAGAAGTCTTTGATATATTGAAATAGGTATCTACTACTGAATTAATTAATATTAAATAATGGACCAGAACAAAGTCTGAGCTGTCTCTCTGACTACAGATTAATTAATACATAACTTAGAAGAGTGTTCTAGGCATCTAATTGCTGCATAACTGCAGATTATGGAATTTCCTAGAGAAACACACATAACAACAGATCCTAAGATTAAATTCTGGACTTGTTATACTTAATAAAACTTAATCTTTGAAGCCCAACATAATTGTGTAGTCCAAAAAAAAAAAAAAAACCACCCACAACACCACTCTGATTACTGAGGCTATTGAACTTCATCATTTCCAGTAAAGTCTATTGGTCACAAGTTGGCAGTTAAGGAGAGGGAGTAGTTTCCCACTCCACAAGAGTCCATCAAACACTACTAATAAGGAGAGACAATCTCAAAGTTCTCATCTTCAAAATCAGTCAGCTTAGCAGAGTTAACATGTTTGCATTTCCTCAAAGTCATTTTTTGTACTTTACTGTTTAAAAGCATGCCAAATCTCCAAACAATCCATTTGTATTTCTTCAAACAAAAATCACATTAGCAAATTACAAATTCAAAAAGTAAACATTTAATAAAACACTGTGGTACTCAAACAATACACAAACATATGCACATCAATGTTTCTCAAAATGTTCATAAAGCTGTTGTAAATCACCAGCAAATACGACTGATTCCCTTTCACTAAAATAACCTTGCTATATGATGTTTCCTACTGCCTGCCACATGCATCACAAACCTTCCCTCACTTGAACAAATGCAAAAGATGATTCCTCAAACAAGTAGCAGACACCACTCAACCTGGTGCTCGCATGTTACGTCCTGCAAAAAAATGTCTAGAATAATCCTTGCTGTGTATATTCTTTAATGTTGTCTCACTTTTTGAATAATATCTTTCAGGTCTGCTGAGTTTAGTCTGCCAAGTGGCCTTCCATGTGGTGGTAGTGCCTGTCCTGGTGTGATGAATGCCTCTTTACAAGCTCCCCAAGTTACATAGAAGATATCTGTAAAAATAAAAGGAAGCATTTGAAAGCTTAGGTGCTCAGGTCATATGCTGACTTGATCAGACTGATTTGATTAGGCAGTTCCTAAACAAGCATTTCAAGCTTGTGTAGCACACCTCAAGTGGCTTACCTGCCATATTGTCCAGAATGTCTGAGCCCCAATCACCTTGGAACACTTTCATCAAAACATTATCAAATATTTGAAGTTCTTTTATGCCAACAATTTTGTCACGGAACAAACAACGTGCTTCATAAGCAACAATTTCCAATACATGGTCTGCAGTTTGTGTTAATGATCCTACAAAATTTAAGGAAAAATTTTACATTTCTCAAATTTTTCATTTAAAATATGAGATTGAAAAATGAATAAGCAAAATTACATACCAGCAGGAGAGCATCAGTAAGGAAGAAATAAAAGAAAAAGTAAACATTATGAAGTGCTTTTTAATAATATCTTTATGGACCATTACACAATAAAATGAAACATATTCTACTAAAACAAGTACTCCAGTTTAGTGCCAACATTCTAATGAGAATGAGCAAGGTGTTGCACACAAAGTGAAAATTAAAAGACAAATGAAAACAAGAAAATCCAGGAGACTGTTTCAAAGGGGAAGAGAAAGACTGATAACAAATACTAAAATAGCAATTAACACCCAAAACAGTCTGTATTATAAAATGCCAATAGAGAATACAAAGCTTCAATATTCTTCACAGAAGTAAGAAGGAAGGTGAGATGAGTAAATGACACACCATATTGTTCGTCACTGTGGTGAGCTGACCCTGGCTGGAGGCCAGGTGCCCACCAGAGCTGCTCTATCACTCCCCATCCTTGACTAGACAGGGGAGAAAAGGTATAACAAAACGCTTGTGGGTTGACATAAGGACAGGGAGAGATCACTCACCAATTATCGTCACAGGCAGGACAGACTGAACTTAGAGGAAAATTCATCTAATTTATTATCAAGCAAAACAGAGTAGAGGAATGAGAAACAAAATCAAACCTTAAAACACCTCCCCCCACCCCTCCCTTCTTCCTGGGCTTAACTTCACTCCTGATTTCTACCTCCTCCCCCTTCAGCAGCACAGGGGGACGGGGAATGGGGGTTATAGTCAGTTGACCACACAGTGTCTCTGCTGCTCCTTCCTCCTCAGGGAAAGGATTCCTCTCATTCTTCCCCTGCTCCAACCTGGGGTTCCTTGCACGGGAGACAGTCCTCCACCAACTTCTCCAACACGAGTCCTTCCCATGGGCTGCAGTTCTTCACCAACTGCTCCAGCGTGGTTCTCTTCCATGGGGTACAGACCTTCAGGAACAGATTCTTCCAGCATGGGTTCCCCATGGGGTCACAAGTCCTGCCAGCAAACCTGCTCCAGCATGGGTTCCTCTCTCCACAGGTCCTGCCAGGAGCTTGCTCCACTGCAGGCTTCCCACGGGACCACAGCCTCCTTCAGGTGCCTCCACCTGCTCCAGCATGGAGTCCTCCATGGGCTGCAGGTGGAATCTCTTCACACCATCATCCTTCCTCCATGGGCTGCAAGGGAACAGCCTGCCTCACCATGATCTTCTCCACGGGCTGCAGGGGAATCTCTGCTCTGGTGCGTGGAGCACCTCCTGTCCCTCCTTCAGCACTGACTTTGAAGTATGCAAAGTTTCTCACATCTTCTCACTCCTCCCTAGCTGCAAAAGCTCCTCATAGGTTCTTTTTCCCTTCTTAAATATGTTATCACAGAGGCACTACCACTGTCTCTGATGAGCTCAGACTTGGCCAGCGGCAGGTCCGTCTTGGAGCCAGCTGGCATTGGCTCTGTCAGACACAGGGGAAGCTTCTAGCAGCTTCTCACAGAAGCCACCCCATAGTTCCTCCACTACCAAAACCTTGCCACACAAACCCAATACAGTCACTGAAAAGGCGTATGTGTATGTCACCTTCAGATACAACAATGGAATCCTTAAATGGGCTGAGATTACCCGGTCATTGATTGTCACTGTAGCTTTCCTGACCTCATTCAAGCTACATTTTTACAATCTGAGGATTCTAGAAAATAAATTCTTATCACTTTTGTACTCTTTAAGCAGCCCTCTATGTAACCCTTTAATTAATGTAAGAACTAAAATATAATAAGGAATAATTGCTCATGATCTAGCAATAATAGCAATTTCAGAGACACAAACAAGATTAGAAAGAAGCCTATGCTGTCTGTTTAGAAAAGCGCACAAAACTGAATACCTTTACAAATTTCACCATTTCCAAAATTAAAAAAAGAACTTTCAGACTAGACTGTAATTATCAAGCACTCCCAAATTGTGAGAATATTTAGGCTCTTTAATGTATACATATATTTGTAAAGTTTGACAAAGATGAGAGTTTTCTAGATGTTTTCTATATGTTTATGGGTTGTTATAGTCTTCTTTTGTTAAGTAGCTCACAGATGATGTGTATCAGTTGTAGTTCCACAGTCACCTCACCAAGTTTATAGAACCAGGGATAAAAAGACAGGCATGATAGGAAGTGTCTGGGAATCCAGAAGGCAAAAGATACCTTCAAAAGAAACCCAGCCCAAAACTCTCCAAAACCAGAAGAAAATGGTGGGGAGTAGGGGGTACACTTCAAGTTCCCATAGCACAGAAAGCAGTAAAATCTATAAATAGCTCCCACATGTATTTTAGAACATCACTGGAGCTTTTTAAACTTGTTTAATATATGTTACAGAATGAACTAATAGGCATTTTTTCCCTCTAATGAGTTATAGACAGTTCACAGTATAGAAAGAATACCGTAGGTGAACGAATAGCATGTGGAGTCAACAGACTGACATCAGTAGTAATTTAGGCTATTTTAGAACTGCTTTATCAATGAAAACCAAACAAGTGACTTACCACCTACTAAATCGTATCTGAATAAACCAAGAACCCACTGAGTAAGAATACATGGTGTAAAAAGGTAATGACTGTGATCATCAACAGTGAACTTCGCTCGTACCTAAAAATGGAAGTTAAGAGGAGAGCAAAAGTAATGTTTTAAAATGTAAAGCACTTGGAAACTTTCCTAAAATACCAGATAAATTAATTTTCTATTTGGTCTATATATGTAGATATTTCATTAATGCACTGTTTAATTTGTTTGAAGAGTGCAGAAATTAATTGTTTAAATAGTGGTTTCTGATCACAAAAGATTTCCTCATAACTAGAACATTTCTTCTGTACCATTTTTGATGCAAACAACTGCACATGTCACCTAGGACGGTTAGTGCAATATTATTAGACCAAACACACATTTTTTTAAAGAAATATCAAATATAAAATGCAAAGAAAATATCAAAGTGTAATAAAAAACTACCTAAATCAGTAACTTAGTCACTACAAAAGACTTCTTACAGAAATACTAACTCTTCCTCCAGGGAAGATATTTGAATTTACAACTATATATTTAATTCAAAGAATAACTGTCTTCCTCAGTTATTTGGTCCTACTGTGATGAAATTTAAACTTAGATTTCTTCAAATACATCAGTTATATGATATGAAACTCCTGCTGACTGGCACATGCTAGCAAGTGACTATACCCACATTCCAGTCATAAAGATCAGTTATGTATCATGGTTCTGTCTAGACAGGGACGTGCATACATTCTTGGAACACGCAGTAAGCACTTACATCCCCACAGTACCTATTCCAGTAACACTATGTACATGACCAAGAAAAACAAGAACTTACGTGTTTTGCTAGATAGAAGTCCATAAAATTTTAAGTGGGGGGAATAAAATGAACTTGCGTGTCTAAACACCTATTCTTAACAGTATAAAATTTTACTAGGTAGTCCTTGATGTGTGTAAAAGACTCCATCCTCACATCTTTCTTCTCTATTCGTAACAGCATCCACAACATCTGAGTACATAACAGTCTTTGAAGTACACTGTCTCCTCATCCATTAAGTAGGAAAACACTACTATCCCCATTTTATAAATGAAGAACTGAAAGCACAGATGGGTTAAGAAGCTCGCCAAAATCATACAATAAATCTGTGGGAAAGCAAGAGCACTTACTTCTTAGTCAGTTTGCCTCTAATACCTAGGACGCTCTGCAAATAATTAGCTCTAAAATTGACATCAACATTATGAAAAAGATACATACTTGGATTTTAATACTGATAAATTTTTTTATTCTCTTGTCAAAATCAAAAACTAACCATTTTTTACAAAAATCTGAATTCTCCATCTCCATGAAAAAAGAAATAAAATTTTCATACCTGTTCGTATACTTGAACCATAGATCCTGCTAGCTGATGTATTTTTGGTAAAGAACCCCAAACGGGGTGATTCTTTAGGTTTTTCTGTAGCACAGGTTCCAAGTAGGCACTATAAATAGTCTGCAGTTGGTCTCTTTCTGGATAGCTACAAATGAAAAAAAAAGTAATCATTACGGATTACCATTGTTAATTTTTTTTATTAAAAAGATTCAAAGTTACAGACACAATTACTGAGAAATTTCAATTAATAGCATCTCCATCTAGCAGCTAAGTAAAATTATCGTTTTATTGCAATAGGCCAGCCTCAGTTTTTCCAAATGCATCTTTAAATGTGTTCAAACTTAAAACCAAAAAAATGAACCAACTTCTTTTCAATTTCTCTAATTTTGTAACCAAACAGCACCTTGATATACAGCTGCAGAGAGCAGTTTACTGAAACCAAATCATCCAGCAGGAAACACATTTCAAACACTTCACTATCAAGAGGTAGCTACAGATTGCTCCTTAGCTGGTTTCTAGTGCCAAGAGGCATCAAACAGCAACAAATCTGAAGATCCCAAACTGTTACAAAAGATGAAAGACTTGAACAGCCACATCTTCATAAAGACTAAATTGAGCAAGGGCCCTATAAACAGAGACTGAATCTGAGTTCTGAGAGTTAAACTAATTTCCACATACTTACTCAATTGCACAGAGACGAACAATAGAAGTAAATCTGGAAGTAAGTTTATGTCTTCCTAATGTTCCTCCAGCAGACATAGAAGCCACAATTTGGATGTTTTCTAAACCAACCCATTCCAGATTTTCATCATAAAATCCTTGATATGTAAGAACCTTTAATTAAATAAATATTTCATTAAAAGAAAGCCCATAGAGTATAGTACAAAAAAAAAAAAAA
>VXBL01002397.1:34844-76894 GCA_013400195.1 Aramus guarauna | reverse complement strand
AAAAAAAAAAAAAAAAAAAAATCAGTGAGAAGTATACCATTATTACTGTTTTCTTAATTTGCAGAGGTATACTACTCTTCCCAGTTTGATGTCAGCTGAAAACTTGCTGCCCTGTTGTCCAGATCATTAATGAGGATGTTAAACAGGTACTGGCTTCCAACTAGACTTTGTGCCACTGATCACCACCCCCAGTCCTGGCTGTTCAGCCAGTTTTCAACCCACCTCACTATCTGCTTATCCAGCCCATACACCAACAGCTTTTCTATGAGGATCTTTTGGGATACAGTAACAATGGCCTTAGTGAAGTCCAGGCAGAGGACATTCACTGCTCTCCCCTCCTCTATCAGGTCAGTCATTTCATCATAGAACTTTATCAAGTTGGTCAAGCATGACTTGTCCTTGGTGAATCCACGCTGACTACTCCTGATTATTTTCTTGTCATTCATATGCCTACTGCCTTATAACTCATTGAGGCAAGCACTGTCTTTATTTACTTATGCATATAAGCCAAATAAAAATGGTATCTTATTTCTGGCTGACAGCTACATATTCTGTCAAAGTACAAACAAACCAAATGTCAATACAGATGCAGGATGTTAACTCTGAAAATAATCAGTGTAGGTATTTACTACGTACCCTGAACTATTTCCAGAATACTTAAATATAAATAACAGACATAAGTGTTCACCTGCTGCAGAAAAGCCACGAGAGTGCTTGTTCCCCATTTATCAGGTTTAGGTAGATTGATATCCTTTAAGTACAAAACAAGCCTTTCACAGTCCTTTGGTCTGTACACTCGCCCAGTGTTTGTACTGATTACAATGCAAGTTTGACTTAATTTTTGTAGAAGATGTTGAGAAGTAGTTTGTGCACTGCAGTGAATGGTAGCAATCTGAGTGGATCGGAGTTGAGAAAATGCATAATGAAGCAGCATCCTAAAAAAGCAAATGTGTACATACACATAAGCATAAGTAATACATAAATGTATTAAAATACTGTGTATCCAAAGATATCGTATAGTTTTTGAATCAAAAATGCATATACATAACACTGTATTAATATAATAGGTGATGCATGAGGTTTGCTGAATTCAATATTCTTGCCTTTAAAATTGCAGTATTTTCCATTCAACAATTCAATAAAAGTGTAGTACACAGCTACACAAAACAAAAAACCTAGCCTAAATATCTTGTATATATGATCCAACCCATCTAAATAAGCAACCTAAGATAAGCAACAGGATGAGCTAAATTCAGTTGCGTGCACACAGACATCTAGCGCTTCTTGAGATGAGACCAGACAGCTCATGTGCCTTTCAGCTGTTGTTCCACGACAGCCCAGGTTTTCCAAAGGTTCTGTTTCATGTCTAAAAGCATCATTCACATGTCTTAGGTGCATAGTGGCAACCTGAACTTTCTCTGTAGTTCTTCATAAGAATTTATCTATTTGCCACTTCAGAACGTTTGTTTGATTACTAATCTAAGTAAGTGATATTCTAGCAGAAAGTCATACTATAAAACCATTATAACAAACTTTGTCAAATAGCTAGAAGTATATTTTGCTTAAAATAGGAAATACTTTTTACCCTTTTCCACATCCTTCAGGACCCACAAGAAGAAATGGCTGCTTATTGTTAAAGTCTAGCCAGGGTCTAAAGTAATCTAAACCTCTCTGCATGTCAGGGGTTTGGATGACGGGAAGTGTTTGGAGATTACTGAAGTCATCAGCTGTTAGATTTTCAGGTTTTTTCAGCTGATATAGCATTAGCTGTCCAGTGTCAGTGTCATAATATGTGTCCAGGGGCTTCCTCGGATCTGGTGGAGATTCTTGTGCCCAACTGAAGATCTTTAAAAAAAAAATAAAATAAACCTTCTGTTAAATCCATACTCCTAATGATAAGATCTACAATTTCAAGCTAATCTAAAGAATGTTCAAAGAATACTTCTGTAAAATCAAACATTTAATTTTTCGATTTGATAGCTTTAATGCTGCCTTTGAAAATTCAATCATGTTATACATATGCTTTATGATTAGGTCCTTAACTAACAGTAAGACATTACTCTTCCACATACTACTTTTTTCATAACATAAAGGTTATAAAATAAATTGTATTTAGAAAAGTTTTCTATAAACTTTTTTTTTCATATTAGGCAACATACTTCATAATAATCATGAGAACGAAATAACACCTTCACATGCATCAATAGATAATTCCAAGACGCTGAGTCTAAACCTTTACCATCTGCCCCATATATATGTTATAGCTCCAGGCTATCTTCTGGAAGGAACTATTTCCTTCTCTCCAACACAAAACCCAAGTGTGATTGTGGAGACAACTACCTCCACGGACAGCCTTCTGCACACTCTACAGACCAGTATACCCACGTAGTTTTTCAACACTATTCCCTTGTCCTGTGCCCTCAAGTATCACCACAAAGGAACCACACCCCAGCACATACAAGACATAACCTCAAAATAATGCTGTAAGAACACCTCCCTGGTGAAGTGCAACAAAGCCCTCACATTATTATTTGAAGTATTCTGAACAGAAAAAAAAAAACAAACCACAAAATAAATCTGTATTACATATACACAATACATATACACACACAGAGTCTGCTATAGTGAACCCTTGCATAAAACAGTACAGACAGAGGCCATTCTCTGTCTCTTGGTGCAGCACCAAAGGATTGCTCTCTGGGCTGGATGCACTTAGCAGAGTATCAGTGACATATGAAACATCCTTTTACTTCTCAGTTATTTCCCTATAGACAACACAGATTGCAAACAAAGTAGAGCACATATATTTTATTATTGTAAATATGCCTTGTTAGAAGACAAACCACTATTCCTGCTACATATACTGAGAAATTTTTAATAAACTTGCTGAAAAAGATTACCTCTTTTGCAAATTCTTGTCGTGATTTCATGTTCAGATTGCCACCAAGACCATGCAACAAGTTAATAATAAATTGTCCACGATCTGTACACCCATGAAGATGAGACAGTCCATTCATCACAGTTCCAACTAAACTGGTTTCTACCACAGAGTCATTCTGCAAATTGCAAATTGTAGTAAATTTAAATACATACCCAAAAATAAATGTGATGCATTGCTAGCAGATTACTACTCATTGCTCTTTGACACTTCCACAAAAGATGAAAGATCTCAACACTGCTGCTGTTCTAGAAAATTCACTTGGCATGAAATTATTAAGCATTGATTTGGAAATTTTCATTCCAGGCTATGTATTGATGTAATTTTGGATAGGAATAAGAACTTTTCCTTACAAATTTTGAGAATCTGTAAGGAACCAATGTAACTGTATACTGGAAATCTCTGTTGTGAATGGATTCGTTATGGATTTTTCTCTTTAGTACCAAAAAGGATTTGCAGTCTCAGGTCAATGTCATGTTTTTTTCCTCTGTATCCACGTGAAGATACTTTAAACATCTAAAAATCTTCATGGGTGAAAGAACCAACAGAGGAAATAATATTAAAACCACAACAGGACCACCTATGTTCCCCAAGATGAGGTAATGCAGGTCTCCCAAACACTAGCTTACTGGCCGCAGCAGTGGGGATTTCTCCTAAATAATGTTTTGTACAATATAACCACTTGTTCAATGCAAATGCAACTCATTCAGAAGAAGGGGAGGCAGGTAAGCATTTAGAATCCTTAAGAAAATCTAGCATATGCAGAACAATTATCTTGATGTACATCCCAGAATCACAGAATCCAGATAATGCACAAGGTTTTGGACTATCCTTTTTTAGTATTGTAATTAAATATTACCATTTGCCTATTAAAACATTTTTCAGTTAAGTCTTTGAGTAGAATCCCAAAGAGCTAAAGTTATATACTTAAATCCAGGACAAATTAGCGGGACCTGTTAAAATTTAACATTCTGAACAATCAGACTACTTTTTTAGATATGCCTCTATCAATCTTTTTGGGTATCTAGCATTACATTTCTCCCTGACCTATTATAAGCTTCAGTCTACACTCTACAACTTCTGAAATTTTAGCTATTTTTTTGTTATTGACAATAACTTAAATCTAGAAAAACAATTTCTTCACTTTTCCATTTTTACAGTTAAATGTTCAGATCTTTCAGATCTTTAAAAACATATAGAAAAATGTCTGGTATGGAATATTGAAGATAGATATTAAGTTTCACAGAAATACATGCATTTCATTAGTTAAAACTGTATTAAATGTTTCAAAACTTTAAGTACAGCAATCACTTTTTGGAAACTATTAGAGTAGTTCCAATATTAATCTTATTAAGAAAACAACTATCAAAAAAGCACTGAGTTTTTTTTTAACTTAAAATTTAAAAATTAATATGAATGATCTCTTCAGTGATAACATGGAAAGATGGATCATCCTTAACAGAAGCTGACATTTGATTAAGTATTCAGTTACTAACCTTCTTCACAACCCAGTTTAAAGCCTTTTCAAAGTAGTCCCCAATCCAATTTTCAAGGTTGTATCTGCATTCTTCAGGCTGACTTCTTAGCCAAGACTTTATCAGAGAATTAAGATCTGTATCTTCATCACTAAGTCAAACCAAAACAAGATTAATATAAGTACAAGGTATCCACATCTCCACAGAGACAGGTTCAAAAGAACAACAGACTTCCAGGAAAAGTTCAGGAAAATACTTCAACAAGAATTTCTTACCAGTATTTGGGTCACACACAAATAATCCACCATGTCTCTTTTTAAAATTCTGAGAGGTATTAGCCAAAAGATTATAACATAATAGCACAGAAGGGACACGCAACCTAAAGCAAACTTCCCCAGTGATTTGCTTCATAAGTGTAAGCAAGTAATTAAGTTGCTCCATCCACTTTAGATTATCTTTCAAGAAAAGTAAGTATATTTGCTTACTTTAAAAGTATTTAATACTCCTGTGACTTACCTCAGAAAGATCATTCCCATTCGAGATATCGTAGCCGGAGAGGCACAGCTAAGATCGTGAGTTTCAAATATAAAGTTGACATTTGAGCCAAATTGAATTCTTTCTCCACTGGGCATAGTCAACAATCTGTTGTCATCCAAAACGGAATTCAAAGATTCAATCCATTCAGGATCAATATCACCATCACATATTATCCATGAAGCAATATCTATTTCCAGACAACAAAATAAAATATCAAACCCAAGAAAAGCACTCTAAAGAATATCACCCCTTGCTATTTTAACACTATTTAATAATCTTCCTTCATTAGAACTTAAATATAAGCTCTATGAAGATATTCCTTACATGCTTTACCTTCTGCTGTCTTTTTGCTTTCTTATCACAAAATTTGGAAAGTACGTGTAAGTGTTCTTGACTATGATAGTCACCACTTTTTCTCACCTTATGCTATCCACAAATAATAACATAATATAAAAATGTAACTGAAAATAAAAAATTTCAGTAAATTAAGCATAATGACGTATAACTCACTCACAAACATACCTCGGGGTTCTCGTACCACTTGTCGAGCGCTATGTGTAAGCACGCCATCAGACCATTCTCTGGTATCCATGTCAATATGGCCTAGCAACTGATGTCGAGGCATAGCTTTGGGATTCATAGTATACTGTTTCACTACTTTGCCAGTTTTACCAAGTGCTGTCTTTAACATCCGCCAAAGCGTTGATTTACCTCCACCACTTGGACCTACAATAACTACACCCATTCTTTGACGTAGCTGTTCATATAATTCCAAAGCCTTCTTGATCTAGGTAATAAAAGACATAATAGCTATATAGGGCTGTGAAACTAAATCAATCATGTTCCTTTTTAATATTTTTCCAATTTACTTTGCATGCAGTTACTTTGTTTCTAAAATATTATTTTTTGAAACAACATTTACAAAGGTAATTAAAATTACAATTCTTAAAGAATATCAAGGAACTTATTTTGCATGTTAGAAGTACTTCACTAAATTACGAATATAAATGTATCAGCCCTCTTTGGGCATGTTTTTACTGAGAAATTAATGAACCTTTAGTCATAAAACTTCATCCACCCCTACAATAAATAAATATAAATGAGACATGGAACTGCTTGATAAAACCAAATATTCACATATTTAATTCTCTCACTGTCCAAAACATTCACTGGCATTTGTACCTAGCTTGAATGAAACTGTGGGACACATGTTCACATCTTAATTTTCCTTGCACTATTTTTCTTGCAGTTACACAACTGATCTACCTTGCTTCAAACACACACATCTAATTTTTTCTTATACACGTAATTAGAATCTAACTATCAGTTATTCTCACTTTTTTTATATAAGCTTTCAAAAGTAAATAGAAATTAGTTGAATATAATATTAATCAGTTCTAATTCAGACTAAGTCGTATTGGTTTCTTGCTGTAGTTGACATTTACCTGGGTGCTTATAATTTCCAAATTTGCTTCTTCAAAGACTTGTTGTAAAGCTGTAGTTAACTCAGCATACTCCACATCTTTAAAGTCAATGCCAGGAAATACATCTTTAACCAGTGCATCAAAACGTGCGCAGTCTGCAAATGTAAGCTTTGACATGGTATTAAGCCGCAGAGCTTGAACCACCATGTGACTTTCATTAGCTGGAAATAAAACCAAAGAAGCCAGATCAGTTTAAGCTGTTTGTTATTTGTTTTGTTTTTTTCCTTGGACTATATCAGCACTTGAGGCCATACTGCTAAGACACTGAAGGTGGAATCATGGAACAGATTACATTCCAGTTTATGTTTACTTGGAAGTTAGATGAGTGCCTTACTGTAAGTATCATATATATATATATCTGTATAGAATGCATTTGTGAGCATGAGATGGTTATGATGCTGGCCAGATAGTACATAATGGCCTAATGATTAAAGTGAGACTAAGAGTAGCAGTGCACAATAGCTTAGTTGTTAAAGCACTCATGAAAGAAATTAAGGACCTGGATTCTAAACCTTACTCTGCCAGAGGCAGTTTGAAGGCACATCTCTCAAGTATGTCCTAATTAACTATGAATATTCCAGAAGTAAACATTCTTCACAACTCCTCTTGGATCTGAAGTACATGGAAATGTAAGTGGTTAGGGACCAGAATGAAAACAGCCACAAGAAAGCTTTACTCTGCCAGAAAAATAAAGATACCGATGATGGGAAAAGCACGGGCTCTGATCTATGTTTTTTTGCTTTTTCAAAAAAATTACTTGCTCATGTAAAACACTGTCCTGATTTCAGCTGAGAACGTACATTTTCAGAAAGCAAGACCAGGAACCACAGATGACAATCATCCTATGTTTCCACCCTCCTTCTGAATGTATGACTGCCCCAAACTAGAATACACTACAGCCCAAATTCAACCCAAGGGACAGAAAGTGTCTATTCCCTATCTTCCCTTTTTTCCTGCAGCTTTTTCCCAAATGTTCCAGAGGTTAAGGATTAGTAAACCTTTGTAGAATTTGGAAAAAGTTCCAAGTTTTTCAGCCTGAACAATGTCATAAATGCAAATGTTTCTACGGCAAATTTTCTAAATAGCATGACAAACAGTTAAGAGGAAAAATGCTGACATGAAGGAATTTATTTAGAAAGGTTGAACTGCTTTACGAAAGAAGTAATACAAAATATAAGCAACTTTTAAGAGCAGGACCAACATTTTGACATGCCAAAAGATTCTGACTCAACAATACAAGCAAACATAAAGAAATAGAAGATCACATTTGTTGGAAATATCTTAAGCTTCTCAAGTTAAAAGATGGAAAACAAAAACCACACACACACACACACAAAAAAACCAAAAAAAAACCACCAAAGAAAAAATGTCTGGATTTAAATCATAAGCTAAATGCCTTTTGCAAGGTTATTGAAAATTACATTTTCAACTACACCAAACAAATTTCAGCAAATTACATACAGCTAAACATGAAGCTAAAATGTCATAGCAAGTAACAGTGATAGGAATGTATTCTAAAACACACTGCTGGTAATTCTTCGCTGGCAGATCCAAACTGAAGTCAATTACAAATTCTTTAAAGTTGTCAGACCATTTGTTATGCCAAGATTTGTACACCAATGCTGTTTCTAAAAAACTCTCAGATATATGCTGTTTAAACAAACAAGAAGCAGTAGTTGTGTCCTAAAGGTGTGAAATGCTCACTCATCCCACATTCTCAACTCCCATTCATTCAACATCTAAACAACAACAAATAAGCAAAAAATCTTTTAAAAAGTGACCCATTCTTGTTCAATACATTTCTGTCATTTCTACCTGCTCTTATATTTGTCTCTGCCTACCAATTGTAATCTAATACCATGTGACAATTTTAGAAAACCTCATATAGAATCAAAATGGTCTGATGACTGATGAATAATGACAGCATCAGATCAACTTTCCTGTTCTAAGCCAAGTGAAAACAAGAGTCTTTGAGAATCGCTCAAAATCATCCCAGAATAAACTCCTATATCTATGTTCTTACCATATAAACACTCAATCTAGAATATGACAACAGTCTTTTGTGATCTCCTAATGAAGGAGAACTTTCACAGATACTTTTTGCTTTTCTAAATTGCCTCCAGATCCAAGCCACAGCTTCTCAAAACTCCAGTGAACAAGAAAGCTGCAGTCAATGATATCTGTACAATATCCTAAATAATCAAAAGTTTGGCATGGTCAACCTTACTTTCTTGCTTTGCTTCACTTTTCTTCAGCTGATGAAGAAGACTGCCACAGCCTCTCAAAACAGTCTTCAACGCTCGTAAACCCCAATCATAGTGCTGTTGTGGTGTGAGAAGCTCCCTAAATTTAAAAACAACAATGTTGTAAGAAGCTTTAGGTGACAGCACCTAAAATTTTAGTTTGGTGAATGAATCTGCCCATAATATGGTTTTGGACAAAAGAGAAATGGATGAGTATTCGTAGTGCCATCTGAAATGCATGTCAGATATAAGCAATGATACTCTGAAATTTTCTGAGGGAGTATATTCAACAGCTAATGTATTTATTATTGTCCCTAACAGCATTAATTAAAACTCTGAACTTTGTTGTCTGTAATATGGATACTTATAACCAAATAGTCACTTGTATTTCAACAATTTCAAGAATCTAAATTCAACACAATGCTTGTGAGCATTAATACGCTCACATTTGCATTTAGTGAGCGTAATAGGGGAGAAGTACTTTGCCACCTTGATATTATAACTGCATTCCAGACATTTTCACACCTGAACCTCCCAACACAAAAAAACCAATTCATTTTTTGAGTTAAATTAGTATCTATAAAGATCTGCATGGTATACCATTCAGATTTAAGAGCTGCACTGAATGTAAAACTTTAGATGACTCCAAACCTCTGGTTTTATGTCTAGTTTTGTTTCTGACACATAGCTTTCTGCAATATCCAAGTTATAAAATATTACAGAAAATTAACAGAAAGTATATGTAGATTGTATCCCTACAGTCATGCTTTGGCATAGACTAGACAGAGAAGAAACAAGATGGCAGTAAGATAACCACAAAGATCAATACTAAAATAAAAGGACGAGGGAAGAGAATTAGAAAAGTAACATGACTAAAGGGGGGTGGGGGGGAAGCTTACCTTGCTAGATTAAAAATAGCCACTAATTTTCTACCAAGAATTTTAGCATCCTTAAAGCCTTCTGAATACAAAATCACTTCTGCAATGAGTTCATTGTCCGGATGAGTCATAGCAACTGGCCTGAAAAGTTGTTTGAGGTTATCAGGCAGTTTTTGTCTTCCTCCATAACCTTTTCCAGCAGGATTCAGTGTGATAAAAATTCCAGAATTATGATCCATTTCAACCTATCATTAGAAGTGCATTGTAATAGTATATTGTTACATGAAACAGTACTGAGAAATGCTGGGTGGGCTATGCTTCGTTACAGTAGTCAGTTTTTAAGTTTGACCCAGTTGTTTATAGACTGTTTTTATAAGAAGAAAATAATAATAATAAAATAAGTTCTGCTGTACCTTTTTGCCAAGCATCTCACATACAGGACTATGTTTCTTCAATGCATGTTGAATTGTCTGAATCTGCATGGATACTGCAGACAAAACTGCTTCCTCAAGTCTATTGAATTCATCAAAACAGCCCCAGGCACCACACTTCACTAAGCCCACAAATATGCGCCCCATCGACTTCACATCAATGCCCTTAAAATTAAAAAGAATACTATCAAAATTCAAATAACAAGAAAATAATGAGACGCTGTCTTCCCATCTATTAAAAAATGTCATTAGAAATATCCACAAATTTCTAATGGAAACTGACAAATTATCAATATTTCTAGAATATAACATTGCTTTATGAAGTATAGGCATAAATATCCATTTCCTAAACTATATAGAATCATATTCACCTCATCACAATTAAAGACTAATACTTGTCTTCCAAGAAGTCCACCCAAGGCCTTTACTGATTCTGTCTTTCCAGTTCCAGCTGGACCATAGGGATTTCCTCCAAGGCCCATCTTCATAGCCTGAGTAAGAGTCAGGTAACACTTATCTGTCAAAGGTGTATAAACAAGTTTAGGGGAATTGCCCTGCAGAAACAAAAAAAAATTATATTGATTAGTAGACAGAAATTGTTGGTAATGTAATTTCATTAATTTAATTCATAAATCATTAATTTGAAAATATAACACAATGATCAAGATTACTGTCTCATTAAGTATATGAATTTGTTTACAGTTATGAAGTTTTCCTGATTTTATATAAAATGTCAAAGCATTATGCAAATATTTTTAGAATTACAGAAAAGGGGCCAACACAGATGAAATTGCACTCTGATATACAAAAGTAGCAAGCATATTAGAAAATATTTATATGATAGAGTAGCTGCTTTCCATACAACTTACATTTACCCCATCAATATCAAGAATGAAAATGATTACCCTATCTTTCAGTATTTTTATGAAACAGCATACTAAGGACACAACAAATTTGAAAAAAATGGCAACAGTTGGAATGCAACCAGCATCATGCATGAAATGAGAAAGTGTTTGACACAGATATATAAAAGCCACCAGGTAAAAATTAAAAATACTACACCTGATATTCGTAAGTATATTGGAGTTCAGCATCTACCATCTGAACGTAACATTTTTGGTCTTTCATATAAAATCTCAGCTGCTTCTTCCAAGCCCAGTCTTCAACATCGTGAACTTGAGCTTGATTCAACTGCTTCACAATATCAATGTTATGAATGATATCAAGAATGAGAGCTTTAAGCTTGAGCTCAAGGATTCCTGATTCTGCAAATAACCACAAAAAAAAAAAAAAAAAAAATCACATTCCAAGAGTGTTTACACCTATGTCCACTTTGGTAATCAGTGTGGCACAATCTGTTAATTGATCTGCTGAGGATCTGAAAACCGTACTACACCACTACGGAGATTTTACTTAGACTAATTAGGGTGATGTGGAATGAATGTTCATTAACAGATTGGGTGCATTAAGTGTACTCTGAGAACATGTTGTTTAACTAAGTTTCATTTGAAAGAAATCCAGTTTGTGTGCTCCTATACCATTCCATGATGGGAATTAAACCCAAGTAAGTGGGGATAATCAGACAACTCACTTCAAGATCACACATATTATCCAAAATCAAAAGTTACTGTAAATTAATTATAAAATAGACAGAATGAACACTCTTCTATAACTGATGACATTTCTCCAATGGCTATAGAAAGAGCACAGAAGGGGAGCTTAGATAAAGAACCACATTTACAGACAGCTGAAGGTAGGTGATATGCATGCTATTCCTAATTAATATATCAGATGTTAACAGTTCATAAATTTTAAACCAGAATTTAATACAGTTGTTTGGTCCTTGTTACTCCTCGAGGAGCATAGGGCTGCAACAACACTATCCCACCGAAGCCGGTGGATAGTGTTGTTGCAATTTCTGTAACAGATTTTGTTTTTTACATGATTGGGTTGTTAGCCCAAAAATTTAATACAGTAAGCTATACGAATGTGGTGGAAGACTGTCAACTACATGTCAAATTGAGTCTTTTTATATGTATAGGATAAGAGCCATGTCACCTTACCTACACTATAGAATTTTACATGTGAGGTACTCTTCAAAGCTCCCCTTCTGGTCAAGACAGAGGAATAAGCACTCAAAGGCATAATTATTCTATCCCATTTGAACTATATAAGATTCAGAACAATCATGTCTTGAGACTAACTGATTTATTGGGTTTGCTACAGAAGTACTCAAGAATTATTAGTTCAGATGCAGATGTATACATCTAAGGCAGAAAAAGACAGTTACCCACACAGTTGCACAGAATATATTGTCATGGTCTAACGTACGTAAACTGCTGTTTGTCCAGTTCCCATGAAATATAACACTAGAGCACACTTCAGTAGGTGATGACAAATTATCAGTAAATATATAAAACAAAAATTATTAAAAGTTATTAAAAAAAGAGAAGTTTGCAGATATATAAACGTTCCAAGTTCATTTTTAATCTAAATAAAAATCCATTGTTCACTCTGAAACATTAAATGCACTAATTTTCACAGTAATAGGTGGGAAACTTTATGTAACTCAACTTTATTAACTCAAATTGAGATAGATTTACATCATTTCCTGTTTAAATAAACAGAATGTTAAATACTATACAACTACATAGCCATTGTAAAGAAATATATATTAATTATCATTTTTATACCTGTACTCGCAGTATCTTCTATACTAGTATCAATGCTAGTATAATGTTCCAGTTTAGCGATGAGTTCTGATTCTAATTGTTGCAGATTATGGTTTTTGATAGCATTTTCAACATCTTCAGTGAACTGAATTTGTTCTGCCAAGGAAAGAATCTATGGAAGAGAAAGTTCAAATTACATTTTATAAATATGGAAGATGTAAATAAAACAGTTTTGCAATTCATTTATAATAGCTTCTTATGTCTGATACTTAAAGCATTTCACTGTATCATTTTTAAACAAAGCCACACATTTGCTATGCTCTAAGAATAAATATAGCCATCTTAAAACCTGACAAAATTTAGCAAAAACTTGCAATGTAATCTAATATAGTAAGTCCTTTAGCTGTTCTACAGCATGTGGTAGCAAAATTTTTAAAGTATCTTTTCCCATTAAATTGTATGTCAGATGGAAACTACCACATCGTAGGCATGCAGAGCCCATATTTAACAGGCTCAGGAAAACCTCTGACTTTTTATGTCATTGATCTGCTAATATGGTATTTTGCATTCCAGTTTCTAACACTTATGTTCTAATTACTGTCTGGGCTATGAAGGTTCAGTCAAACTTGGAACTGGAAATATCAGTAACAAAAAATTGTACCAATTATGCCAATTTGAAGATTTGCAACTCTAAGTACATTCTGGGTGAGGGAGAGAATAACCAGCAGTCCTGTGAGGGAGTGACAGCCAGGATCACTGAGCAAAGGCCATGGGGTGATGTGACAGGAAGGGATCACAATAAACAACAAAATGGGGTTTAAGCGGGGTCACCTCCAGCACTTGCATGTCAGCAAGGAAGTGACTACAAGGCACCATTATGGAGAAATCCCCCAAACTCTCTCAAGAAACTCAACATACTGGCCCAGTACCTCTCTAAGTGCCTGAGTATGGGGAATAAACAATGAATTACAGCTCTGTGTACAGCTGCAGGACTATGATCTTGTTGGGATCATGGAGATGTGGTGGAGTGTTGCAAGGGAGGGATACAGGTTCACTAGGAAGGACAGGAAGGGAAGGCAATGAGGGAGAGTTGCCCTTTACATAAGAAAGCAGCTGGAGAGCATGGAACTCTCTCTACAGATGGATGAGGAGCCAGCTGACAGCTTATTAAAGAGAGGACAGGTCAAGGTGACATTATAGCGGGTGTCTGCTACAGGCCACCTGACCAGAAAAAACAAGTAGATGAGGCCCTCTACAGACAGATAGGAGCAGCCTCATATTCACAGGCCCTAGTCCTCACAGGAGACTTCCACCATCCCAGTACGTGCTGGAGGGGCAACATAGCAGGACATAAGCAATCCAGGAGGTTCCTGGAGTCCATGGATGACAACTTCCTCCTCCAAGTGATAGAGGAGCCAATGAGGACATGTGCTATTCTGGACACTGTCTAGTGAAAGGCCACAAAGATGATTAGGGGACTGGAGTACCTCTCCTGTGAGGAAAGGCTGAGAGAGCTGGCACTGTTCAGCCTGGAGAAGAGAAGGCTTGGGGGGTGATCTTATCAATTTCTATAAATACCTGAAGGGACAGTGCAAAGAATATGAGCCAGGCTCTTTTCAGAGATGTCCAGTGCCAGGACAAGAGGCAATGGGCACAAACTGAAAATACAGGAGGCTCTATCTGAACATTAGGAAACACTTTTTACTGCAAGAGTCACTGAGCACTGGCACAGGTTGCCCAGGGAGGTGGAGTCTCCATTCCTGGAGACATTCAAAACCCTTCCAGACATGGTCCTGGGTGAACCAGCTATAGGTGGCTCTGCTTAAGCAGGGAGATTGGACCAGATGAGCTCTAGAGGTCCCTTCCCACCACAACCATTCTGTGATTTTGTGTCATTCTCTCTGCTACCGGTCAAAATTGCACAAAAGAATTTCATGTTCATGACTATTTCTGCTGATACAGGCAAGCTTTAGAAACTATTTTAATCAGATTCAAAAAGGGCTTTTTTATGTTACTAAGTCTTAGCAGCCCTGCACATAACATTCGCTACCAACTAAGATCAAGATTTACATCAAATTTAATAAATAGATGGATGTTAGATCAGGTGCCATGTAAAAGACTTGAGTATTTCACATGTTTACAAAAGAATTACAAAAAGACATATTTTTAAGAATTTCTCCATACTACGAATGAATAAAATTGATTTGTTTGAGGTTATTTGCTTCCAAATCCACATGTATACTTCTTTATAAGACTTTAAAAAATCACCTTATTTGGCAAATATAAGAATACACAATGACATTACTGGATCAGCTACTACCTGGGAAGGAAAGAGTGATGGATCAATTGAACCTTGTGATTTTTTTCCAGCATTGACACAATCAATTAACATTTTTTTCAGGGTCTCTTTCATCTCCAAAGCCAAACTGTTTAGCCACACCTGACAAAAGAGATAAAAATCTCAAAAGTTGTATTACAAAATAATTTCTTAAAGATGCTTGCACTATACTTAGATGTGATTTTCTTACCTCCACATCATTTGACAGAAGAACTTTATTTCTAAGTGGAACAGTTTCTCCTTCTACAGACTTCATGGCAACTATGTATTTAAATTCTTCATCAAAGCTCACACTATTAATGCCTATTAATCAGAAAACAGCAATGAAGTTATATATTGTTCAAGTCAAACATTAATTCCTTAGTGTCTAATAACAGAAAGAGAAGAAAAAAACCTGGCAACAGATTATTTAGCTTTGAAGAACCTTTTGTCCAAATAAGTGCATTTCAGAAATGGAGATTAATGCATTACCAGCAAAAAGTTTCTTAAGATGAGACTGGATAACCACAGGATTCGTGGACTGTCCTAAAATTTCTAGTAAGTCATCATCTCCAATGAAATAGAATCTCGGAAATGCTGAACGCTTTTCCTGTATTAAAAAAAAAAAAAAAAAATCAGTTTTGTTGACTTAAATTCAAACTTATTGACTTTCTTTATAGAAAACTATATTAGTGTCAGCTGTACCTCCAAAAACTCATTCAAAGATCTCTGACATCTCTGAAGCTGGTCAAGTATGGTAATTAAAGTATTTCTTATTCCTGTCCGGGCATTCAGTGATGTTATCCTATTGTCACTCTTGATATCTGACATAATGGATCTTGACAGAAAAAAATTGAATAATTCATAAAACAGCCATTACAATTTCAATCTGAATATGATATACAAGTAGTTATGCAAATAATAATTAAAGCACAAGCCATTATAAATATCTGATATATAAGTTTCAGTTTTCAGTAGTAAAGATGAAACATTTCAGAATTTACATCAATGCCTCTCCGATGTAATTTAATAACAACTGTTTCTTGCTAAAATTTCTCTACTCAAAACCACAAAAATTCAATTCTTGGCTTTTATTTCTTTCTAAGAAGTTATTTCAACTCAAATCAAGACAGATAATGGTACGTATCTTTCTAGATTTCTAAAATCTCCTCTCTTTTTATCTCCTTGACTTGTTTGGAACAAATAAACCATCTGTCTCTCCCAAAAGTCCATCTGTGTACTTTTTTAGTGAACAAATTGCTTATCTTCAACAAGAAATGATTCTTGAAAAAAAAAAACACAATTTTATCACCTCTGCTTCAGTTAACAAGATTGACCTCGTGTTTGCCTGCCTTGTTCATGATCTTTGACATTTCATGTGATTCCCTTCTTCATATGTACCTGCTTAAATGAAACCTCTGTTACCACCTTTATTCAGTTCTACGTCACTGCCACACATCTATATGTACTGAATACCTGTTGCTGACCTCCATCTCCGTACCTATTCCAATGGTTCCATATATTTCCACCAGGAAGAATGTTCTAGCCTACATGTGTCAAAGATACTACAAAAAATTATTTGCATTCCATAACACTAACCTAAAGTCATCATCAACTCTGTTAAAACGAGCCTGTTCTTTGGGCAGAGCTCCGTGACCGAATATAGGTTCTAAATAGACCCATTTCCTTTGAATTTGGTTTAAGTTCTGCAGATACTCATCCAACTCAGCCAGCTTTTTTTCCCAGATGGATACTTTATCTTCAAAACCTTTGTAATATGGAGAGTCCTTGAGTGATTGCAGAAGACAGCGATGATCTCCAACTTGGTTGACTATGTCCTTCCAATCTTTAATAAGCCTGATAGTCTTGCCTCGGCTATCATCATAATCTGTTAATGTAAAGACAGCTCCAACTCCCCAGAGTTCAAGTTCACGTAACGCTTCTCTGATTGTGACTTCACCTTGGGCCCGACAATTCAAATCCTATTTAAAAGCATAAATAGATTTCATTTGAAACTACAGAGCTTGCAATAAACTTTCCATTCAAAAAACATAACGTAAATTATATTTCTATAGGAATAAAAATATAAATAGGCATACAGAACAAGATATACTACATATACTAAACCATAAAATGAAATACAGTACCTTTCTGTGAAATTATTCATACCTTAAGTTCCATTGCTTTTTCTATAATGGCATCTGTTACTTGTAGCAGATCTCCAAATAACAAACCTTCAAGTGTAGTGCCTCGGGGAAGACCCAGAAGACGAAAGAGATCTAGCCAATGGTCTGGAGAAAGATGTTCTCCTCTTACATATTTCAGGAGTGGAATTATCCCCTATAGGAAAAATGCATATGTAAGTCCATCTAGTCTTTATGAAAATTGTATCTGTTTGATTACAGAGTGATATGCTATTCAAACAAACTAAAAATTTTCATTCTTAAACTGAAGTACTTTCTTTTTGATTCCTGGATTTAATGTTTAGGAGTATAACTCTGAGGAAAACTCATTGCTAATTGTGTGTCTATGTAAACTGTAATGACCCTCCTGTTCACTGTAAGGAACTAAAAGCTTCTCAAAAGTAAGTGAAATGTTCAAAGCAGTATCAGATATATTTTATTAACTTGTAACTGATTTTATTATAAGAACTGAACAGTAAGCTACAGAATGAAGTATATTACCCAGTAACAGCAAACCAATTTTTGTTTTATACCCCTTTTTCTGATTAGCAACTTACTTTATATTTGTCCACTTCTTTTTGCAACTTTACTGTCATTACAGTATGTTCTTCCATCTTCCTCATTTTGTCATGCCAGTTAAACAAAAATTCTTCAAATAGGTATGTTTTGCTCCTGCATGAAAATAAAATATAAAAAGGTCATAACAACACAGTACTACAACCACTACAACATGTATGTCCATGAAAAATAAAGTAAAAATATCATACCTAAAAGTAATCCAGTCTTCTTTGGCTTTTTCCTGAAAACCTTGATAAAACTCTTCATACAATGCCCAGACTTCTGCACAACTCTTAATATCATGACATACAACTTTTGACAATGAGAAGTCAGGCTCTTCCAATTTAAAATGATGGCATTCTTCACTGAATAAAAAGATCATTGTATTATACATTACATTACTCCATTACGCTTTTATGATTTAAGAGATGGTATCATATGGAAATAATTATACTTTTTTAAGAAAAGCCACTGGCTTCATTGAAGAACATTGCTGCCAACTGCAATTTTCTTATAGTCTCATTCCTGAATAAAATAATAAAGGAATTACAAGGGATAACTCTCCTACACAGCGATCTTCTCCCACATTAACAATAATTTTCCATAAACTTTCATTTCTTTCTCATATATGAGAAAAGTGAATGACTTTGTGTCCCCAAAAACAAAGTCTGAAATAAAAGAATTTTTAATTGATTGTTTCTTCCTGTTAGGTAGAAACAATATGATAATTTTATTTAATATCACATTTAAGTGTCAAGCTAAGAATTTAAATAGAAAACTTTGCCCACTCAAGATTTGCAATAAACTGAAAGTAGGCACCTAGAGCAAAAATCCTTTCCTTTTGCACAACAGTCTATCAGACAGGGCACTTAAATGGGAGACATGAGCTCTTGCCCACTTAAGTTACGAGAGGATCAAAGTAGTAACTCCCCCTTCTTGGACCAATATGCCAAACCTTCTCTTAGTGAGACTTTCAGAAGTCAGAATCAAGTCTTTAGGGTACGGACTCCCTCATGTGAAAGCCTAAGAGACTTCTTGAACTTTTCATTAAAAAAACCTCTAGAAAAACTTAGCTTGAGAAATTCATGTTATGTAAAACCAACAAAAAGGACGCTGAAAAACTATGAAAAACATGTAATAAAAATAAAATTAAATTCTTTATGTTACCTGTTTTAATAAAAATTAGTTGACATGTTCTGAGATACTATTGCTGCAAAAGTTCTATACATTTAT
Source organism: Aramus guarauna (assembly GCA_013400195.1). NCBI lineage: Eukaryota > Metazoa > Chordata > Aves > Gruiformes > Aramidae > Aramus > Aramus guarauna. The sequence continues at coordinate 57,945 of VXBL01002397.1, read as the reverse complement.
GAATAAAGTATACAGGGAAATAAACATACATACATGAGCTTTTCTTTCACAGTTTCGAGTTCATCAAATTCTTTTTTTTTTTCCTTTATGATCTGAGCACTTTTCTCAAGTACATCCTCATCACCTGTTTCAATGACATCATCACTTGGCTTTAGCTGATCCCAACGAGCTTTAAACTTTTCCAGGTCTTGAAGATATATATTAATACGTGAAATCACATTTCCTTTCATCATTTCAACCTGTAAAGCAAGAGTTAAAATTAAGTTCCTTCAATGGTTTGTAACTACAACTATGATCAAAATCCAAGTATCAACTGCAAAACTTGATAATTACAACTTGATCAAAATCAAACTCAAAAAACTTCCCACATAATACCCTAAGAAACAGTTCATCTTTATTCTTCTGTTTGTTTGTTGTTTGTTCTGTTTTTTTTAAAGGGGGCACTAATTTTTTTTATGCTGGTATTTGAGACCTATTTATTCAGCCTACGCTACCTATTTACCCTGTATCTGATAGCACAGAGAGAAATTGCTGTATTTGTACAGCGCATTGGTATCTTCAGTAGAATTTTAAAGGAGTTCAGCAATTTGCCTATGGAGTGGAATTACAGGACTGTGCATAGTTTAGCAAAGTTGTGTGAAAAGAAAATAACAAGCTTCAGTACTAAAAACATGATAATGTTATAAAAATGCTATCTTTCAACTGTTATCCTGCTTTCTTCAGCTAACTATTGCATTCATTAAGCCATCTCTGTCAGCAGAAAGCCATCTCTGTCACCGTCTTTAAGACAGCAGTACAACAATGTAACATTCATTTCAGCATCAGTTCTACGGAAGTTTCCCCTAGTTACTGTTTAAACAGTTTAAGTATTCTTCCTTTAAATGCTCTCCTTCAACTCAGTAATGTTGACATTAACACTGAACTCAGAACATTTATGGATTAAATCTAAGAAAAAAAAAATATTTCTCCAGACTTATTCAAAATAATTTCAACATTTTTAGGTAAAATACTAATTATTCATTGTTACCTGTTCTGTAATCATAAGCTGGTGGCTTTCCATCATTAATTCAAATTTATCCCATGTAGCTCTTAGATTACTGATAGTGTCCAAACCTGCACCAGCCACAGTTCGCAAAAGTTTGTTTTTATCTTCAGCCTCTTGAAACAGGAGAAAAATCTAAATTCAAACAGATTAAAAATACGCATGTAAAAATGCGGCAAATCCTGTTTATCCAAACTATAAGCAAATACATAAGATCATGACTATGTAGGCACAGAATATATGCTTATATACAGCTGCTTTTTTAATACTGTTTATAGAATAACATTAAAACACTGGAAAAAATAGTATCTGAGGTATTTAGAGAAATTCTAAATCTTGATCCTGACATGAGATAGAAGTGAATGTTTACTATGAAACAGGTAAGTGCCTCTTTATATATTGCAGAGATAAGATTCGAGAACAGCAGAGCACAGAATTTAGTAAATATGTATATATGTGGCTGACATGGAGTTCATTGCCTTCACAGCAGCTCATATGGTGCTCTGTTGTAGATCTGTGACAAAAACAATACGGACAACACGCTAATGTTTCACCTATTGCTGAATAGTGTTTGCACTTTATTTCTTTTCTTTCTTCCATTTTTCCTTCCCTTATTGAACTATTTTGATTTCAATCCATGAGGTTTCTGATTTTTATTCTTCCTTTCCTTTTATCCTGCCCCATCAGGGGTGGTGCGGCTGTTCGAGTGAGCAAGGAAATGAGCAAGCAGCTGTGTGGTGCTCAGCTGCCTACCAGGGTTAACCCACAGCAATATGGAATAACAAAAAGCAGGAATAGAGACACTTCAAATAAACAGAAATTATATTCATATAAAAGGGCACAACTTTTTTCACCTGATAATGCGGAAAAAAAATGGATTTTTTTAACAGGATTATTAAGAGCCAAACAAATTTAATAAAAACCCAACTCTCAAACACTGTAAGTCAAAAGAAACTGAAATAAACAGTTTTACACATTTACCAAAATGTCCTGTTATGTATGCTTTCCTTAAAAAATTAAGAGGTGACAACAGGCACTAATGCTAAAGAGCAATACTTTTTTGTAAATGATAGAGAATTAATTCTTTTTAACATCCAACAATTCTCCCAGAGTTGCTACAAAATGTAAATACTTATACACAACCTAACACAGTCCTTACTGAGATAACAGCCAAACAGTTAAACTGTATACAAGACAAAGATTAAGCTAAAATTAGACATCTATACAAGGGCTTGTTAAGTAGGCATCTCAAACTCCATGATCACTAAAGATCATTGCCACCAAGGTCTTGATCATTTAATGACAGGTTTCCAGCATTACTTGAGATCCCCTACTCTATCCCATCTGCCCTACATCTACTGCCCCAAAAGTTATGGGTCTTCCATATGTCCTGTGTCATATCTGCCAGCCTTGTATGGAGCTCTCAGATATGCCAGGACATCCCCAAAACAGTAGACACCTACGTATGAACAACTGCATTGAGCTCTTAATGGAGCTAAGAAGTCAGTTCAGGAGGATCAGCCACAAGGTGTCTACCTGATGGTGAAGTGGATTGCTCTAGGCTACCACTGATTACATTCACTAAGGACTCGATTAAGTTTCTCACAAATACTTGTCTAGCGCCATCTGAGATGCCCTAGACAATTGCCTGGCCTCCAGTTGCACCTACAGAAAGGTAGAGGCCTCCCAGAACTCCTCCATTATGTCTGCCAGTCTGGTGTGGATGTTGGATATGCATCTCAGTAACTCTAGAACTGCACTTGTGGGCAACTGAACCAGACTTCTTCCGAGTATATTAACAGCATGTACACTGCAGACATCTGCACATACACACCTGAACTAAGATGCATTCATTTAGAACTTTTCTGGATAAATATTCTCTGGTTGGGAAGAGTTAATGTGGCTTTTGTAGAATTTCACAATTTTGTAGAACCAGAGTTCTTTAAAGGCATCAGTAAGGGTATGGATGAAGGAAATTATATATTGCAGTTGGGTTTCCAAAAAGCTTTCAACACAACCCTCATCAAAGGCAAAGGAAATCTAACCTTGACATAAGAGAAAAGGTCCTTGCAGAGATAATTAATTGGGTAAAAGACAGAAAACAGAGACAGGAGGAAATGGCTAGTTCCTGCAATAGTAAAAGATCACCCATGGAGTTCTGTAGGTACCTGTGCTGGACTGCTCAAGGTGTTTATAAAAGAGTTGGAAGAGGAGACTAACCTGTGAGATTATAAAGTTTACTGATGATACTATGTTATTCCAAGTATTAAAATAATTAATCTGTGAAGAACTGTAGAATGAACTTAGAAGAAAGAGTAACTGACAATACTGGTGACAAACAAAATTAAAGTAGATAATCATGAAGTGACATACATGTGAAAAAATAAATTTCACATGTACAAGTTGAGTTTTGAGCTAACGACTGCAGTTCAGGATTGATATTTTGGGATTATGACAGCCAGTTCTACAAAAATGTGAGCTTAATCTGAGCAGTAGAAAGTACATCAAATGTTAGGAGTCACAAGGATCAAAAAGAGAATAAGAGAGATACATTGCTGTTTCACCATATAAATCCATAGTTTGCTCATATCTTAAAAATTGCACAAAATTCTGTTGGTCCCACAGAAAAAGATTATTGCGAAACTAGAAAAGACTTACCAAAGGGCAACAAGGACGACTGAAGTTTTGAGTGGGCTTATGTGTCAGAAAAGATTAGGTAAACTAAAATTCTTCAACCTAGAAAAGCGATGGCTGATACGGGACACAACAAAGAACAATACAATCGTGTGTCACAAAAAGGAAGAATAGGGACTGACTGGTCCATAACTCTTCCATTGTAAGACTTAAATGGTAGTAAGTTAACAGATGGCAGGTGAAAGAAAAAATAAAAGGAGGTGCCCTTCATGTAATGGGTAATTGATCCACACTTTACCAGAGGATATTTTGGATGTCAAAGGTGTATTTGCTTTCAAGAGGGGACAAGGTAAGGTTATGGATGAGTGTTACTATATGCTCAGGAACCACATAAAACTCAAAGAGGTTCTGGTTGGAGGCTAGAAGCATGGGAAAGCATCAAATGTGCTACCCCAATTTTGTATTTTCCCCTAGGCAGCCACATTATTCTACTGCTGGGGACAAAATACTGTGCTACATGGATCACTGCTCTGACCCCATATGACTACTGCATGTTCTAAACTAGCTATACTAATTTTTAGTTTCCATACTAGAAATCAATTACATTTTTGATAGCTGTTGTTCTAGATGTAATAAAATAGTATCTTACCCCTTCTTTTCGTTCATGTAGGTTTAAATATTTTAAATTGTCTTCTGCTATTTCCTCTACAGTCTGGGGCCTAATCACTAAAGTTTCCATGGCATCAGTGAGAAATGAAGAAACATCACACAGGTGAGCTATATAAAGGTGGAAAACAAAATTGTCACCGAGAAAATACTTGTAGTAATAAATATCCAAGTCAGACAAACGTACTGTGATACAACATTGTCATAAGATATGATACTGTACACAAAGTATTTGTTTAAAAAATTGCAGACCCTAATCTTATATGCCGCTTCAACAAAAATTGCATGTTTGTGTTTACACATAGCCTTTTAAATGTAATCCACTGCGTTCAGTGTATGATTTAGACCGTAAGTATCAAAGTACCTTCTGAGAATTAAACATAAATACGTAAGGCATTTATTTATACACTTGCAAAATCTGTATAAGTCTTTTTTGGGTGAAAGGAGAAAAACAGATGTTAAAATTGCTTTTGGGGGTTTTTTGGGGGGGAGAGGGGGGGTTGTTTTAAAGAAACTAACTAACTAAAGCCACCTTGCTTTAAATATTGAGAAGATTCACAAACAAAAGCCTGATTAAGTTATAATGTATTTTTCTACCAAGGTAGAGCTTTTTGGTACTCAGAAAGGAGTTGTACAATTCCAGGGAATAATGTATCTTCCAGGAAACAATTAATCTTTCAGGCTATGGAAATAATTCACCTTCTGCACAACCTCTGTTCTGTGCTTGCTATGTTGATTGTTACATTTAAAGCACAAAGCAGTGGTATTTCTCATCATCTACACTTTATTCCATTTTGTCTACCTGTTCCAGACATAGACCACCTGAAAATAGGAAAATATTCTGCACTCTTTAACATTCTGCATTTTGACAATCTAACTGACAAGTAATAATGGAATGCCTATATTATTTAAGACTCTTCATGAAGTATTTCAATTTGTGAAAGAAAAATCTAATTATATCGTTTAATTACAAGATTTGACAATGCCTCCTTCAATTACCCTCAAACACCTATGAAGTTTTCCTCCCTCAAACATCAAATAAACTTTTCTCCCTGAAATGACAAAGAAATTTTCCTTCAGACAAAAGAAAAAAGCAACATAATGTTCATATGTACTCTTTTACATCCACAACAGATGTGGTTATAACAAGTGAATGGGAAAGATGCACACAGACATCAAGGGGTCTTAGGTTAGGCCTGTAGTGAAAAATTAGTAACAGATTACTTTCTTTGCACTGTGATTTCTGCAGCTCACTGTTCCCAAGAGTAGAACATTTCTTTAGAAGAGTATTTACATTGACACAAATGTCCACAAGCACAACAGAAATAAAACAAAACAATTCATTGAAGTTATTTACCTTGAATAGATTTTCTCAAAGAAATAACAAGAACATCATACAACTTCTGGATGAAATCATCAATTACAGCTTTCACAGGGTTGCAATTAACAGTTAAACAATCTATCCTGATGGTGCTTCAAGACAAAATTAAAAAATTGCTATTAAAAAATAGCAAATTTTCAGTAGTATATTTACATGTCAATATCTCTAAGATGTATGCATGTCTATAGTTTATTCTGATTTTGTAGCCTAATAAGGAAAAATTTCCCTCATAATTCTACAAATAAAAGCCATAGCTCATTGGGAAAATTACTCATAGTATTGAAATATTTATAATCATTATGCATATATATGCAGTTTTATGGGGGCTAAGGTCTAATGCTCCATTCCTTCAAAGTTAGAAAATTGCTTGATTTTATATAACCAATGTCACTATAATCAAAAGGGCTATTTCTATAGTCAAAAAGAAAAATATTTTAATTATTTGTATAGTCATGTGTTTAAATCTGAAATTTCCACGAGAATTTACTAACCCAAGCCTCAATAGTCCTAAGAACAAAACCAAATGCCCCCATCCTGTTCCCCCCCCTATCTCTCAGTTTCTTACTGCTGAGCAGACCTCATATGGTCATAAGAACATAAGAAAAGCCATCATGAGTCATTTCAAGGCCTCATATCTAATATCTCACAGTGACCATAAGTAGATGCCTAAAGAATGCTAAGAAAAAGGGCTACCTTATTTGATATCTTCCTGACTATCCTCCCTCAATGCCAATTATTTTCAACTCATGGCACTTCACAGACACATGTGGTTTCTGGCTATAAGACACATCAGCCAATTTCTCTCCTATTCACCCCAGTCTGTCCTTGAACTCATTAAAATCTTTACTACTCAGAGTATCACTTAGCAAACAAGTTCTACCAGTTTCATTCTCCTGCATGAAACGTCATCTTTTTGTCCTTGATCTGAACATGATTCCCACCAGTTTCATGAGACCTCTAACCATGCAATACATTAAATTTCATGCGCATATATGCAAGAATAAAAGCCTACACTAGCATATCTTAAACTATAAGAGGCAATCAAGTGTTTCAATACAGGAATTATTTCATGTATCAACATTCACTAAGTCTGTTCCTAACTGCCATATATATTCCACATGTACAGGACTTAGCTAAAAGAATTGTTAAAATATCACGTTATGCAGTATTTCAGAATTAGCTCCAAATTTTGAGGGGGTTTCCCATCATATTGAAGGAAGACATTAAAAGTTTTCAGAGAAGTCTGTGCAGATAAAAGGCAATAAGCGTCTAAAGATAAAACTGAAAAACACAAACCTAAACATTTAGAAAGTACACCAAAATTTTAAAAACACTTGAAATTCTATCTATATCTCCATCTAAAAGGAGTATTTCTATTTTACTATTACCTTTAAAATATTTGATAGAATACATTATTCCAACAAAAGAATAGAGTTACATTATACCTTGGAAGACGTTCTGCTTCTTTCCCTCTCACTTTTAATGCTTTGAAGTTTTTTTCCCAGTCCTGTTTGTTAGAAAGATGTGTCTTCACCAGAGTTTCCATATCTACTTGGCCAATTACGATCCATTCCTTTTCAATGTTATTTTTCATTTCATGGAAAAGAAATATTTTCCAGACTAAATAACTCTGTTTCTCAATAATACTAAAATACTTTAATAATGTTTTTAAGTTACATTCTCTTCAACCTTTGTGCTCCTTCAATTACTTACAGATTCTCCTAGTGCAAAAATCAGAAGGTACAAAATGGTTTGACATACTCACACATTTAAGGATAATCAACACAGATTTTGAACAAGAGTAATGGTTGGACTTACAACGCTTTTGCTTATATGCCTTGCAGAAAAGGGCGATAATACACAAATGTATTTGCTCAGTTACTTCTAGAATGTCTGAAGCCTAAAATGGTACAAATCTGAAAAAAAAAGCATGAGTTGGTCAAATATTGAAAATACCTTGAATTGATTAGAAACATCTGTCAGCCTTCTGAACAAATCCTCTGCTTTACTGAAAGCAGTCAGAAATCCATTTGCATTTCTTTCGGTCATAACAGTAAATATAGACTCTTCTTCTGCTTCACTTACTCCCCTAAACTGATTTGGAATGGAGATGAATCTCTTCATTTCTCTATAATATCTAGCTCGCACTTCTTCAAAAGGAGGTCTGAATTGCAACCGGCCTTGCCTAAAAAGTGAAATAAATCATACCAAAAAAAAATATTTGAATGTAATCTGAGCCAGAATACTTTCTTAATAGCAAAAAAAGAAAATATCTTACTTGAACGTTAGATCAATATTTATTTCTGGTAAATTCTCATTGAGTGCTTCTAAGCCCATTTGATACTGATGCTCCAGAGCTTTGTAAAGTTGATGATTCCAGTGCTGTCTCCAAGCTTTCATATCACGTGATTTGAAACCCTAAAATTTATACCTGTTTATTTTTATTTTATTTTATTCTTCAAACCATAATTATAAGCTGAAACTGAGCACAGAACAATGCCTGAAGCCCAGGATCTAAGTAAAATTCAAAGAAGTATCACAGGGAAGTGTTCACAGCACCGAGCCTTTCAGAGTTCAAGGAGCATCTCGACAACACTCTTAGTCGTGCAAGGAGCAGGGATTTGAACTCAATGATTCTTACGGGTTCCCTTCCAACTTGAGATATTCTGATTCTATGACCAGTTTGAATATTAAGAAGATCTAGAGCTATGACATTTATTTCAAAAGAATATGAGAATAAATTACAAATAAATCCAAATCAAACCAGCCTCTGTGGCAGTTCAGCATAACAACTTCACTGAGGTTCATCGCCCATTGGTTTACTATCAAACTCCTCAGGGTTACTCGAAAATGCACAGGACTCTGCTAGAAGTAAGATACAGAGCTGGCTGAATGAGAGATCTAAACCTGTATCACACCTTTTGTTTTCTTATGATATGTAAGCTACCTTTTAAACAGTACTTCAGAAAATTCTTGTGTGTTTCCACAGATCAACATTAACTTATAAGTAGATATGATTTTATCTTAAAGAATTCAGATTTTCATTGGAATCTGCTACATTGCACTGTAAGAATGTGTAAAGCCATATCATATGCTCAAGTCTGTAAATGGTCACTTGTAAGCCATCCAGGGATTTTCAAAAGGGCAACAGAAGTTAAAAAAGAAATTAGAAACTTCTTCCAGCTTAACAGGTTCTCTTTTTATTTAATTGGATAGAGATTTCCAGCCAGGGCTTTGGAGGCAGTCCAAGGTTGCTGCAGAAAGCTACATGGTTAAGGTCTGTTCTACAATTCCAGGCTGCCCAGAGAAATTCTTCCAACAGAAGAATCTCCTCACATCTGGCATCAACTAGTACACAGTCACTTGCCCTGAATTAGCTAGCAACTCCTTAATCAAAATTAATTCAATCATGCTATGTTTGAGTCTTAAATCCTGATTACTGTTGAAAAGTCAATGTTCACAGTTTGCAGTATGATAATGACACCCTGCCTGTGACTCGAGGCTGGCAAAAACAGTTCTGAGCTCCTGGAGTCCATCTTTCCAACGCTGCTGCTGCCGAAGTAGATCAATATTCATGAGCGATATAACCTGTTAAAAGAATTTTAAAGGATAATAAACATATTCATCAACACATAAATGAAAGAAAGGGTTAAGTAAGCTATAAGATATGATATTTCAATTTCACCTGGAAAATATACCTTTTCAACAAATTTTGTGTGCCACTTTCTTAGTTTTCGATTTTCAGTGGAAAGCCGTTCAGCAGCAGCTTGGAGTTTTTGGATATAAGCTTCCAATTCTCTAGGATTATCCCATGTTATTTGAGCTTTTCCTCCAGGACCAGATTTTGAATGCTTGAAAAACATACAAACGTTGTATGATTTAACGGCAAATATATCTACCAGCTAGCACACAGGAAGTGATAATACAAGAAAGATGGTTTTTCTCCTAGTAAAAAAAGGAAGACCTCCCTCTCATTACTGCACTAGAGACATAATAATCTGGCAAATCACACACACAGAGGGGCATATCATTATAGCTACATCAATGCACTGGGAAAGGATTAATGCCAGACTCTTAAATGAGCTTGAAATAAATTCACTGATGTTGAGACTGCTGCCCCACACAGATAAGCAGACATCTTAAGCTGAGAGGACGTCTTAAACGCCTCCCTTTCTCTTTGTTCTGCACAGACCAAAACCAACATGTGACACTGATAATTGCTATCCAACTGCACCTGTTTATCACAATTTATTTTTTTTAAATTACACTGTAAAATTTCACTGACTCATAAGCAGGTTGAGGGAGTTCCATTTCTCTGAGCTTTTTATCAAGATTCTAAGTTTTGTATGCATTTTGCTAAGTTTGCAGTAGAAAATCAGAAGACAAAAGCACCTGAAGTTCCACAGCTGGACCTATTTCTAAAAAATGTAGAGCAGAAATCATGTCAAATAGGAGACTATGTTGTGGCTTTGAACACTTTTGCACCATCACTGTCTCAGGGTCTGCTGCACACTAAAGGAATCCGTGGCATAATCTGCAGGCAGCTCAAGGAAAATTTAAGAGACAGTTTGGGAACATTTTCTAGGACATTTTTGAACCTACAGTTTAGTCTAGACTCTCCACCATTTTGTGTGAACTGATCTCAACCCCAGACATCCCCTCCCTTATACTCTGTCTTGCAAAACGATTCTCAGGACCAAGTTTCCAATTGTTTCTGCAATGCTTGCTGTGGAGGCATTATTCTCTTGCTCAATACAGGGTTTATGGGCATGTTCTAATTCTCCAGCTATTCTCACATTGTAAGAGTATTGGAAGAGGGTCGAATGCTTCAAACTGATTAAAATCAGTAAACTGAAATTCATGATACACACCATGTTTCTCCAGACATAGAATAGAGATATAGTGCTAAAAAACCGTAGATTGTACTGTAATTTTTAAGTTCATATTGTCCCTTAAAAGCAGAAAAATGAAAATAAATTCCTCCAAATTGCTCCAAATTCCTTAAAAGAATCTAAAACTTCAAGTATACTCAACTTCCTAGCAATTACAAAAAAACAACAACAAAAAACCACAAACAAACAAACAAAAAAAACCCACCCACACCCTCTTCTCAGAGCAACTTTATGATGCCTGAACACCAACCCACTGTAATAAACTGCATGCATAAGTCAATAATCAGGTAGATCCACAGATTCTTTGTTCTTAATCTAAACCAAAGCTATCCACTTTCAACCTGCCCAAAACATGAATTAGAAAAATTCAAGAGAATTACAAAACACACAGAGATCTAGTAACAGTCAAAACAGTGAAACCATTAATATTAATTTATCTCCAGAATAAAATATATGCCATTTTTATTAAAATAGGCCAAAATAATATTACTTAAAACTGTTAAGACAGGAATTACATTCCTAACTGTTAAAGAATTGACCACATTGTGCTTCGTGTGCAAATTCAAATACTAAAAATAATTCATGAGAGAGCATATTACACTAATATCCAAAGTAGAAAGGATAAGCAGTTGTTTAAATGACAATATGAAAAAAAAGCCCACTGATTTCAATAAATGCTAATTAAACAGATGGTGTTGCTTGCATGGAAAAGCTGCAGTTAGAAAGTCCAGCAATAAACACAGAAAATAGAATATGCACAGATATCATTGAAATTAAAAATACAAAGAGAGGAGAATTCTTTCACCTTAATTATCTGTTCAAATGCCAGAGCAGATTGTAGCATCATTGGCTTCTGACTCTCAATCATTTGTTGATCAATAGAATTATAAAAATGTGCCACCTGTAAAAATGGAAAGATTAAATTTACAAGAACCAATAAAAATATTTATATGCCAATAAATGTAATGCAGGATATTTCTGAAAGTATTGCCCAATCAATACCATTAAGAAATGAGAATTAACTATACTAGTAAAATGTTTACAAAAATAAAGCACATATGCAATGCTAATGTGATCCTATCTTCTTTCAATGATGAATTCTAATAGCAAAAAAGACTGCTATTTACACATGTCTGAGGCAATTATATTTCACCTTCAGTGAAATCAGTTCAGTCTCTGATTTATTATAAGTGGAATGTTCCACTATTTCATGCAAGTGTAGGCATCTAATGCCATTTCAGAGGCCTTCAAGTATCCATGACATCTGCCAGGATATGACACGAGACCTAAAAAACATCTATTTACTTCCAGATTGGCAGCTGGAGTAAGAGGGATACCCTACAACTAAGTTTAGTTGCCCACACATAGACATCTAGTGCCTTTTGAGATTACTAAGGTTTCCACTTGGGCACCTGCTAATGATCCAGATGCATGGGTGTCTTGTAGGTCTTGTGTCATCTCTGCCTTAGCTGTACAGATATCTCAGATACCAATGACACTTCATGTGAAACAAAATTGAGCTTGTGTATCCACATTAGAATTCTTACCAATATATACATATTTATTCTCGCATCTTACAGTAACAGAAGAAAACTTGACATGGTCTTTCAACTGAAATATAAGCCCAATAAAAACTTACGTAGCATTGAGTCCAATCGAAAAATACCCCCTCAAAAAAACCCCCCACACATTTCCATTAAAATACTCATTAATATATTTTCCATTGAAAATTAGCAATGGTGAGGACAAGCTGGTCCATTTTATGGCACTTTCCTTCAGTTATAATCATCAGAAACTGAGATTAAAACCAGGAGATCAATTAATTACTTATTTTTCTATATTCATACAGTAACTTCACATGGCTTTAATACTATAATTCATTTGGTTTCAAAAGAAGACATGTCCCGAAGTTGTAAAGTATTTCTTTATTTTTGTTTTCTTTTAAGGACTTAGCTAGTTCAAGAAACAACTCACTTTCATACAGACAAACACAGCAAAACTCTTAACCACAGTCAGAAAAGATAATAGTCTAGAAAAGCTCTACTACTAAAGCTGAGAAGTCAGAACAGGAAATTATAATGGCATTTAATCTTATACCTGTTTGAGGATGACCGCCTGCTTACAGAACTTTTGTGCAGTGTTTGCAACATGCTGTATTTTAGCTGGTATAGCAAAACCAAGTGCTGATAGCTGACGTACTTCTCTTAGGAGAGTCACCAAACGGTCTGAATAAAGTATGTTTAATGTTCCAAAAACATGATCCAACTCCATTACAGGACTATTAGCTTGGATGCTAAACCAAAATCAAATTAAACATATTATTGAATATAATTTGATATTGATTCTTTCTTAGGTGCATTTTATAATAACATAATAAACAATTCTAAAAAGCTTGATTGCATTCTATTATGTTTTTCTATGTTTATTGACATTTTAGTTTACTCAGAAATTATTTCAATAACCTTTCTCTTAATTCAAAGCCAGTGAAGACAGGAAGAAATGAACAATGCTTACTGATTTTGCTCAAAAAGTTTTTCTGGCTTGTTACAATAGTTAACATGTAACTCACAGCTACAAAGTATTTCTCAAATACACTGGATCCACCATATTCTCTCAAGCAGGCACTTCATAGGCCCCAGCCTTCAGCACTGCAAAGGGCAAGAAACTCTCTGAGGGAATCAATACAAGAACCAGGACTTGGATCAGAGGAATGTTTTGGTATACAAAATCAGATGCTAATAAGAATATCAGCCTATCTTTAGATTTTACTCCCTTTTTTTTTTTTCCTACTGTAGTAATGCTTCTACCACCATCCTTCTACGCTTCTTTCATAAAAACTTCAACTTTACTAAATTTTTTACTGTTTTTCTCATCTTTTTCTAGTTCCCATATCCATTGCATTCCTCACTGAGTGAACTACCTCACTGAGTACTGGAGTGCTTAATCTCCCTATTTGTTATATTTGAGTGATTTTCATAAAACAAAAGTTTACATCTAAGTATTAACTTCCGTATCCTCTGAAACTGAGGACAAACTTTTTTCAAAGAAAGTTTGCAACACTCAGAGATGCAGACAGAAGCTACGTGGCCAATGAATTAAAAAATTGTTAAAATATATTTTAATATCCCATAAAGTAATTTCATTATTTTGGGGAACACAACTCATGAAGTTTAAACTGATTTTCTTACCGTTCTTTCAGCTGCTCTATTTAGACTACAGAATTTCTTGTGAACAACAATTCATTTGTCACTCTATATGTGCCATCTGTATATCACAACTGTACTCTAATCTCATCTGGTTTTTAGACATGATCACTATATGGATTACAATGGATAACAAGCAGTAACAACAAGCGAACCAAACGTATCTTTCATTCCAGGTGTTAACAGAAACTTCAAGATTAGTAATTAACACTGTGCAGTACACTTCACCTTACCAACCAAGCCTTGCAGGATGATACAATGATAATAAATTCTTCTGTTTTGTTTCTCCACTCATTCTCAATTCTGTAAAATTTCCTTCATCAAGTTCTATTGAATTTCACTACAGATTTCAGCATAAACATTATTTAAACAAGAATGTATTTACCAAAGTCCTGACATGGGATTTGATAATTCTGACTGGATATTCCTAGACCAATCATCAAAATGTTCCTGTTCATATACTTTTAACTGCTCCAGAAAAGAATCTGCACTTCGGTGAAAAGCTTGAAAACCAGGTAAGTCAGACAGAAGAGCCTCTGCCAGCTTGATAGCATCATCCACCTTAAACACAATCACAAAAAAAAAGAAGCTTAACTTCCTAGTAGTCAATCAGAACATAAAATCACCACAATAAAAAACAGTATTATAAAACATCCAAGTGGTATTCAAAAACCAATTGGGAAAAAAAAAAGTAAATCCTGAATTGTGTCCCAGATGTTCAAATTCCCATAACAGTAAATTTGGTCTGAAGAAGTTGTCCACCACAGGTGTCTACCACTATTAAGACACCCCAGAGTATCCTACCTGTTCTTTAGTTAATTGTCCATAAAGGTACAGATCTCCCATGCCTCCTTTGTTGTATCTATAAGGTCCACGCCAATACTTAAAAGTGCTTCAAATGGGATTTCACATCTATGTGTGAACAACTTAATCAAAAGCCTAGCCAATACAATCAGAGGAGATCTGAGCACAATTAAAAAATTTAGCACAGCCTAAAGTAGACAGACAGCTGACACCCATCAGCTGAACTGCTCTCTAGGTCTCTAGCAGAGCAAGCAGAAAAAATAATTGTGAAACCTGAGCGGCTGCTGTTCTCTCTGTAGGACACGTAACAAAGTAACACCTTTAAGACCTCCATCCTTTGTTACAGTCAGCTGAAATGAACCCTTGAGATTCCGACAAATCACAGGGGAATGACAATTAAATGGGCTAATAGTTATTCTATTCTCGTTCAAATATATATTTATTGTAAATGCCACTTTTGTTCACAGAAAATATTTTGGTTTTAACTAGTCAATATTTTCCAATAAAAGTTCCAGAGTTTCCAACTAGAGTGTAAATACAAACTAACAAAAATAACGTAAGTTAAAATAGAGTCAAATATGTTTTAAGCTTATTCTGTTGTAAGAGAATACACAATTGTTTGACATTTACTTTTATTACTCTCTCTGTAGTAAATTCCCTGGTAGGCACCAACGCAAAAAGGTACTACCAAGAAAAAGCAGGCAGTTCAGTGTATTACGAAAAGACTGTCTTCTGAGTCAGTAAATAAAATTCAACCTAGCAAGCAGCACTGGTGATAAGGAATCTTGATTATACAACTCTTGGAAAGCCCACAATTTTTCTGCAGGGAATCTCCCACAGAAGTCTCAAATACCATGTTTTAAGTTCTATGACAATATCGTGGTTAAGCAGTAACGGAATCTGTTACCTTCAGCTCCAGCTGCCGTACCCATACAATATTATTGACAACTTCAGAAAGGTTTTTGCCTGACAGTGGTCCAGAAACATCACCAGGAACACCATGGCATCGAGTTTCAAAGTCTGTCTGATAGTCTAAACACAAGCAAAAGATTCATTTTAGACCATAAACCTAACAGAACATGCTTAAAATTATTACTGTGGTTACAAAAATATACTAGGGATACTGACATAATTCTAAAAATAAATAAAGAAATCTAGTATTTGCAAAAAAACTAATGCAATTAAATACATTTTTACCTTTGACATAATCTTGAAGTCTTGCTAACAATGTTTCCCTTTCAAAAAGTAATTCTTTGCTTATATTTGGATGCTTTATCAGTTCCTTATATTTCTGAAATGTTTGAAGAAGCTGGAATATGAAGTTTAAAAAAGTTATCTCTTTCTCCTGAAAAAAAACCAAACATATTCTGCCGCTACGCATTAGTGCTGTTCATAAGTACTGTCTTTGGCTCTAAGTACTTATTCCTGCGCTCTAAACTGACTACTTAGGAATTCAGTAACTTTATCTTTAGGAAAGTTTTCAGACTACAAAAATACCCATACCTGCTGAGGACTGTCCTGAATTTCTGAAATAAATTTCTTCAGTTTGCTTGCTATTTTTTGTTCTGCTGGTGCAATAATTCTTTCATACTGAGAGACTGCTGCTTTCCATAATGGCTAGAGATAACGATTACATATGTTAGTTTGGGACTATCCATGTGCATCATAACAAGCCACAGAAAAAGTATGAATAAATTAAAAATAAGCATTATACCTCTGTGTAAGGATTATAGTGTACAGGATTTAGGCCAGCAAAGGGTTCAAACACCTGGGCAAGATGTAAAGCATTTTGTTCTCCAGCTGGCAAAAAGAATATAAGTTTTTCATGCAGTGTTCTTACAGTTAGCACCTATAACGGAAAAAATATTTGATATATCCAACATATTTTTACATAAAACTTACATTTAGAAGCAAAAAGCACAAGCAGCACATCCCATCCCTCTCCTTTTTACAAGAAACTTTTGAAAGGCTCAGGCAAACACAGATTATGGAATGCTATCTGACTCTGAAAAGGCTATAAAAGTGTTTTAATTTCCTTTAACTTAAAACAATGTTGTTTAATTCTGTGTCTAATGAAATAAATGTGTATAATTCAAATCTCTACCTCATCAAGACGTTTGCCAAGTTTGGCTAACGATTCCGGGAAATATTTCTCATTTTTCCATGGATGTAGAGTATAACGTTGCCACAGTTGTCCAGTTAGGTACTCACAAGCTGACACCCACTGCTCACAAATCAAGATGCCAGCCTTCAGATTTTCTTTAACACTGTGAAAAGCATCTTCCCACAAATTCAAAGCTGTTAATTTTCTTTGAATATATCTACCTAGTGAGCCACCTAAACACAAAAAAGTATACAAAAGCAATGTTATGTTTGTTTAAAATAATTCCTTCAATGCTACACTACGTTCCAAAACCTCATTAAAAAACTCATGTAATGTCTTGATTTCAAACCACACAAATGTATCAATAACCAATTATTTTGTTTCAGACTGAATAAACCATCTCCAGGTTAAACAGAGGTTGGTCCAACATCAGAAGCTGATGGATTTGGAGTCTGGAATCAACACACGAGCATCTGTCTTTATCAGCAGTAAGGGCAATAGCTGGCTGCCCCCAGCAATCCTTCCCCTCATGCACACACACAACTATCTGGCGGCAGCAGACAACTCACTGTCTTATGCCTGTCCCAGAACGTGGGACTGCTGTCGAGAGAATGAGAGAAACCACCTCTCTGCACGTTCTGTTCTCACCTCCATGCAGATTGAATCAACCTTCACATAGGGGTTTATGGAAATAAATTTTCTCCTCTGAGAGAAAGACAAGGAGTCATACAGAACCCAGAAAAATTCAGTCCAGAGGCTGAAATGTATCCAACTCCATCTTGTTATTATCTATCATCTTTTCAAGCATGTGTGAAGGCATCTACCAGAACTGGCTGGATTATTGGATGCTATAAAGCAAATAATATCCATGGATCCTAACTACAAGACGAGAGCACCTTAATGCTGGAGGCTATCACTGGTGCCTTTAGGAGGAAGAAAGTCTTTGCTCAAGGATTCATTTTACTTTTTCTCAACTGTTCATTTTAATAAAGACCACATACCTATTACATCCAGGAGATTATGCATGCGTGGCTGTGGATAAGGATCATGTTCTGTTTGTCTCCACACACCATCAACAGTATCCTTGGTAGTCTCCACCAAATCAACAACTTCAAATAGTGAGAGACTATCCAAGTTGTAATAATCCTAGAAAAAAATATCCTTAATACAACTACTTTGCAACTAGCATTATAGAAACATTTATACTTTTCTGGAATTGGTAATTGCTATAGTTTAATGGGGTTTAAGTTTATTCATGCAAGGAATGCACTGATATCTGAACCACTATCCAAGCAAGCACTTTACAGGTACCAAAAATTTTGGATGACAGCATTCATTGTTATCATCTGCATTTTCAGGTTTCCTTTTTATAATTTCATGAGTCAATTTCTAGTTCACAAACTGTAGCATCCTGTTGTATTTCTACAGCAGCTCTTAGTATTCAACGGTCAAATCTAATACCAATTAAATGCTGGCATTCCCCTGCATCATTGTCACTAGAAAATACATGAATGTTATTTAAAATAAAATTTTGCCTAAGAAAGCATAAATATAAATAAATACTTACATACTCATGTAGTTGGAAAGCGTGTACATATACTAACATATATTTCATAAGAAGAGTGCTTTTTAGTAAATCTACAATTATATCTCTGATCACACAAAAGAAAACATACTTTTGCAATGTCCTCAAATAGGTCTTTAAAATGAGCAGCTCTCTCTTTACTACACCATTTACTTCCATGATGAGCACATTCTATCCAAAACTGAAATTCATCTGTTGGTGTAAGGATAGCTGCAAATAATAATGGAAAATGTTTAAATATGAAATACATGAATGGTCACAAAGTATTTTCAGTCAGAACATATTTTCTGAAGCAAATTTTTACTATATGGTTATGTAATTATCCTTCAACTTCTGACTCTGACTAGATGTAGTATCAAGTTCATACCAAGAGACCAGAGCTGATGATCGCTAATTCCAATCTCCTCATCACAATCTGTTATATCTCACACTCTGCAGTCACTGGTATAATGAAGAATGAAAACTCAACCTGCAAATAAATTATTTACTCCTAATTTAAAATTAACTACAAAATACATAACTACGAAACATACCTCGCACATCATCTTCACTTAATTTTGCTCCTGTGTAGTTAGGATCTGATCTTCTGAGAACAGTACTCAAGCCAGCTTCAAGCTCACTTAAAAGTTTCTGCAGTTTGGGATCAAATGTTTTACTCCATCTCTCATCCTGAAAAAAAAAATTCAAAAATTGTGACACACATGATAGAACAATTACTATTTTCCTCCCATTAATCTTAAAAAAAAATTATTCAGATTAATAGCAGTAGCCAACCACATGGTAGGACAATGTAATAATTTATTTTTCTTAAAGCACCTCATTCTTTTCACCTAACAATTCAGAACAATAACGTAAAAAAAAAAATTATCAGAGAACCAAAAATCAGTTGTTGGGTTTATAAAGGCACTCTGTGTTCAAAATTTTTTGTTAATGAATTCTCTTAAGTTAAATAAATTTGGAGTCTAACTCTATTGCAGAATCTGGACATTGCTAGAATCAAATATTAGAAGTTATTGTGTTTTTCTAAAATTATTTTATTAATATTATGACATACCAGAAATTAAAACTATTTAAATGCTGAAACTGTGCTTGTTCAGCTTATAAAATACAGCCATGGTCATCGTCTTTGACAAAAAATACGTAAAGGAAATGTATTTTTTAATGGAAAAGAATGAAAATCCTCAGAATATTTAACAAAACCCCAAAATTATGAAACATGCAGCCGTACAAATTAATAAAGAGTCTAGCACACCTACCTGCTACATATTACAGAATCATGGTTTGCGTGATACAGACCTATGCATTTCATACAAAATATAATAATATCTAAAACAAGAAAAGTACTTGAAACTGGAATTACTGGTGGAAAGGAGGTAAGGAGCGGTTGTCTCCATTAACGACCACCCAGTGTATTCCACATTTCTAATCAGGCATGTATATGACCCGAATCCTCCTCTCATTCTCACTGATAGGAGGTGAAGTAACTTCTTTAACTTAGAAATTAAAACTATCATGCATTATTTAAGCTCTTAAAATACTGTATTTTTAAAACATAAAATATTTATCTCAGAATAGCTGACATGCAATGGAATTTCAATGCTTCATTACAGAACATTTAAATTGGTATATTGCTCACCTTCAGTAATACTGGTGCAAAAACTTGTCGTACAGCTTGATAAAGGGTGTTAATTGGTGAATCTAGCATAGATGACACAAGAATATTACTATGAAGATTATCTTCTGTAATTACATCAGGTCGCAGCTTAAAGAACACCAACACATTATTCTTTGAATCAGTAGCTTCAATCTGTAATAATCAAAAAGACAGGACTCATTTAGAAAACTGTCATTGACTTCATATTATACTAAATTACATGCACCGTTTACACAAATGATTTACATCAAGGAGAAAATTATAAAATACCATATTACTCCCTAAGGGCTCTGATAACAGTCTGGTACTATCTGATTCGCACAGAAAATAAAAACTTTTATTATACTCATTCCTGAGTTCATAGGAACCTGAATTCCAACATCAAATATGTAATGCCTTTTTCATTATAAAATATCTGTAAATAGCACAATTACTTACACTATTTTCATTTTGAAAACTCCACTTACCAAATTCTGGGGACAAACCAGAAACTCCATCTTGTTCCTAGAGAAATCTAAGCATGAAGTCTATCTTTTTTATTCCATTTTTACGCTACATAGCTTTGGGAATATTTTTCTAAATATATAAATATATTTCTAAATATTCAGTATTGCTCTCCTGAGTCTGCAAATACGTAACTCTATTGCAATTCATAGATTTCCCAAGGACAGAGAAAGGCATGCTCCTTCATCAGTAAAATTATAAATTGTAATATGATTCATGTTCCCATCACAGTTCAATTTATGGGTGAAGTTCCAAAAATCGCTACAAAATCAATTATGGAAACTATTTGTGGCCAAAGAGAATTCATAAAACAGGAGAACATTATTGAACATTTGATAAAACAATAGCAAAAAGATACACTAGCTGCAATCCCCAATTCTGTGCAACTGTAAACATCTGTGAACTTTTCTTCTGTTAAAATAAACAGAGGGCTAGTAAGAACAGCTTTCAATTTTACTGGACAGTATCAGTTTTACTTTCATATCAAGTCTTCAGCCCAACACCTACAGACCTCGTTTCACTGAGACAATAGGTATACACTATAATGCCCCGATACACTCTGATCTTCCACAGCTGCTGACAGCGGCTTCGTATATTAGACAGTGGCTCAGCAGCACGCCCCCAAAACTGGTACGCATAAACATTCATCCTTGCATGAATAGAGCATGCACTAGACTTCACAGACTACACAGGCGATTTACAGCAGGAGGTATGTAAGTTACTGGTCCACACAGCAGTTCATATGTTAACAACTAGTTACACTAGTCTTCAGCGCAGAAGAAAACTGTCACTGACGTAGTATCACTGGTCTCACAGCTGAATGATGGGATGTACATCAAGACCGGCGCGCTGCCTGCACACTCTACATGGCAGGCACCACACCGTGTCCTGATGACACAGTGACATTCACCACGCATCACACCCCACCTCATCACTTGGATGAGTCACTTGCTGAACACAAACACTCAGAGCAGGACATTTCACACAATGAATCTCAAATTTCCTCACAGCTGGACACATAAATCTGCAAAAATGCATGATTTGGACAAACACCCACCTTGGGACTTGTCAAATATCATCCCACGTGCCACATATTGGGCCATGTTTCCTGCATGGACATCAGCAATGCAATTCGTCCAGCCACCTACATGCACCCTTGCCCAGGAACAACCCATGCATCAGACTCCACCTGGCATTTGCAGCAAGACAACATGCCACTCTCCGGGTTGTATTACATTCACACAGCACACTAAAACTACATGTCTGCACAGGCACCACCCACTAACATATGGATCTCTCAGTTAACAGTGTGGTCTTCACAGATTCTTGGGACAGTAATTTATGCAGCGGACGCTGAGACTAGCACAGATATTTGCAGTTGGAAGACTTCTCCCAAACTAGACCCCAGTCTTTTCTGACCACTAAATCGGTGCTGGCCACAGGCTCTGCCTCCCCCGCTCGCACACTGGGATGCGGCGGACACGATGGATCCACGGATGCCTGCACACACTCGCCTGGACACTGCCCTACCTTGTTGGATGCGGTCAGCTGGGTGCCCGAGTGCTGCACAACGAGGAGGAACTCGTTGCCGTCGTCGAGGAAGTTGGTCAGCTCCGGACGGGAATGGAGCCCTGCGGCCAAGGCAGCGGCACCCCCAGCTGGATCCAGTCCGAAGTAGTTAGCAGCCGTGGCTGAAATAAAGCGCTTCCTCTTGTCTCCCTCCCCGGCCATGCTGGCACGACGCACCCGCTCCAAGCAGGATCAAGGCGGGGGTGGATCCAGAACCCGACGGGAGTACATGGAGGGCTGACGGGAGAAGACCCAAAGGGCGGGCGGCGGGAAGGATGGCGGCTCACGCCGGGTACAGGGCGAGGCCCGCGGCCTGCCGGCGTCCCTGTGTTGCCAGGGCCCGTCACTATGGTGACTGAAAATGGCGGCCCTGGCGCGCTCGCGAGCTGGCTCCGGGTGGCACCGCGCANCGGCGCGCGCCCTTTGCTTCCCGGCTGGGCGGCACTCGGTGCGTCCCGACCTGCTGCACGGCTCTTCTTGGAGCCACCGGACATCTCTCCTGTCACCAGCCGCGTGACAGTGTGACGGGCACCGCGGTACTCGTGGTGCTTCCCTCTGCCCGCCCCCCGCTCCGTCACCGATCAGGTTCTGCTAACGAACCAGCGGTTCCCGCCCCTGCGCTGCTTCGGTACGGCGAGGTGGCGGGGGGCGGCTGCCCCGGCTGCGGGCCCGGCCCCGGGAGGCGGTGGGCGAGCGCTCCGGGCTCCGACATCGGCCAGCAGCAGCGGGGAGCCGCGGAGGACCGTGCTGCCGCCGGCCACACCGGCCCCCTCCTCAGGGACACCCGCTCCGCGGCCCCCGGCTTCTCCGCGGGGGCAGCTGCGAGCAGCCCTGAGCGTGCAGTAGTCACACCCAACTGATACCGTAGAATAAATCCGAATCGCGATAAATCGCGATCGCCCAGATAGCTCTTCTCCAACTCGGCCTCCAGCCCCGACGCCACCGAGGCCCAGCCTCACACCCTGCTCCCGCCCCGAGCGCCTCGCGGCGTTCCGCGGGCACCGGTAACGAAGGGTTCGCGCCCCCCCGTTTTATTTCACTGCGCTGTAACGGCCACGCACCC
>VXBL01002397.1:0-34282 GCA_013400195.1 Aramus guarauna | reverse complement strand
CTAGCCGCCCTCAGAGCCGCCGGCCCCGCGGCGGACACCTCACACCTCCCCCCCCTCCCGCACCCCCCCGCAGCCCGGTCCCGCCGTGCCCGGACACGCGGAGCTGAGCTGCGAAAGGCACGTGCGCGCGGCCGAGGGCGGGGCGGGGCCGCACGGGAAGGGCGCTGTCGTAGCTCCGCCTACCAGGAGGCGGCGCCCCGGCGGCGGCTGTCACTTCCTGCTCAGCGGTGTCTGTGTCCGGGTTGCTCGCCGTTCCCTGAGCAGCCGCTACCNCGGCGCTGCCCGGGGGATAGCGGCGTGCGGGCCGGGCCGGGCCCGCGGCGGCTGTTGCCGGCTGTCACGTCCCGCGGGGACGGGCCGCTCCTCCGGGGGGACGGGCCTCGGTGGCCCCGGCCGTGTGGCGGCTCCGCACCGCGTGTCCCTGGGCTGCGGCATCTCTTTGTGCGGGGCCCGGGGCTGGGCTTCGCACCGGGGACGGTGTGGGGCCCGGTGAGGCGGTGTGGGGCCGGCCGGGCTCCTCGGTCGTGCTGCAGGGCCCGCGCTTGGCGCAGCGCGGCGGGCACGTCGCGGTGTCGGGGCGGCCTGCGCCTTACAGCGTCCGCCTTTGGCTTGTTCAGCCTCGGGAGAAACGACACGGAATTGCTGCCATCCCCTGCGGGCTTTGCCTTTCGCTGTACAGGGCCCGTTCCAGCATTTGTCCCCGCGTTCATTCTAACCCTCTGCCTGGGGTAGGCAGCTCTCCTCGTTTTAAGGTTGGCGATGCTCGCGGGGTGTCTGTGTTAAACAGTCTGGTTTTTTTTTTGCAGTGAAATGGAAGGAGAGGTCAGCACACTCCAAAACAAAATCAGGAAAGGTTTTTCTAATAAATACAGGAGTCTGAGCATCTTGTTCATTAACTACCGTGAAAAGACCGCTTATGTCTTAATACCCCAAAATTACCGTTAGAATGATAAACCATTAGTATGGTGTAGCAGGAGCTTCCATTGTGGCTTCCCCAAAGTAACTGTATGCCATCTTCATTTATTAGAACTTTTCAAGTATGTCAGTAAACCAGTAGTTATGACAAACGTCCTGAGGACATAAGAATACAAAGGACTTACGAAATCAGTGCTACAGGAATGGCTATTGCAAGACACTGTGGCGTATGGGCTTTCTTGTAGATTGACCAAGCTTGAGCTTAGAAGTTCCCAGACTTCTTATTTTGCTATGACTGTTCATTTTGGATACGTGTTCCAGAGCTCACTTTCTGCAGTCATTAATGATAGTTTAGTTTCAGTCTAAATTTATTCTTAGCCAGTTAATAACAGTTCTTGTGCCTGCGTTATCCTTTTATATAACACTTTTCTCTCATGGTTTTGCCTCATAGTGTGTTGGGAGTGAGAGCTTATGTTTTATTATACTTTATTTCCTTAAATGAAACAAGCTAAATCCTTCTGGTTTGTAATGCAGATTTTCGGTTTCCGAGCTCATCATAGCTCTGAGTCTCTGCATCTGTTCTAGTTTCAGTTCATCTTTCTTGAACACAGCTGACCAAAATTTTATGATGTTAATTTCTGTTACTTTATAAAAATCTCTTGAAAGCTCCTCAAAAGAAAGGAAAAAAAAAAAAAACACCAAAACCCAAACCAAAACACTCTACAGGAAGCTATTAGTCATTGGGCAAAAACTATGATGTAAATGAGAGTTCGTACTAGCTGATCACAAAATGTTAGATACGCGAGGGTTTTTGATGTGGCATTCTTATGTAGCAATATATTGCTAATATTGTTTAATAAAACCAGTGATTACAAATGGATGTATGTTAAACTGGGTAAAACCAACAGGGAATAGTGTGCTATATGACTCTGTTTCTTTCTGGTGACTTGTGTTTTTAATGGCACTTTAATGGATGTTTGTCTGTAGTACATCTTTAATTCTTGCTTTCAGCACATAATGCTCTATCTTGGAGAGCGTTGCTTTCTTTTTCAGTGAAGCTTAAAGGAGTACAAGGGAGATAAAGTCGTTCGCCGCCTCTCAGAATTGAACTATTCTTTCCCTGCTTGACGTTTTCATTTTAAAATTACAATGTAGGAGCTGCATAATTTCAAATGCTCTCATACAATTAACTTCCATGTCATTCTTAGAAATAATTTTAGCTTGTTTGAAATGTCTGTAACTTGTGTTTGAAAGGAGCGTGTATTGAAAAGGTGCTGCAACTTGTTACTGGCTAATGATGCTTTCATGTGGTCAGTGTTTTTACTGGAAAAAATCAGTTCTATGTAGTCTTTTAAAGAATGATAAATTACGAAAATTCACTTCCTAGGCAAACTGGGTTGTGTGGCACAGAATGAAAACAATGGCGGGGGGAAGCTGTGTGTGCTGAGCAGTTTTAGTCTTAGCATAGATTGCATATTACTGTTCTGGTATGTGCACCAAACATCTATAGAATTTACAGATATTTAGTTACGTGTTTAATGTAAACAAATTGACTGAGTTTTCTTCCCAAATTTGGATGCTTCACTATAAATAGCCTGGCTTTTAAATATGTCAAACTCTGCAGCTCCTGTTGACCTAAATGGGATCTGTGCATATTCAGCACTCTTGAAGATCATGCTGCTTATTAGAGACCTAACTTTAAATGCCTGTATATATAAATTTAAGTAGATAATAAGGCATTTGAATTACTGAGTAGTGATATTTTGACCATCTGTGTGTGGGTTTTTTGGTTTAATATCTACAAGATAACAGTACTTTTGCATTTCAGAAAAAGTAATAGATGTAAATTGGGTTATGAGAGGATTGTGTTTCAAGGTAATTTTATGTTCCAACAAGTGTTGAAATAGGATGACAGACAGTTGCCCTTTAACAAATTCAGCTTCATTGATGATGTATATTGACTTTGTCAAAGAGTTTAATAATAAACAATTTGGAATTTAATTTTAAATTATATCCCATTCCTCATATTAAAATAACACTTACCATCCTTGTGTTTCTATAAGCTATTGCAGATCACAAGCCTCTGGTAAAGTCATAAGTGGAGAGGAACATTTTTCAAGCAAAAAGTGCCTGGCTTGGTTTTATGAATATGCAGGTAATATGCAATGGATTCATATCAAACTATATGGTTTTACTATCATCTTTTCAGTATTTGTTATTTTGACTTCTTTACTCTATGCTCTATAACTTACCATGGTGTTCTTTAAAGTGAAATAACTGATGTTGGACAGCACAGTTCTGAACCAGGATATACTGAAAATTTCTACTTCTAGATTTGAAATGGACAAGTAGAAGTCAGGACACTGAGAGAGAACTTAGGTATAAGTTTATTTATCTAACTAGACCTCGTTTACAATCAAATTGGAAGGATAATGAAATAAGTCATGATTTAAGCCTCTTGGTTTTCTATTTTACAAAATAAAATAATGTATGCTTATACTGATTCTCCATCAGGAGAATCTGTCCTAATATTTTTGATATTCTAAATAACAAATGTTTCCTTCAAAAGTGTTAGGTGTAGCCCCTTTCAAATAAATCAGAATTGCTATCCAAGTAATAGTTGCTTTCATGAATATGTACTGTATTTTGCAGAATTTATTAGACTATTACTGCCACTTATTTAGCAATTATATGGTTAGAAATTGAGGATCTGTAAACTGTTATTAATTTCTTGTCTAATCATTACTTGAAGTCCATCAAAACTAGTTGGTGATTAAAACTCATTAATGGCCAGTTCTCAGTATGAAATGAGCTGATGAATTATCTGCCAGCAATTGGTTTGAGCATATTTATCAAAACTAATATTTTTCTTGCAGTCTTTCCACAACAATGAACTACTCCTGATTCTAATAATCTGCTTTCTAATTTAGGTTTGAGGCATGCTATTTTGGAGTAAAGAGTCTTTTCTGAGGAAAATAACAATACTCAGTTAATTTTCTTCTGTTAATGTACCTGCACATACTTTTAACTTTTTTAAGGCCTGTAAGTTTTGGTTTTGCTGTTGTGTGAAGAACTGAATGTAGGAGGTTATACTTCGTCAGTTAACCAGTAATCAAAATCTGCCATGTTTCCAGCATAAAACAGAATTCCAGTGAAATTGTACACCATAGGAGATTAAAGGTATCCATTAAAAGAGAAAATTACACACACACACACACACATATATATATGAACATATGATTTCTGGGACAAAAATCTGATTCAAGTTTATACTTGTTATTACCAGTGAACCCTTGTATATGTTTCTCTTCATAACTTAAACTTGCGATATTTTTTTAACACATTCTGTGTAAGAGCTTCTCAAAACCAGATGGCAGTGTTTTGCTTTGCTTACCTAGGGAAAACCATCTTTGCAACATTTTTCAAGAGGTAGGGATTCATGATCTTAAATGCCAATTGCATTTTATTTTCATGTAAAAGTAGCCATTCTCAATAGCTTTTATTGACTATGTTCTTGTCTCATAGTAAGTAATTATTAAAAGTACATTATTCAAACTCTTAAAGAGTTCCACTTACAATAACAGCAGTGGATACAGATGAAGTAGAGACAAGTATTATCAAAGTGGAAGAAAAGAAAAGAAAAACAAACAAACAAAAAGACTGTTCTGTCTACATATGAAGAGCAACATTTGCCAAAAATTGTAAAAATGACATGTTGTTTTGGAAGATAAAGCCTTTACCTTTTACCTGGTTCATAATCGCTAAAACAATGTTAATATAATGATCCAAGATGCATCAAAATAGTATCTCAACAGGCCTTCTACTAGTGTTTGGTTGCCCGGTAGGAATCATTTTTGGAAAAGACTTAGCCAAAATAACTGAAACCAGAGAGAGATTCAGAGAAACCAAGCATTATAGGGTGTGTCTGTGTGTGTTCTATAAATATGCTATTTTGCTGGTTTTTAGAGGCTTTCTTCATATTAAAATGGAAGAATGACAGCATAACACTAACTGTTGTGATCCTAATCAAGTTATTTTCATTACAGTCATAAACCTTTTTGTGCTCTGTACAGGGCTAACATGCTTAACGTTTTTCTGATGTATTGTTATCACTCTCCTCATATTACTTAACATCATAAAACTAAACATACATTATTTGAAAATTCATCCTCTTCTGTGTTAGTGCAAACCCATAATGTAAACACCATTGAAAGAGTAGTATCTGTAATAGTAGCTCAGATTTTTTTTTTTATTTATTGTTGATAAAATATCTCTTTGAAGAACCCTATTCATAGAGTAGCTTCAGCACAGAGTAGCGGTACCCATGTTGTCTTAAAAACAATTGACCCCCACAGTTACTGGAACTGAGCTGTATCAATATGAAGCTTGGTGGAGTCTTATGAAAACTCGCATACACAAACTAAAATAGCTTGTCTGCTGTTGGCGGGAGGCGGTGCACAACATGAAAGTTCTGTTTTAATTTTGCTTTTAGTTCATAGTGTTACTTCATATGTAATATACATGTCTCCATATTGCAGTTGATGTAATGGTTCTAACCATTACTGCTACTTTATATAATGTAATTCAGTGTTTTTAAAGATAACTCGTATGAAATAATAGTCTAATTCTTGTTGTGAGTAACCTGTGTGAGCAGTGAATGTTACTTAGATTTCAGTCTGATTTCTTTTTGGTTTTGAAGGTCCCGATGAAGTTGTGGGGCCCGAAGGAATGGAAAAGTTCTGTGAAGACATTGGTGTTGAGCCTGAAAATGTAGGTTTCTTGACAATACTGGTAACACTTTACAAGGGGATATTGGATAAGACGAAGTTTTGTGTAAAATTAACTTCAGCAAGCAAAGAGTTGTTTATCCTCCTGCTTTTAGGAACTGTTCTAAGATATTTCAGCTCAATAAATTACTTGTGCATGGCTGTTGTGTGAGGGGTTTCTTTTGTTTTATTGTAGTAATACTTCATTTTCAGAAATTGAAATTAAGGGACAGTTTGCACTTAGCTGAATTATTAAATGGTAACAAATCTGAAGTGCAAGCATGTAAAATTGCTGGAATGTTTCAATGCTTAGAGTTTTCTTCTTGGACATCTAGAAATCAGTCTTTTCTTATATACTGATTCCTTTTTTCCCCTTGTGTTTTTTTTCCCCTAGATTATTATGTTAGTTTTAGCCTGGAAACTAGAGGCTGAAAGCATGGGATTTTTTACCAAGGAAGAATGGTTAAAAGGAATGACCTCATTACAGTAAGAGTGTTTTTACATATATAATAGAATGTTCTAATTTTATGTTTGTACTAGTAGCTTCATTATTCTTGCCCTCAGTTCCTTGTGCATTGGCAATAAGACACAGAAACCCTTGCTTGTAGGACTGGTCCTGGTCACCAACTAGAAGCAGCTACTGTTGTTGCTCATGAAGTTGTGAATGTGCTGAGTTCACACAAATGATAAAGTCTTGTCTAACCCTAGTAAGTCAGGTTTTGGTGGTTTCTTTTTCTTACAAAAAGTACGTTACAATATCATTCTAGTTAGCAGACCCAAATAAGTAGATTGGAGACACCCATAAGCACATCTCAGCACTTGTACTCTAGAAAATTTTTACTGCTTTCTAAGCTTTATAGATGAGGACTGCATTGATAATAATTTTAGTTATTAGTGTTATTTATTGGATGGAGGTCTTAAGCTGTGCTTAATTCTTAGGTTAAATAACATTTTCTAATTTATAAATAAATATCTTCTGTTTGTAAGAAAGTTTGGTGAGATGATCCTATGCCTAAAGAGGTTGTTTCTTTCATGAAACTAATCAACTTTTTGTGAGGCTTAGTTCAGTTGTTGCTTTTTTTGTTCTTCATGAAACTACTTACGGTACATGACTGTTTTAAGGGTCACTTGTTATGACACTGCATTCAATATTAAAAATGTCAGGGAGCTACTGCCGCAGCTACAGCATGGTAGGAAGGAGGGGCTAGTTTGACCCTTGGAGTTGGCACAATTGCCTTATCAGTTATGAATTTGTTTGGGAAATTGTATTGGGAGATACTCTCCGGTTATGTGAGACTAAGGAGTAAGTGACTCGGACCTGACTTTCTTGTGCAAATCTTATTTCATTTGGGATTACACTTCTGATAGATGTCTTGATTGTTTTGTGACTATCAGGAGCTCTTAAATTTAGTAAGAGCTTGAATGATTAAATTCTCTGAAATTCAGGATGATGGAGATTAAATTCTGGGTGCGTGGCCCCCAGAATCAATTCAGGTGCATAAATTTTTAGATACAGTGAATGGGTATAATTTGGTCGCTTCTCTGAAGTACTTAATTTTTATGCCCAAATGGGAGCTGTCAAGTTAGCCAGTCTAGTGGAATGCAAGCACAAAAATGTACGAAGTAGGCACCTCTTCAGAATCAATATTATAGAATTTGTTTCTAATAATCTGCTGTGGTTAGGAATCTTCTGGTTCTTTTAAGAACAAAGCTGGTCATGCTGTAAGTTAAAGGTGTTGAAGACAGAAAATATGGTACTGCTGTGCATTTTTTATATAAAACAGACTTGTGATGGAATGGCTTGCCTAACCTAAACCAGTTAACCTGTATGTTTTGCTTCCCCTGGGTGTGCTGTAATAGCAGGCAGTAGACTAAGCATCTGAATGAAGTAGTGACACTCACGTAAAGGAATTCAAAATTTGTTGGCTTAAAAAGAGAATATAAATCTGTCGACTTGTGCTGCTTGTGCTTACTGGGAAGGGAGGATCATGTTATGGGATTCCATCTGGGATGGAGGAATCTAGTTTCTCTTGAAAGGTTTGACAGAAATTTTGAAGGAGAAGCATCTTACACTGTTAAAGCAATAGAGTATTATTACATTCTAGCACAGCATTTTTTGTTTAATGTTTGCATGAAGAAATGACATTAAAATGCATTAGAAGCCCAGAGTCTATTCTAAGTCTGACTTATATTACAGAATCCTTAATTCAAAATGTGTGAAATGTCACATAAGGTAATTGCACGAACAGAGTTGGTTAGAATTCAGCTCTGTAATAAGACACCTAAATGTGTGGTTTATATGCAAGAGCTGGATTTCTTAAACTCTTACTGCAATGTCTGGAGATCTAGTTGATGTAGTGGAGCCTTGGGAGGTATTCAGTTTGCCCTGAGACCTAGTGACTGGTCACCTGAATTGCTCTTTCAGATTGGTTGGCTAGACGTCTGTGAATGACAACACGTAAAGCTTAGACACCTAAATCTAATCTACAGTTAGATGCCAACATTTGGGTGCCTGAATCTTGAAGTGGCATTCTTTTCATGCGTGGTTTTGTGATATGGTGATGAAGTTTGTTCTTTAGAGAGGAGGAGAACAATAAATATGTGATAACGTATACACTGTCAAAATTAAGGTGGATCAAGTGCTTAGTAGCAGCTTATGAGCCGTAAACAAATTAAGCTGTGAATGTGAGGTTTCTAGTATATCGTGTTGGTAGGGTGAATTCTGCCACATATACGTGTGTGTGTATGAATGCAGGGTGCCTGAATCTAAATTAAATACCTGAAGCTCTTTTCATAGTCAGCAGAGAGAAACAAGTACCTCTGGGCGATTGATTACAGCTATTTTAGACACCTCCTTAGGATGAAATTAATACCTCAGGAAGTGACTCTTTATCTACATTTGCTTTCAAGCCACTGGAGGGTGAATAACTCAGTGTTGAGCATTTAACTTTATGTAGCTGAGTTA
Source organism: Aramus guarauna (assembly GCA_013400195.1). NCBI lineage: Eukaryota > Metazoa > Chordata > Aves > Gruiformes > Aramidae > Aramus > Aramus guarauna. Next base: position 25,636 of record VXBL01002397.1, on the reverse strand, counting down.
AAGGAGAAGCATACTCATGTATTTGTCAGTGTAGGCTTTACAGGCCTACAAAGGGGAAAAAATATCTGGTTAAAAACAGAAGGTGAAGGAAAAAGGATTACAACTCACGATTTCAATAAACTCCACAGAAGTCATGGTTAGAACTAGGTAAATAGAAACAATTTTGTGTGTAAGGAAGTGAGGTATAAGCAGCTGTATTGTCTGAATACTTCTCTCTGGCTGGTTTGTTTTTCCTTTGTTGGTTTTTTTTTTTGAACCTTGGAGTTTGAACTGAATTTTGCATTAAAGTTGAGGTTTTGAAAATGAGTGGCCAGGTAAAGGGGAGACAGCCAAATTAGATTCCAGCTGAGGGAAAGGTGAGGTCATGATCTCACATTCTTAGGTAAAAGAGAAACCCCATGAGAGTGTCAGGTTTGTAATTTTTTTCTGTTTGCAGAATTACTAGCAAAAACAACTTTTTTGTGTTGGCCTTTGTTGGAGCCTAATATCAGGTGCTTTTCCAACAAGCTTTTTGCTTGTTACTGCCTTTCTGTTAATGTTTGTGACGCTAACACAAACTATAGTATAAATGATTATTTTTTTTTTATGCCAGTGTATCATTCAATGTATACTGGACTCTGAACGATTTACACGTCAGGAGACCAGAAATTAATTGACATAGTGAAACTATAGCATTATCAGGGCATGGAAAAGATGTGTCTCTGCTCTCTCAAGCTGTTATTTCCTTAGACCTCTGTTTATGCCAGTTATAACATGGAAACTATGTTGCCAAAGATCCTGTCTCAATGCTTGAAAAGAGTGGATAGGCTAGATGGATAGCATTTCCTTTTATCCATCTGTATGGCTGGATGATGGCAGGGGAACTCTTTTGTAGATTAAAAGACCTTCAAACTACTTTAAATTAATAGGATTTAATGGTAATATATAATGTTTGTATGCATTTTACTAGTTTTCCTTTTTAGTAAGGGACAAGCATGTGTGAATAATTATGAAATATGAAACGTTGGAATATCTGAGTAGGAGTTATTGAATCATCTCTCAGTCCGTGTTAGCTATGCCTCAAATGAACTCTCTACCTCAATAGAAATCAAAATAGGGCTGCTCTGTGGTGCTGATTTAAGTTTTGTTTTAAATGGGATGTAGGGATGTAAAGAGAATATAGTAAGTTAATGGCTAGTTTTGTTGATCTTGAGGTAGCCTTATATAGCACTATCTTTCAGTAAAGGCAGTTCACGAAAGCATAGCTTTTTTGCTAGTCTCTGTACAGGAGTTTGGTGTTAATTCACTTGTGCTAATTAGAAGGTTGTTCTGACTTAGAATAATCTTCCTAACAGTATTTTTTAAGTATGTGTGACCTCAGTCATGTTGTTTATGGTACAGCCACACAAGCAGCTACATCTCTCTAGAAGAGGAGTTTGACAGCTCCTTACCGCACTAGTGTGAAGAAAATCAGTGGCCAGGTATGGAAGTGCCTTAAATGGCTTTAACAGAGAGTTGTCTCTGCGTCGGGCCTCAGAGCATGGTGTCTGTCTCTGAGGATGAGCTGCTTGACTGTTCGGGTTTAAATAGGTTGACAATAGCTCAGGAGTCTTGAGGCTTAATAATTGCGCATTTTCATACCAACTGTTTGAAGGTAATCACTTCTGCATTAAAATATGTATAGCCATAGTACAGTAGACAATAGAAGGGATTTTACTTTGTACTTAGATTTATGATTATTTGAATGATTTTAACAAAATATTTTTAAGAAATGTAAGCATACTGAAATTTGTGTTTATCCATGGTATGGTAAAGCATCTCAGTCAAATTATATTTGACAGTGTGTGGTGAACCCCCTTGAAGTAGTTTATATCTGTCATTACCACAATACCAGCATAAACATTTAGTGAGGTGTTAAATAGGTAGATTTGTCCTCAAATGTAGAGGACGATGTTACTGCATATGAAGGTCTGAACATAGAAAAAAGATACCTTTATAGCATAACATCATACTGTTTTAAGGGTTAAACAATAGACTATGTAGACCAATTAGATGGCTGAAGACAAAAAACCTAATTCTATTTTTAGTTAAATTTACCAAAGCTTTTTTAATAAAGTTACTTTCCAACTTAATGCATGGCTTATTGCAAAATATATTAGTTCCTGTCATCTGAGTATGCAGCCTAATTAGCTAATAGTTTTATTTACTTAGCACTGATTGCAGCTGGGACTCAGTGGTGCTTTGGGTAGATGCTGCTAGAGACAAGAAATAACGAAAGACTTCATCAGCTGGAACTGCTGCATTTCTCATGTCGCAGCTGTTCCAAGAGGGACAGACAGACATGCACGCACAGGCTAGCAGACCTGAGGAACAGGAGGTATCAGCTGTGGGCAAAGTACAGCATCTCAGCAACCTGCTGCCGTACTCCCGAAGGGCCCTTGCTGTGAGCTGCTGTAACAAGTCCATAAGGAGCTGTTAAAGATGTGGATGTGTTTTCTGGGAGGGAGGCCGCCAGAAGGGGGGGACACAACCAAAGGAAATACTCATGTACATCTGCATTTCTGAAAGGTTTGCTTCTGTCAGACAGGATACAGGGCCAAGGTGGAATTTTATTTAATTTTTAAGAACAAAATGTGGTGTAATATAACAACTGTTCTTAAGTGAGTCTTTCATGGAGGATTAACATGTGTAAATTATTCTCCTCTCCCATTGTTGGTGAATACAACCCACTTTCTATTTGGAAAGAGAAGTCCTTCCTACATAAAACACATTGGAGATCTTTTCTGCCAAAGGATTTTTTTTTTTTTGCCAAAGTGTTATCCTGTCAACTAGCAGACCTGTACATTCTTGTACAGCCTGTGAGTTTTCAGTTCAATAGCTACTGACTAATCCAGATGATAGGCTTATCAGGGCTTGCATTTATCAGTCATACAATGTGAGCAGAGTTTTGCAGAGTACCCGCTCAATCCTGCCACTCGTAAATATGTAGTCTTGAAGTGTGTGGTTAGGTTTTGTTTTGTTTTGTTTTTTTCAAAGAGATATGGCATAAGGCCCTTATTCACAGCTGGATTTTACCACCTTAATGCACACTTTCATAGTGATTGAAAGATAAGGTAGTGCTGGGTATGAGTTTAAATTGCAGAGTATGGCATAAAAAGACTACTATTTGACAAGAGAAGCAGAGACTTTGTCTTATGTTGCTGATACATTTTAAAAAAAAACAAAAAAAAAACAAAAAAAACAAAAAAAACAAAAAAAACCCAAAAAAACAACTTACTTGCAGAAGCCAGGCATTCGTAATTTCAGTAAGCTGCAAATGTTCAGTGTTCTTTAAGTCACCTTCATAGTGTTATTCCTGTACATCTGATGATTGCATTTTAGTGATTTTAATTTTTGTTTGATGGAATATTTTTCATTGTCCAGATGTGGTGTTCGGAACTTCTAACATAATTTGCTTTTCTTTATTTTAAGGTGTGACTGTACAGAAAAATTGCAGAGTAAATTTGACTTCCTGCGGTCACAATTGAATGACATTTCATCCTTTAAGAATATCTACAGATATGCCTTTGATTTTGCAAGGGTAAGACTATGGGAATGTTAGAGAAGTTCTTATTTTAATTATTCGACAAGCTTGTACTCGAGTGGTTTTTGTGCTTTCTTTATTCAACCTTAGGATAAAGACCAGCGAAGTCTTGATATTGATACTGCAAAATCCATGTTAGCTCTTCTGCTTGGAAGAACTTGGCCACTGTTTTCAGTATTTTACCAATACCTTGAGGTACAAGTTTCCTTGACTTTCTGAATGATGGCATAGTAGTTGGGCTGTTCTGTGAAAAGATTTCAGGGTTTAGTTTGTTTTGCTCTAGAATGTATCTATATTGCTCCTCTTCCCTTGCTCAATGTGCTTGTGAAACTGTGGTGTTCTGGTATGCATCACAAATCCTTTTCCCCTTCCCTGTGCCTCACCCCCCTCCCCTTCTTTTATTAAAGGCAACTAAAATTCTCTCTTAATTAGACTGTAAAGGTAAAATTAAAATTAAATAGAGCCCCAGTAGTGTCTTCAGCTGAATTTCAAGTTTGCTTTGTGTAGATACAGTACGTAGGTACCTTGAGCTCTGGCTTTCTCTGGAAAATTTTGGTCAGCTCAACTGCAAGAGACTTAGTAACGTGGACACATGCAGGTTGTGGAGCATGCTGTGCTTCAGACTATTCCCTGGCTTCAAATCAGTAGCAATGTTGTAAAGTAGATGTCCTTATGATCATACTGTATTGTACCCTGGAGAAAAGAAGATTTTTATAATAGTTCATTTGGGAACTATATCTGAGCTAGGTATTGACCCACTTCAGGGCAAGATAAAAATTTACCAGTTTTTGAAGCTTAAGAGTGGTGACTTCCTGATTCCCTGGTATTTCCATTTTGCTCTGATCTTTCAAGAAACCATTTAAGGTAGTTTCATAACTATGAAATACATGTATGTGTGGTCTTTTTAAAAGTGGAAAACCAAGGAAATAGTAGCCATTGTTACCCATTAAATTATTTGTTAGGAACTGATTGAAGATAAATTGAAGGAAATGAGAAATTAGATGCAGCATTACCAAATACCACTTGACATTTTAATGTGCTGAAATTATTTTCCCTAGCAATCGAAATACAGAGTTATGAACAAGGATCAGTGGTACAATGTGCTAGAGTTCAGCAGAACTGTCCATGCAGATCTTAGCAACTATGATGAAGATGGTGCATGTAAGTATTCATAACACCTTGCGTATTTGACTGCTATTTCAGTATTTTTAATTTGCATAAAACAAATTTATGCAACAGAAATAATACTCTAAGGTAAAAATATTTCTTCTCCAACAATGCATAGAAAAACTGTCCTGATAACCATCTATCTTCAAACTGCAGATATTAATTGTAGTAGTATGTCAGGAGTATGATGGTGTGCTTGAGCTGATTTATATTCAGTTGAGGATCTAGTGAAGCTGCTTGCTACATGAAACTATAGACTTGCAAATAGAATTATAAACAGCAATCTCTCACTTTATACTAACATATAATAAACTCTAGTTAACTATAGAGTAGCCTAGCTGCTGGTACTTGGGGCTGAACTCTACACCTGGCTGATAGTCAAGCCTACTGTTACTGAATTGCATTAGGCATCCCATTTTGGTCTGTATTCTAATTATGTGCGATTTTGAAAGCTCTAGTAAGAAGGAATTAGTTGTGCTGACTTACAGTATAACCTTACTTTTATGCTTTCCATTCAGTTGAGCACACCTGTCATGTGAGGAATGTGTTTTTCCATAGTTATGTGTAGTGTTATTTATGCACTTTGTGCCACCCTTAGATTGAAATTATTGTAGTCATCTTTGAGTCTTCATAAGTATTTGACCATAGGACTGACATCAATGTTTCCTAGACCAATAGTTTTAATCTTCATACTTTAAGGAAGATGTTTTAAAGACATTGGCAAATATAACTCCAGCTTTCATCCATTTGCAGGGCCTGTACTTCTGGATGAATTTGTTGAATGGCAAAAAGTTCGTCAAGCGTCATAGCAAGAATTCAAAAGAAAATGCAAAAGTTTTTTTTTGGTGCCCACCTGTACACAAACTAATGAGAAAAACAAAGGATTGCATTTTCATTCTTAAGAAAGACTTTGCAGTAATTTTTTTCCTTTTTTAAGGAAAATTTCTTGTTACATGTGATATGGGCATTGAACCACACCTCTTCTGAGACTGAAAGTTGGAGTTCTTGTTTTGAGTCTTATGTTTATAGCATTTATTTCAGAACAATAAAGATTCAGATTTGTGACAAAGGCCTAAAAGTGAAGAATGTCCCTTGAATGTGAGTGTGGTGTCTATTTTTAAAACCAAATCTTTAAGATTATCTTTTCAGAAGTGCCCTTTGCTATGAATTTTTGAAGACCTTAAAAATGCTGAACTGGCACTGTTGCTTGCTGATGGTATGATTGTCTTGTGTGACAAACATTAGAAAGAATGACTGATTTTTGGAGCCCTGGGTGGGAGTGTGCTAATTTCCGTGTTAAGTATTGGTCATGGGTTGTGCCACAGTTTTCAGCTCCTTGTGGAGATAAAGGCCTTAAACTACCTTTTTTTTTTTTTTTTTTCTTCATTCATTCAGTACCCACCCAGTGGCATGGCATTTAATGGCAGGCCCTTGTAAAGCAGAAAGCTGTAGGGCATATGGCTCTGTATGCTGAAAACTAGTTGCCTGTACTTCAGATGGTGAACAGAAATACTCTGGTACAGCAAGGCAGCTTCAAATTTTTAATACAATTCAGACTTTGGATTGCTTTGTATAAAGAAGTGCAATTTGTATTTTAAAAGGGAAGGCTGGAAAGACTTGGTTTCAAGCTTTGCTTCTTATGTGTTTTAGACTGGAAGCATTCACAACATGACTTTTTTAATCTCCCTGGATGTTTTTCATAATGTAAGTCAAGAAGAGACTATTAAGTCACCTACCTTTGACCTGTATATAACAGGCTATTATTTTTTACCCTATTACTCCATGTATTGGGTCCAATAACTAATGCAATTGCCCTTTTAGGTGCTCAGTATTCGTGGCAACTTTTAAATGTAATAGAAGTTTGTCACTCTACCTTCCTGCCCAGGAGGCCCAATGCCACCCTTGAGAAGGAAAGGGATTTTAATAAGTAAGTGTGAGAAACCAAAACAGAACGAGCGAATGAAGCATTTGTAACTTCTACTTTATTGTATAAATATATTATGTAGACTGTGATAATGTCACGAGACTCAGTTGGTGATCAAGGCCTCATTGTGCCAAATATTTCAACAGCTTGAAATAGGAATAGACAATGTAAGCTAGGCATGACTTGAAGATCTTTGCCTCAGGGAAATGACTTCTGTTTTGCACATCCCTTATTCAGACTAACAAGCATGAGTTTTCCTGTCTTTAAGGAAAGCTTTATTCCCAAGATGATTTTTTTTTTTTACAAGGAGGAGAAATGAGGGGGCGGGGGGGAAACAGATGTGAGGAGAAATAGTAAGTGGGACAAACTAATAGTGTGTGCCTGTGCTCTTGTTCTACTCGAGAGGACCACTCTTGCAACTTACTCTCCAGACCTGCTTGCTGTGGGCTTCAGGAAGCAGTGCAGTGGTGGTTGGTCTATGGGCTGTTCTGTGAGTCACCTGGTAGTGCAGCTGAACCTTGGAAGCTTGCTGGGAAAACAAAGAAAAAAACAATTGAGATACTTTGAAAGTCTCTGCTTGTACAGTGGCTAGTGTGTGTGTGTGCAAACACATACACTACAGCTGTTCTAAGTATTTTTCCACCTTTTTTAAAGGGAAGTACTCAATTTTAGACCTCATGTAGGCTGCAGCAGTTCTCTTCAGTATGTTACAAGTTGTCCATTTGCATTGCTCATAATTCTGATTTCACTCATAAGAGTGCCTTTCATTTGGAAATTACCCTACCCCACAGAAAGTTAGTGCCAGAATGAGATTAACTTCAAAACTCCCAAGATCTACTGGTAGAGTGATGTCCCAAGATGCACAGATAAACACACACCAATTAACTTATGTTGAGGGAAGTACTGCTGTATACTAAATCTCTGCAGAGGCATTGATTTTTTGGAATGACTTCCTCAAATTCACTGCAAAGGCTCTCCTTGCCAAGTATGTTTAGTCCCTATTATAACTGGGGAAATTCTCTTTCCAGAATACCACTTGAAATACCACTTAGAAGATAAATATTTTATAATGTGATTTTAAAAAAGAAAAAGAGAATCATCTTTTGTAGGTAACTGCGAACTGTTGTGAATTCAATTTAAACCAGTTGGTCCTAGAGGATGGTATTAGAGTCTAACAGTAGGAGCGATGCATCTACCAATCCAAGGTGGTCAAGTACTTACCGTTAAGGTGTAAGACACTATGTGATGTATCATTTGTATCTCTGTTAAGGTTTTATCAGTATTCCTGTGATAAATCCATGTTTCAGGGATTTATAACTTGGTTGTTGTGTGTGTGATTGAAAATCATCAGTTACTGTAAAACTTTGACTGGGAATGAATGTATTTAAACTACTTAAAATCAATATAGTTTTTCAAATTTGAATAAAATAGGTTTTTAAGTTATGTTTTGTGCTCAAAACTGCAATCAGAATTATTGTTTAAATGTGAACTAATGGCTTGTACAGTTTCATTGTGAGCTGATCACTTCTATTAGCTGTCTTTTATTAAATCACCTTACAGCTTACTGTGGATAAGTGCCGAAAGCTGTTTATTTATTTTATTTTTTTAATTTTGTGCATGTCCACAAGACAAAACTGAGTTCAGCTAAATGCTTTCTTTAGTCTTTGAATTTTAATTTTGCTTTGCTCAGGTGCATTTCAGTCTATTGAATTAAAAAGTGACACCTTATTTTTCAGTATTCCAAGATGAAAATTCACAGGTGAAATATGCTGCCACAGTTATGACAAAAATCAGAAGTGAAATGTCTTCCAAAACTAAATGATAGTGGTGTCTATCTTGATGTTATACACTTCACTTTAATCTCACTTTCATTTCTTGGTATTAATTCTTCCTAACATAACTAAATTTTTCTAGTTTTCTTAGACAACTAACAGTTTTGGTTTTTAAATCTGAAAATGTCCACTTATGGAAAAAGCCATACTGGTAGATTGGAATGTAATATTTCTCCTATGTAAAAATGTGATCTTGAATTAAACAGTCACGTATGTTTACCAATGTCTTTAACTGTATATGTAGTTTCGATCCAATTTATCTTTACTGGTTAAACATCTAATTCTTTACTAATGGCTGTAATTTCACATTTCTATGTAGCAGAACTTGAATTTTGCATTTGAGATTACTATGGATACGAGCTTGGTACCAGTTGCAGGTGGCCACAGAGGGGGCACTGTTGTCTATATTTCCATTGTTAAGGTTGTTTCATATCTCTCAAAAGCTTTGAGGTAATATACTGATACTGACTGCACAGAAATTGCAAAAGGGACCATAAGTTTAATGTTTCTGATGTTTTGTTCATTTTTTTAAGCTAGTGAACAATTCTTTCAATGCAATATGTACAAACTTGTACAGATTTAGCTTTGTTAAGTATGACCAATAAAATGGTATGTAATAGGGCAGAAAACTTTTTTGTCATGCTGCCTCTTTTAGTTTTTTCCTTGTGTATGTATAGTCTTAAAATCATTTAATTGGAGAGACTTAATTCCAGCAAAATGGATCAATCTAATTTCTAACTTAACCTTACTGAATAATTTCTTTGCTGTTGTGTGCATATATAGAAAATGGAACCTGATCTCAACTGGGAACAGCAGTAGACACCATTGACGCATCCCATGTTATTGGGTGCTGATAGAACATAATGGTCCTGTTAATTAGCTGTTGTGAAGTATTCATTGGATGAACATTGCTCCAACAACCTGTTGCCATGCATGTGAATGAAAAGAGAATTAATTTTTTTCTCTTTCCAGCCTGTCCACCCCTAGCATATATCTTGGGACACTCATTTGTTTTTAGGAAAGGACTTGGTGTTTTCTAGTGTACTCTTCCATGGGGTCTTTCAGAGCCCATTGCAGAAAGGATCAAAGCCAGCATCCCACCCTGTTTGAGGTAGGGACATTGTTTTCTTTGCAGACAGAGCTTGTTCCACTACTTGACACTTTCTGGTTGTTGAGATCAAATGCCATACCTGCCTCAGGACAGCCTTCCCTCCCAAAGATATCAGTCTTTCTCAGACCTAAGTCAATGCCTGTTGGTTGTCTCCACAGTTCCACTTTATCTTATTTTGATAATGAAGTTCCCGATGCCTCCCTAGCTCCCTAGTAAGATGTTTAGATGTATGCAAACCAGGCATCTCATATCTATATCTACAGGCGAGGGCAGCAGGTCTGTTACTTCTCTTTACACTTGTCTTCTGTATTATCCTTCTGTATTTCTTTCTGCCTCTGGGGAAAGGACACAGTAGTGTTAGGTAGGCATATTAAAGACTGACTGTATACTGCAAGATGATGGCTAGTGTTATCTTTATTTTTAAACCACTACCAGGCTTGTCACCAAAATGAAATTTCTCAGATTTGTCTGTCACTTCATCCAGACTATAATCTTACTCCTGTTTTTATCTTAGCTAATCAGAGTATGGCATTGCCTATATATTGGGATCTCCTTAGCTTTTTTCCCCTTGAATAGCAGCAGACCATAATAACAATGACAGAAGATGGAAGTTAGTGAATTTGTCTGTTTTATAGGCCTTACAGTGGACAGATTTTTATCTTAATGAGCTGAGTACTATTTCTTAACTGAGGTTGGTTCCAACCATGTTTCTGTAGAATGACTTACCACTTTATAAGTTATTAAAATGTTACGGTTTTGTCCTGTTGCTGTAGAAACTATGCCTAGTGATAAAGGTGCTTTAAATATGTAAAATTTTTCAGCTTCTTAAATTAAACTTCTTAAATAATTTTTTACAATTTAAGAAAAAAGTCGCTCCATGTTTCAGGGGTTTTGTTCTTGTATGTATTTTTATCAGCTCAGTGGTGAACTAGTGCTGACTATAATTTAAAGGTATTTTCAGCTGATTTAAGTTCTAGCTAGTATACAACTTTTCCTTATTGTTTCCAGAATTACTTCATTTTTATTTTCACTGTTCATTTTATTATAGTGAATTAAAGGGCTAGAATATTGCCAGCTAGTGTTTCTTCCAGTAACAACACTGAGGTGATTCTTTTTAATTTTTTAAATATTAAAATATTTCAGGAAGGTTTACTGTGACTATTGCGGTAATTTAAATTATGATAAAATAAAATGGTAGATCTGGCTTGTAGCTTGCTATTATAGGCTTAATGTGAAATTATTTTTTTGCATTCAAAATCAGTTAACTCTAAATCAATTTTTCTAATGAAAGACGAAATATTGTCTTATAATGTAATGCCTCTCAGTAATTAAAACTTGTAAAGAAATATGCTAAACTTCAATAGTTAATCTGGTCAAAATCTCATCTACCTGGTAAATACACTTCAAATTGAATGTGGAAGAAGTGTCAGGACACCTGAATGAATGATTCAGGACACATCTGAAATAAATTATTATTAACCGTGAGAAATGCAATAGCTTTAAATATTTGCAGATTACAGCAACAATAAAAAGAAGAACGTTAGTTGTCTAACAAGTAGGTCCTCTGCATTCCTGGCGCTTCCTTCGGAGTTACAATTCTGAGTAGTAGTTTGAGGTATTGGTTCTACTTGCATGGACTGACAAAACAAAGAAACAGTTTATTCCCCCATTTGTGTTTTGATTTTTGCATCAGGGCTGAGAAGTAATACCAAACAAAGACTAGTGCTGGGAGTTCCAAGGACTAGGCATGGATTGTGACACTGATTTTGTCATGATGTGCAACGGAAATATTTATAGCACACTGGAAAGAATAGGAAATATATTTGAAAATAAAATACAGTCATATCCTGCCATTTTTCACTTTATATCCATGCTTATTTGTTTAACCAGGGGAATGTTCTGTTCCTTTTTCAGAATTGTAGTCTGTCTCTTATATACATGCACACACATTTTTATATATAAAAATAAATATATAAATGTTTCCCATCTGGTGTTCAGCCTGGTGGGAACTGCCCATAAAGAGTTTGAAGGTGGTAAGAGAATTAGAAAGGAGTTTCAGTTCTCCTCAATGCTTTGCCATAGTGTATGTACATTTTGGGGGCTGTGGAGGTGGCTGGTTACCTCTCTGTCCTATGCAAATCACGGATTTCCCTTAATGGTGGTTTTCCTGTGTTTGAATGGGTTTGTCCTAGGAGCTGGTTTAAAGTTTTGATAGTGAAATGCTGTTCCCCTCCTGAATCTTCAGGAGCTTATTCAAGACCCGTTGACTTTAATTATATGGTTTAGGGGTTTGGTTTTCCGCCCGCCACCCCCCCTACAGTGATTGCTGGCTTACGGAATGAGTACTGTGCTGTGGAAAAATGTCCTCGTAGAATTGGAGATGCCAAACCTAACATTGTTCGCGGGAGGATGTTGATTATTCCTGACACTTGAGTAAACCACCAGGATATTTACGTGCCAAGACCTACCCTTTGCCAGTGTTTCTGACTTTAAGTTGTTTATGGAACTGTGATTTTAGGTCATGTATTAAATCACGCAAAGATATTGCTGTGCCTATGCTGTACAACTGAGTATATGCTGTACTGAATTTCATTACAATGTAGAAGTCTTGAATGAAATGCTTATGACTCTAACAATATAGGGTGTTATAGATTGTGGAGTGTCATATATTTTTGTAAAGTAGTAAATATGATGCATAGTTTGATAGAAAATCACTGGTTTCTGAAGTCATGGGGAAGCATCTTAGGTGTCAGGTATTTGTAAGCAGTGAGTAAGCTTCAAACGCAGTTTCATTTGCCTTTTTTATGCTCATTTTAATTTCCTAAAGGATCACTGTTCATCAGGGACCATGTTCATGGTCCTTGTTTAATAACAAGAAGAATATTATTTCTCTGTTAATTTGGGAGTTTGGGGGGGAGCTAGTGTACTAGCATGTAAGGCTCCAGTCTCATTGTACTAGGTACTGTGTTGTTAATAAAACTGTTGTCCCAAACTACTGACATTACTGTCTTACAAATAAATACTGTGCTTATGCTTTGCATAGTGCTTGTCTTTTAACTAGAACATTCCTGCAATCATAATATTAAATACTTTTGTATTTAAGTACCTCATCTGTAGTTGCTCAATATTCCTTAAAAATGTAATTAAACCAAGAATTTGTTTTCTAGTATTAATGTTACCAATGCAAGAGAGAAAATCACCTCATTCCCATTTATTACTTAGGCCGCCTTTGTCTCAAAGATTTGATTTGTGTTAGCATAGTTAGAGTTCACAAATGATGACTCCAATCAAGTTGCACGAATATTTTGTTTAAATTTTACCCTTTGGAAGTAAATAACAGGATTCCAGTTCTCCAAACATGCTTAAGATGTCATCCTTAGAGAAATTAGGTTCCTAATGATTGACAGGACATTTATTTTAGGCCCTTCTAGCTTAGATTTTTGAAATGGTTCATCCCTGAAATAGCAGATGCCTTAACTACAACAGCAGCAGTAACTACTGATTGTTAAGCTTCTGCTGCTTGGAAATACCAGGTGGAAGACGGAGGAAGCTCTCACATTTAGGCTGCATTGCAGGCCAGGTTAATGTGTACATCCCTCAGGCTACAGTTTGAAGCAAGTGTGAAGTTGGCTGTGTTTCTTTGAAGTAAGTTCTTGTTATATTGCGGAGAGAAATAGATTGCCACAGAACGTTATGAAACATCTTCATAGATTTAGAAATAGTGGGACGTCGTAAGGCATGGGGAAGTAGAAGGAAGTGTAAGACAGTGTCTGAGATACTTAGCTTTTGGCTGGTGCAGCGCATACTGCAAGCAAAATTATTTGGTCTGAATTTTCAGATTTTGGGTATTTCCATATGCAGATGCCTAACATGCTACACAGAGGCCCTGTTTTTAAAGAAGATTTGAATATCCAAAGATGTTGGCACTTATCCTTTGCAGCAATGTAACCCCTTGATAGTATTCTGGTGGCTGCTAGGAAGATGAAAACATTTAATTGCTGGAACTGTAACAGAACTACAAGAAACGCAGGACCAGTGGATTCCTATTCTTCTCTTGTGCACTTGATAGATGTGTCATGCTGGACACCAGGAGTAGATGCGCTTCGGCTGTCCCCAGCCACATGTGACACCCCCGCCCCGAGACAATCAGCTTCAGACAGATTTGATCTGGAATAAGGAATTGGTACGTGATGCATCCAGCAAAAGTTTCCTGAATGTCCATGTGTTACAGAAATGTGTCACATCAATGCTTAGTACATGATTTGAAAGGAAAAACATTACAACAGCTGTTTCAAATCTAAATGAAGCAGGACTAGATTTAACCAGCTTTAATAGATTTAATTTGTGGGCTGAAATTGCCTTTTAGCAGTTCAGAAAGCCCCAAGTTACTTTGGTTTTGCTGAGTTAGCTCTGGGGTTTTAACTGGAAATATTTCCATGCAATATACAACACATTTTGTAAACAAGGAAGTGATTGTGGTTTTACATAACAATGCAGTGCCAGTAAAATATAGTTGATGGGAATAGATAAAATTTCTGGACATAAAAAACATAGCTTTTGTTATTAGTGGCTTACCTGCTTGCTTTATTTAACATTGCTAATCTGGTTTTAGAAGGACTTTTTACATTACTCATTGAATTTGGTTTTGCAAGTGCTCATCAGCATGAACACAGATTGCACCGGTGTGTCCTTGGAAATCAATGACTCAAAGCTCACCAACACACGGAAGGTGAGCAGCTGATAGTAACCGAAATTTTAGAGCAGGAGTTTATAAATGAACATAAAAATTCCCACTGTTGTGGTTCAACCCAGCAGGCAGCCAAAACAACCATGCAGCCATTTGCTCACTGCCCCAACCAGTGGGATGGGGGAGAGAACTGAAAAGAAAAAAAGGTAAAACTCGCAAGTTGAGATAAAGACAGTCTAATAGGACAGAAAAGGAACAGACTTAACAATGATAAAAGAATATATAAAACAAGCGAGGCACAGCACACTTGCTCATCACCTGAAGCCAAGCCTCAGCTAGTTCCTGAGCCGTGTCACCCCACCGCCCCACCCCAGTTATATACTGAGCATGATGTCATATGGTATGGAATATCCTGTTGGCCAGTTTGGGTCAGCTGCCCTGGCTGTGTCCCCTCCCAGCTTCTTGTGCACCCCCAGCCTTCTTGTTGGCAGGGCAGTATGAGAGGCTGAAAAGTCCTTGACTCTGTAAGCACTGCTTGGCAGTAACTAAAACATGAGTGTGTTATCACCATTATTCTCATCCTAAATCCAAACCACAGCACTATACCAGCTGCTAGGAAGAACATTAACTCTCCCTGCTGACACCAGGACCCCCACATAACTATTTTCTTCCGCTCTTCCATTGTTAGGGGTAAAGCAGCAGGATTACCGACCCCGGTGGCAGCGCTGCATTAGGAGTGCAGGAGTGGAAAGCTTACTGACGCTTGTGCTACCCACCTGCACAGGCTTTGCAGTATGCACAGAGATGCAGACCATCACAGCCAAACAACTAGAGATCTCAGAGTTGTGTCGTGGAAGATAATTTTAGTTTGCCCACACTATAGCTCAGTCACAGTGGCTGCAGTCCAGAGATGCTGTACTAGCTTTGGGAACAGCTCTCCAGCGTATGTGGTTTCCTTTTCAAAAGGATTTACGAATTGGTTCCTGTTAAAACATGATTAGATAATTTTATCTCACTGTTTTGCTCTTATCCCAAAGATATTAAATAAGTTACTTCTGAATGTTAATACAAATGCTAAGCACATCAGTACCAGAAGATACTCAATTTGAAGGCCTCACACTAAACAAACTAACTAATTAAATACACCCAAAAGAGAAGTCAGACAAATCTATGACACACTGTGAGGTAAGATGTGTTTCATCATCTAAATGCATATTTTCTGTCTGTATAAGATAGAAATTTATATGCACGTAAGAAAATAAATGGGTTTGTGCTAAAGGTTACTGTCTTTTGGACTTAGATAAGCACTTACAGAATGCTGTCATGTACTGAGCTAAAAGCACCTTATTAATGAGTGAAACTTCACTTTGCACAGTATTGTAGCTACAAAATTATTTTCCATTTAATAGACTGATGTGCCGGACGTTACAGGGCAAGTCACTGGCATATCAGGAGTCTGCACTGCTCACCTGCTTTACTAACCTTGACAGTCTTGCAAAACTTCTGTGGGTTTTATGCCTGCAGGAGGGAGAAACTAATGGACTTTGATCCAGCTGTATGGGTGGAATTTATGTTTCTTGGCTTACCTTTTCAACAAGCAGAGGAGAGCTTTACGTCTTACAATTTGGCAGCAAAATGTGCTGGCAAATATGTATGTGCTTACTGTTGTTACTAAAAGAGAAGATTGAGAAGGGATCTTATCAATGCTTATAAATACCTAGAGGGCATGTGTCAAGAAGATGGGGCCAGACTCTTCTCAATGGTGCCCAGTGACAGGACAAGGGGCGACAAGCACAAACTGGAACACAGGAAGTTCCATCTCAACATGAAGAAAAACTTCCTCACTGTGAGGGTGACGGAGCACTGGAACAGGCTGCCCAGAGACGTTGTGGAGTCTCCTTCTCTGGAGATATTCAAAACCCGCCTGGACGCCATCCTGTGCAACCTGCTCTGGGTGATCCTGGTTTAGGAGGCGGGTTGGACTGGATGATCTCCAGAGGTCCCTTCCAACCTCTACCATTCTGTGATTCTGTAAATATTCCTTAGTGGTACAAACATTGCCAGTGGTTGCTGTTTATGGCCAAACTATAGTGAATTAGCAATATGTTAAAGACGTAAGCTTGCAATTTTATACAAGCCCAACTTTACAGAAGTTTGTGGACAAAAGGTAGAAATGACACCCACAAACAAGAAATCTGTGGTCCCTCTGTCCCTTCCTACCCTGCTTCCCTCCTCTGTAATTGTGTATCTTTCCAGTATACAAATGAAAATTTCCTGAAGAAAAATTTCAGAAGAATGAAAAGAAACTGACTAGAGGCAAGACAGTTTTATTTTAATTATCATTTTACTGAATAATTTCATTGGAAAATTATGTAGTTGGAAGCTACTCTTCAGAAACAAAGTGCAATGAACTAAAACTAGAATATTGCAATGCGTAACTTTGATGAGTGTTGTAAACATCTTGGAGAAGTTCTGCTTAAAATCATTATTTTCTTCCTAGTTTAAATAAAAGACATTAGAGGATCAGTCGTCTTCAAGGAAATAGATAAACGCAACTGCTATCAAAGTCAAATGTTTCTGTTTCATGAGAATTACACCTTGGATCTAATCTTGTTCAGTCTTGCTCTGCATAAAGAATCCAATGGAAAAAAGGTGGTACAAAACAAGCACCAAGT
This sequence comes from Aramus guarauna, assembly GCA_013400195.1. Classification (NCBI taxonomy): domain Eukaryota; kingdom Metazoa; phylum Chordata; class Aves; order Gruiformes; family Aramidae; genus Aramus; species Aramus guarauna. The sequence goes on along the minus strand of VXBL01002397.1, from coordinate 8,678 downwards.
CATGGTTTCTCACCTAGGAAACAAGATTAAATCTGTGAAAATCTGCTAGATATAGTTCAAGCAAAGTTATCTGATGCAAGAGACTGAGAGCAGAGAGAGTATTAATAAATCAGTATTTGGAAGAATATTGAAGCAGTTGGTTTCTAGCTACAGCAAGTAAAAAAAAAAAAAAAATCCCACAAAAAATTTTGAACTAAGACTCTGCGTTACGAAAGTGTTAAAGTATTTCAGGCTTCCACCAGTGGCATTGATCTGACTTTAAAAAATAATTTCAAAATTATTTTTAAAAAATTAACAAGAGACATGTTAAGCTGAAACAAAATGGACATGTTTGTTTTGAAATAATGAATTTAAAATCTGTTCAATAGATTTAATACAACTATGTTGCCTTCTACAACAGGCTTTTATTATGTCTGCCATCAGTGCAACCCACTGTTGTGACCAAATTAGAAATCATCATCTCCCTACTCTCTCCTATTTTTACTTCAAGGAGAATGTGCCATGTTTTGGAATACTAAAATATAACAGGTTATTTTCAGTTTTAACCCAGAGGGAGGATTTGGAACTTTAAACAGTGCAGCTTAGCAAGTTAAATTTTAGGTAAATCTAACCAGAAAAGTTGCAGTGAACACTCATCTGCTGATTAAAGAATGTGCATTTGACAAACATCTTGCACAGGCTGCAGTACAGCAGCACAATTGGCCTGTTTGTGCGCTTAAAACTCAGACTGATTTCATTAACAATGAGATTCACACCTAACTTCTGATCCACAGAATCTCTTAATGGGACAAGAGCCCATCTGTCTGGAGAACTGTCTCCTTGTAAAATGAGTGATGACTAACGAGTCCTGCTGCACACTCCAAGAAGACAGTGTCAGAGACTTATCAGCAGGGCTAAGATTTTAAAATACTCTTTTCAAAAGAGATCTGGGAGTGCTATCTTTAGGCTGTTGTGGACATGCAGGTGTACCTAAAATCACAGATAGAGGAATAGACTTGGGGCAATATTCTTAAAGTCCACTTCTAATTGTGTTAATGCAACACATGCACAAAGCACAGTTGACTGTGTAATTAATATGGAAAAAATGTAAAGGCTGAGAGACGTTCTGCAGTGTGAGGTTAATATTGAGAAAGAGTTGCTTTGCATAAACATTGGTCTGTACCCACATAGAAATCCTATTAAAAAAAAAAAAAAGGAAGAAATACTACTTCATGGTATTTACAACCATGAGATTTTAATACCTCTTTCTAGCTATTTAAATAGGTAAATTTATGCCATTATAGCATCCTGTAGAACTCGATGTAATGGATGGAGGCACATCTGCAGAGTGCTGTGGCAGTGCAAAAGCAGTCTGGTTTCTTTTGCCCCTGAACTGGACACTGGAACTCTGTATCTAAGAAATGAACCTCCTTGTTTCTTCCTATAGTCATTGCTGTACAAGGTCTGTTAGGGAGGTCCCAGGAACACAATCCTCTCAACGGGCCTGTCTGTCTGAAGCAAGACCAGGAGCCACCATCCAGATCCCCCAAAGCATTTAGGTGTTGTTATAATTTTACTGGTTTTACAATGGAAAAATGAATTTATGTATACCTACGTGCAATATTTAATCTTAGAGGTGACTATAGCTCTGATGGATCCAGGCTTCTGCTGGTTCCCGAGGTATCCAAATATCTGCTGATGGGTGTTGCCAGAGCTGCTGCATTTGACATTCCTGAGTAAGTAGATGCTTAGATCATGTCTAAGCTCTGTGGCAGTTCAAAGAGCTGGCACCTATTTTCCTTCTGGGCAAAATATGGGAGGCATCCCAGATTATACGTAATTGTTTGAGCCACACACAAAAGACAGTCACAAACAGAGCTACTAGGCTTCTTTTTGTCCAGTAGCTTACATGGCTTTAGGAAAACTCATTTAAATGTTATAAACTTAAATATTCATTTTAGCAGAGCTTGGATTTCTGATAAGTGCCCTCTCTACCAAAGGGAGTGTAGGCACAGTCTAAATCAATTTTTCCAAGTTCTCTTAAAATCACTTTTGACTCTCACACATTAAGTCCAGTTCGACAGAAGAAGTAAGGTTTATAACTGAACTTATTCAGCATAGTCTATCAGCTGAGTAAACAGGTTGGATGTGAATCAGAGACATTGAATGAGTTCATTGGACTCACTGGAAGCTACAGCAGATGGGTCACTGGTCGTTTCCTGTGGGAGATGATGTCACTAGCTATCCTGCAACCAAACCTAAGAAGGGATACAGGATCAGCTCTGGTAACGGAGAAAAAGCTGCTAAAACTGCTTCATTCAGCACTTGGAATTTCCTTGGAGATCTGGCCCAGTCCGTCTCAATTTAATGTTGTTCATGAAGTAAATGCCCAAGGCCAGCAGAAATTCAGAAACTGTAATAAAATGGAATTAACAGATGAAAGGAACTGTCACAGGTAGGAGAATGAACTGAGAAGCTAGGCCATCAGGGAGAAAGACGTGATGCTTTTAACACCAGTAAAAAAAGTGTGATCAAACATATTTCATTTTCCATTCATCATTTTTGTATTGTCTCTTGCAATTTCTTATCTATTTTTAGGAAACATATAGACATAGAAAAAATTTGAAGAACTTTTGCTTTTTTTCCCTATGGTTTGTAGAAAAATAGAGTAAAACAGAAGCAGGAGAAATTACTTCAAATGAAGAATGACATCTACACAGCCCACTTCTGCTACTCAGACTAGCCTATTTTGGGCTAGGTTGGGTTTCTTAACACTTTACTGCAGAGTGAATGTTGCTCAAGTGTGAATTTTACTTGCTATCCATGTAGGACAAAGTGTTAGATGCTCCTATGGCTTCATCTGATATCTATAAAAAGAGCTGATGTCAAAGAAAATCCTAACTTCACATTAATTGCTTCTCTCTATATACCTTGAAAAATCTAAGGAGCATTTCAGTTGTGAAGCTTCCCAATAAATAAAAAATATAAGTAGTTTGTCCTCTAAAATAATAGTAGCTTCTTTATCTCATACAGATTTTTCTTTCTAAAGCAACCTCATTATTAGAATGGTTCTTACTTTTCTGTTCAGAAGGTGAGTTTTTCCATTGTTAAAGGGACCACTGGACATGGACCAGGTTACAGCCAGGTGGGACAGCATCCCTGCACAAACTGTTTGGGGCAGTTATTGTTCCACCTCTAGGGTAAAGAGAGACCATGAAGGTTTTGTTCTTAAGGTCTATGGCATGTTCTGGAGGGAATTTTGCCCCTTCTGTTTCTATATCCTCTTGTTCCTGTGGAAACCACCTTCATAACCTCATTTGAAATGGACTTCATGCCATAAAGGTCATAAAAGTTATCAGTTGTTTATTAGATTTTAAGTAGGAAATGCAGACACTTTTGAAATTCATAACTCATTTGGAAACACTTGCTGACAACTTCAGTGTTTAATATCTTTCCCAGCCTTGATGTGTCACTGATGTACCGCATCAGTCTTTGTTTTGACTAAGCATTATGTAATGGTAAGTGGTGTTTACAGTGCATCAGCCCCATGAGAGACAAGCCCAGAAAGCTCAGAGGGCTGTGGTTCCTTGGGAATTTTTGAAAGAAGACTTCTACAGCAAAAGCTGTAAAATGTATATGGTTTAACAATGGGCTAAAGTAATTTCTAATGTGTATTCCTTATTACCTAATATGCACATCTCCTGTAAGAAAGACACTCTCCTATCACTTGTTCTGCAACTGAGGCTTTGATGCAGCAGTCACAGCATAACATGTGGTCCCTGTAATTTAGAAATAAACTGGAACCACATTAGTCTCATCCTGTCTTAGAAAACCCTGTATCTATGAATGCTGTAGTACCACAGTTTTGACCTACCTGGGTGCTGCACAGTTTTATTAAGCATTTTTGCTATGGCTGCCAACTTTCTCACTTCAGAAGTGGGGGATATCTATATACAGCTTGGTTACAAGAGTGTTGGTTTGAGAAAGCCCGGCTACACATGTCAAATTACTATTAGTAACAAGGCTGTGATTTGTTATTCAGCATTATCCCTTCCCAGATTGTATTTTTGTTGTTTTAAGAATGAATATAGTTGCAGCTCTAAAGAAATGTAGAAATATTCTATATCAATTTGGTGGTCTTGTTTCAAAGTAAAAAAATTGATGTATGTCACTCTATGTCACCAAAGTTTGACCTGACCTATTCTGCTCTGATGTATTTTTTCACCAACCAAATGTCTACACCTCCTTCCTGTCCAACTTTTGTCTGCTATTCCATCCCTCTTTTAATCAAGACTCATTCTGAGTCCTGCAGCTGAGACCCAGGGAAGTGCATCTATCAGTGGTGCCCATTTTCTTTGTTTAAACCTTGCATGAAATTCTTCCCTTAGCCCCAAAGAATCCAGACTGCTGCAGTGAGTTAGTTAGCTTGTACACCTGCAAACTTTGTTTCACCATAACAATAGCCATAACTTGTCTATGACACTGGGCACCACTGAAGCTATGCTGTCTTTTTGGTAGATATTATCTGCCTGAAAAACATGAAGTTCATGNTCAAGGCCAGGTTGGATGGGGCTTTGGGCAACCTGGTCTAGTGGAGGGTGTCCCTGCCCATGGCAGGGGGGTTGGAACTAGATGATCTTTGAGATCCCTTCCCACTCAAACTATTCAGTGATTCTATGATTTGTGCACGTAATTTTCTCTGGGAGCGGATTACATATATTTTAAGGAGAAGAGCAACCAAAACGAGTACGTAGTTTTAACCTCTGGATAGCACAGGCAATAGAGTTTCACCTCGTGCTTGTAGCGCAGCGGTAAATACTAACAGTTTAGCACGGGCCGCAGCGCCGGGAGGGCCAAGCTCCGCCACTAGGGGTCGCCCTGACACCGGCGCTGCGGTGCCAAGCGGCGCAGTTCGCCTGCTCCGTGTAAGTGCGCAGCGAGTACGTAAGGGGTTCGGATTCCCACACTGTTCACAATTATTATTTTATTTTCGCAGCACCAAGGAGTAGCACCTAGGCTCGCAGGCACCGATCAGCCCCGCCGGACTCATCTGCTGCCTGAAGAGGGTGGTAGGGAACAAGGAACCCCCGTTGCTCCTGGCAAGCGGCTGGGTTTCACCCTCATGGCCTAGTCTCGACAAAGTGAATGATGTTTCTGTGTAGGACAAGCATCGCTGCAACTTTTAAATGAGTTACTGGATTAAATCTGATTTTGAAATGTGATCTACACACATGGAATTCAAAACCACATGAAACCATCTGATTCTGATAAACCTCATTAGATAAGCCAGCTTTATGGGGTTTTTGAGGGTTTTTTATGAGGAAAGGCTGAGAGAGCTGGGTCGGTTTAGACTGGAGAAGACTGAGAGGGGATCTTATCAAAATAGCTAAAGGGTGGGTGTCAAGATGATGGGGCCAGACTCTTCTCAATGGTGCTCAGTGACAGGACAAGGGGCAACAAGCACAAACTGGAACACAGAAAGTTCCACCTGAACCTGAGGGAAAATGTCTTTACTCTGAGGGTGACGGGGCACTGGAACAGGCTGCCCAGAGAAGTTGTGGAGTCTCCTTCTCTGCAGATATTAAACAACTGCCTGGACACAATCCTGTGCAACCTGCTGTAGGTGATCCTGCTTTAGCGGGTGGGTTGGACTGGATGATTTCCAGACGTCCCTTCAAGACCCTACCACGCTATGGTTCTGTGAGTTACTCAAGGATATGGATAAGGTGGATCTCTGTATCATTTTTGCTGTTTCAAGTGTATAGCCTTGACTGAAAGTCAGCAGAAAGTAGTCTCCTCTGACCCAAAGTATTTAGAACAGCAGGACACAGAAGTGGAGGTTTCTCAAAGCATCTTCATACCTAACTCCTTAAACACTTAAAAATCTGGCTGTAACAGAAAAAAAACCCCAAAAGTTGAAAATAAGATTTGGAACGGAAGTCAATATCCATTTTTACCTATAACTGAATGATGACCATGTAAGAAGGAATAAAAATTATACTCTCTTATCTAGATGCAAACAGTAGGAACTTCTCCATTGACATGTGATTTGCTTCATACCGGTACTTGGAAATGCTGAGAATGAAACAAAAATATGTTAATTACTCTTCCACTTTTTTTCATGTGAAATATCAATGTGCAGTACGCTATTATAATGAAACAAAGTTCCCATACTCAAAGATCTTAAATATCTGATATTAAGGTCCTACAATTCTTGTAGAACTCTACCATACTGGGGGAAAAAAAAAAATTAAAACAAAGTGAGAATTTGAACACTTCACATACTTGCTGCATACTTACATATAGTAGGCTAACTGTGCCACTGCACTATAGAGACTGAAATAAACTGTAAAAAACAGTTTGACAGGACAGTTAAACAACTTTTCTGTTCCTGTCCACATAACCAAATTTTCCTATTGACTTTCATTCTAAGTTTTTTAATATTGTATGACTATTCCAATAATACCACCAAAATATAGTGAACAGTCACAGATTGGTAGGAGTTGGAAGGGACCTCTGGAGATCATCTAGTCCAACCACTCTGCTAGAGCAGGATCACCTAGAGCAGGTTGCACAGGATCACATCCAGGTGGGTTTTGAATATCTCCAGAGAAGGACACTCCACAACCTCTCTGGGCAGCCTGTTCCAGTGCTTGGTCACTCTCAAAGTGAAGAAGTTTTTCCTCATATTGAGATGTGAGGAAACTTCCTGTGTTCCAGTTTGTGCTTGTCACCCCTTGTCCTGTCACTGGGCACCATTGAGAAGAGTCTGGCCCCATCCTCTTGACATCCACCCTTTAGATATTTATAACCATTAATAAGATCCCCTGTCAGTCTTCTCTTCTCCAGTCTAAACAGACCCAGCTCTCTCAGCTTTTCTTCATAAGAGAGATGCTCAAGTCCCCTCATCATCTTTGTCACCCTCCACTAGACTCTCTCCAGTAGTTCCCTGTCTTTCTTGAACTGGGGTGCCCAGAACTGGACACAGAACTCCAGATGTGGCCTCACCAGGGCAGAGGAAAGGAAGGGAGGAGAACATCCCTCGACCTGCTGGCCACACTTCTGAATGCACTCCAGGATACCATTGGCCTTCTTGGCCATGAGGGCACCCTGCTGGCTCATGGAGAGCTTCTTGTCCACCAGGACTCCCAGGTCCTTCTCCTCAGCACTGCTTCCCAGCAGGTCCACCCCTTACCTGTACTGGTGCTTGGGGTTATTCCTCCCTAGGTGGAGGACGCTACACTTGACTTTATTGAATTTCATTTGGCTCCTCTCCGCCCAACTCTCCAGCCTGTCCAGGTCTCACTGAATGGTAATGCAGCCTTCTGGTGTGTCAGCCACTCCTCGCAGCTTAGCATCATCAGCAAACTTGCTGAGGACACGCTCTGTCCCCTCATCCAGGTCACTGATGAATATGTTGAATAAGACTGGGCCAAGCACTGACCCCTGGGGCACACCACTAGCTACAGGCCTCCAACTAGACTTTGCGCCACTTATCACAATCCTCTGGGCTCTGCCATTCAGCCAGTTCTCTACCCACTTTATTGTCCACCCGTCCAACCCACACTTCCTAAGCTTACTAACGAGGATCAACCCAGTCATCTGGGTACTTCAAAATTCTAGTACTTCTGCAAACTTCCTAGCAGAGTAGGGATGACATTTAAGGATTTTATTGTCTTAGAAAACATTTTATAAGATACTGACTTGTGAATTGATTTAAGTGGTCAAACTATGCTGCAGCAGACAGAATTTCAAAGGAAATGAAATACTGTTTTTTTCCATTGCTGATGCTACTGCTGAGCTATGCGGCTTGTGACAAAAATGCAACTGATTCCTAATGGAACTGAGAAACAGATAGAAAATCTAAACAGTTTTGTGCTTTAGGGAGGTTTCTGAAAAAACATCAAAACTACCAACTTATATCTGGATACAGACTGGGGGATGAGTGGATTGAGAGCAGCCCTGAGGAGAAGGACCTTGGGGTCTTGGTGGAAGAGAAGCTCAACATTACTTGGCAACATGCCCTTGCAACCCAGAAAGCCATCTGTGTCCTTGCAACCCAGAAAGCCAACTGGGCTGCATAAACAACAGCATGACCAGCAGGCTGAGGGACGTGATTCTCCCCCTCTACTTCAATCTTGACAGACCCCACCTGGAGTACTGCATCCAGCTCTGGGGAGCCCAGTAAAAGAAAGACAGGGACCTGTTGGAGCAAGTTCAGAGGAGGCTACAAAGATGATCAGATGGCTGGAGCACTTCTTCTAAGAGAACAGGCTGAGAGAGTTGGGTTGATTCAGCCTGGAGAAGGCTCCAGGGAGACCTTGTTGCAGCCTTCCAGTACTTGAAGGAGCCTACAGAAAAGCTGGAGCAGGACTGTTTACAAAAGTACATGCAATAGGACAAGGTGTAATGGCCTTAAGCTGCAGGACGGTAGTTTTAGATTAGATATTAAGAAGAAATTCTTTCCTTTGAGGGTGATGAGACACCACACTAGGTTTCCCAGAGAAGTTGTGGATATCCCCTCCCTGGAAGTGTTCAAGTCCAGGTTGGATGTGGCTTTGGGCAACCTGGTCTAGTGGAGGGTGTCGCTACCTGTGGCAGGAGGGTTGTAACTAGATGATCTTTAAGGTCCCTTCCCAATCAAACTATTCTGCGATGCTATGACAATAAGGAAAAGGCCCAGGAGGTTTCCCCCAAAA
>VXBL01002396.1:190708-221125 GCA_013400195.1 Aramus guarauna | reverse complement strand
AGCGGAGAGGGGTTAAAAAAAAATCAACATGGGAATGGGAGGAAGGGGTGGAAGTACCTATAAATGCTTTTTTTTTGGGACTAATTCAGAAGCACTTTCCTGATATTCTGGCCTGGTTTGTAAGATGGATACAGGTCAGCGGCTATTTTAAGCCTTCGTTGCATGTGGTAGTAAAACCCTCTCCTGATTTTGGGTTTGCTAAATCTCCAGCTTTAGAGATCTTTTTTAGGCGCGTGACCAAGTCACAGCTGAGCATCTCGAAATCAACCCCCTTGAGAAGTCCCAGGCACAGGGAAGGACGATCAAAGCCCCAGTCCGTCTTTCCTCCGCTCTCTCGCTCTCCGAGCTCGCTGCGCCAAGCGGAGGGGGGGGGGATGCTAATTCCCCGGCACGCAGAGGATGAAACCGGAACGATGCTTGGTGAAATCCGGTTGGGATTGGTTAATCTTGGTTTCCACGGAGACGGTGCATTTCCGCCCGTGCAGGCTGCACTGGACCGGGTTGGTGACGCTGACTTGCAGCGCGCGTTTCTCACTGCAAAGGCAAAAAGGGAAAGGAAGAGTCAGGCAGGAGGGACGGGATGCGCTCGGCATCGTTGCTCAGCGCGAGGCAGGGAAAGGTGTTTTCGGGTCAGGACGCATCCTGCAGCAAACTGAGACCGCTGTGTTAAGCCAAGCCTCAGCTCTTAAGCCCAGTTTTCAGGCTGGGTTGAGCCCTGCTCCCCCACGTGAAGGTTTCCCAGGCAGGGCAAGGTGCACCCAGAGACTTTGGCATCGGGATCAGGGGATGGGGGGGGGGATATCGCTTCACGGGCGAAGCGAAGGCCAGGTTGCAAAAGAGCCAGGGTCTGCAGCCACTTCGGGCCCCCCCGCTCGCAGGATGACGCGCGAGCAATCGCTCCCGGCTCATCAGAATAGTGCTGATGACATCCCTTGTGCTGAGCCCAGAGATGAAAAGTACGGCATGCAATAGCTAAAAGAATCACAGGTTGGGCGGTGGGGTTGTTTTAATTCCCTCTCCAGGCAGAGACACGGACAGACGGACAGACAGACTGTGAAGCCTCTGGGGGTCGGAGCGCCCTGAACCGAGGCAGCAGCAGGCTGGGCACAAGGGTTTAAAGCTTTTTAACCCTTTAACCCAGCTTTGGTGCTAAAAATGACCCTCATGAGTGGAATCAGGAGTTTCTGCCGCCGAACCGGGTTCTCCCTTGGCCATTCAGGTCACTACAGCGGTGGACAGCAGGACAGCATGGCCAGATGGCCGTCCATCTCCGCTCTGGCCAAGACGGGTCGGGGATGGCCGGAAAGGATGTTCCCCCTTCGCTCAAGGCCATAAAAGCCGCTGTTCTGTACCACAAATAACCTTCCTTGTACTGTAAGCAGCGGGAAGAGACATCCAGGGACTTGGCCTCTGGGAAATCTCTCCTGCGACCTCACCCGCACTTCGAATTCCTGAATTTCCAGCATTTTTCAGTATAATACGGAGTGTTTTAAAGACTCAGTAGCAGCAACTCCACCACCCCCCCTCGACGCTCTAAATACACTCAGGTCTTGTCTTCCTCCAGCCGGTACGGCATTTTCACCGACCCAGCATAAACCCGTCACGCGGCGCAGGCTTCATTCCATTTTCCCTTCATCAAGACTGCTCAAGGCACGGCACATCCCGTAAACCACAATTTTACGCTGCTTCCAAACAATTCAGATGTTGACCGCGTCCATACGAATGAACGGTCGGTCGGTCGGAGCGGTACTGGCAGGGCAGCAGCACGTTGTCCCAGGTATTTAATACTTATTTACTCTTGCCTCAGTGAGTTGAGGCTAAAATCCCTGCTTAGTTTGCTATTTTTACCGTGTCTTAGCAGGACGAGCCGCATACGCAGAGGAGCTTCTTGGAGATTCCTGCCATCACGTGCTCGGAGAGCAGGTTTAGCACCAAGCGTCTGCACCAAGGACACGTGCTAACGGCTTGCCTTCTCCTCGCCCACAGCCCTCACCAAATTATGGGTGAGAAGACAGAGGGTCTGTCGCCGTGAAGAGTCAAACTCTGTTGACATGAGCAGCCCAGACCGGAGGAGAGGAATGTCGTTACCCTGAAGTTTGACCACAGGCAGGAGCTAGGTGTTGAAATCAGAAGGTCCTTGATGTATTTTTGAGCCCTGCGGCTGTGGGACCTTCAGCAAGAATCTAAATCTCTCCAGGTCCCAGCTCCTGCCGGAATGAGGAGAATCAACTAAACACGTGTCCAGGTGAAGCTGACGTTGTCCTGGGATCGTGGGCTCTGGAGAACGTGCTCTGATCTTCGCTCCGTGGAACATTTCCACTAAATAAGGGCTTCACTTCCCCCAGCACGTTTTCCAGATCCCACTCTGGATCATGTGTGGCTTTTCTTCATGCAAGACAAGGTTTCATTCTCAAAACCTTTTGCTGGGGGAGCAGGACAGCTCTTGACCGGCACCCAAAGAACAATCATCCCCCCTTTGCGAATCCGCACGGGGATTACAAACCCCATCCTTGGCTTTCCCCGCTGGGCAACGCGACGCCGAACCCCAACACCAGCTCCACAAGCAGCCTGACGTGCTGGGACCTCAAGTCTCTTGGATGCTGCTCCTGGGCTCGGTCAATCGCCAACAAGGAAGAGGTTGGAGGAAATGTCAGTTTGGTTTCCAGCCCATCACTCACATCAGCATCACATTTGGTGGTGCAGCGGCAAAAAGGGGAGATGACAGCTGCTGGCTGCCGTGGAGTAAGATGGTTTATTCATTGGCCGAGATGGTTTATTCATTGCCTGCATCAGGCCATAAACCGGGGGAAAAGCCCTTCCAAATCACACCGCTCCCACGAGGTTCTTACCAAGTAGCACAGCTGGGGAGCTGCTTCCCCACGTTCCTGCAGAATTTAGATCCCAAAGGAAGAGTCCGAGATGGAGATGGTCCAGTGTAACCCTGGACGTCCAGCAAAGTCTTTCATAGACAAGGGCAACACGCAGTGAAAAAACCTTGTGGGGATCACTGGTGGTCTGCAAGACCCCGAGCAAGACACTGATGGCAGCAAAAGCAGAGACAAGTCCCACTTCCACTCAAATTTGGGCTAAAAGCTGAATTTTCACTGCAAAAAATCCTGTCCCACCACTTTGCTCTTCCACCTTTCCATCTCAATAAGATGATTCAGCCAAGAAAAGGTTATTAAGGTGAAATTCAAGTGGAAGAAAGTTTGCACTGTTAAACTTCAAGCTTGGAAACACCCATTTATTCACCATCCATGCGCTAATTCCTCAAGTATTTCGATGGTTGCTGCTATTTAAAGAACATTTATGAATTTACTAATTACTTAGGAATAATCTTCTGGCCTTCTGACAATTTAAAGGACCAACTAGACTTCACATTAGAGGTGGAAGATCTTGTCATTTAAAGACTTACGGGCAGAACTGAATGGATTTATGACCATTCTGCGGCTGAAGACACAGTCACAGCACGGAGCCCTAAGTGACGTGCCCAAGGTCACAGAAAACCGTGTCGGAATTAAGAGCTAAACCCAGATTCTCCAACTTTCAAGATCTTCTAACCGCAGATGAGCAACTCGCCACGGCAATCCCAATGCCAGTCTCTTCTTTCATCCTGTAGATCTACTTGATTCAAGGATCCTGCGTTGGTTCAGACCCGGTTTCTTATCGAGAGCAACGTCCGAGCTCGCCCCTCCGTTCATCAGGCAACGGCTGCCTGCACGCTACGTCCTCAAAAAAGAGCTGGAAAGTGTTTGCTGCCTGGAGAAGACCCTTCCCCCATCCTTTTGCTCCCATCCCCCCCATACTGACTGCATCCCAGCACCCTGCGGAGGTGGGTGTCTGCCGGCGGGGAGCCCTCCCTTGCAGATCCAACAGCGGGACGGCCGGGACCCTCCGGAGTTGTCACCAGGCTGATCCTTACTACAGGGAAGAGTAAGTAAGTAAGAAGGAGAATTCGTTCCAGACATCAGCCTCTATTTTAGTAAGTCCCTAACAGGCTTCCGAGACTTCTGCTGTTTCTCCTGTACGGACACAGGTTTAGGAGAACATCTCCAAGATCTCCGTGCTCGTAGGTCCTGAGCTGCTTGAGACCAGCCCCGTCTGACGGCAGCTTTGGCTCTTTACCCAGCCCTGCTGTGACCTGCCCACCGACGGAAGGCAGTTAGGACGAAATGACGGATGCTGCCGCCGGGCATCTTCTGGGAAATAAAATTACTGATTTTTAACAACGATTCCGTTAGAAGAGACGGCGAGATGCGAGCGCCGGCTGAGCCTCTGCCGGGGAAGAAACCCCAGCCCCCAGCATGCAGGTGTGAAACTGCCTGGAAAAGCGTAAAGGAAAAAAGGGAGCACTGGGGGGGGGGGAAGGTCAGGATCAACCCCAGCGGCTGCTCCGATCCTGCCAGGGAACCGCATGACAATTTCTGTATATAATAAACTGCATGATAATTATTTCTGTATATAATAAACACCGAAGTGTTGGTGTGTTCTGAAAACACAGGTCTTTTCAGAGAGCCACAAACAATATTTTTGGGTGGAAACAGCCTCTCTCGACATCCCGGCGGCACGCGCCATGGCCGCTGCTCTCAGCTGGTCGTGCGGGCAGGGGCTTCTCTTTGCTCTTTGGATTTCATGGCTCAGCGAGGTCTGCAGGACCGGGTGACTTCTCTTCCATCACAGCGTGCAAACCGCCTCCATCAGCTCCCTTCGCCCAGCTAGAGGAGGTAACGGCAAATAGCCGAGGCGACGGCTGAGCACGCGCGTGTGCGAGGCACCGCCAGCATCGCAGGAATGGCGTCTGTGTGTACGGGAGAACCACGTCCCGGAGCGAGAGCATCGTTAGAAATCCTGAGCAGACACCCGGGGTAAACGCTGGCAAAAGGGAAACCAGCAGAGAAGAGATGACTCCAAGTGGAAGCAGACTACTGGCCCGTGAAATGCGAGAGTTTTGACTGAGCATTTCATCTAGGACCTCAGGGAAAACACAAGCCAAGCAGCGCATAAATGGCCGCGGACATCTGTCAGCGCTATTGATAATACAAAAGCTTCTATGTCGCCAGTCAGTGGTGGGAAGGGAGAAGAGTGGAGAAAGATCAGCGGTAGTTTTGGTGGAGACAGCGGTGTAAGACTAGAAAGTTAAATAAATGTGTTGTTAAATAAACGTTAACCGCACCAGATGCTTTAGAGCAAACATAGGTGACCTGGAATGCCTCGCCAGGAGCCGGAATAGGCAGGAGAATACAGCAAAGCACTCCTCGAGGAGACATTCTCCACTTGTAGCCGTGAGCTCCATCAGGACGCACCGCGGGCGGCAGAGCTGGGACACGCCGTGCCCAGGTACGAATGAACGGTACTGCGGGCTGGGAGCTCCGGGGATGCAGCTCCATCGCCCACAGGGCTGGGGAGACGGAGGAACGGGCAGTTTTTATGGATTGTCCAGAGTGGTTAAATGAGGTGCTGCCTGCCTACGGACACAGCTAACGCCGTGACGGAGCAGGAACTAAGTTTCTTTTTAGGAAGCAAACTTTGGGTAGAAGATGGCAAACCCGAGCGCAGGAAGTGCCTGATGTTCACGACAACAAACCAGAGGGATTTAAACGAGGCCAAGTACGCGCCGCAGCGTGAGACGAGGGCTCAGCAGTAATAAACCGAATGGGATGTATTCCGGAGGGGATTTTTTTTTTTTCAAGCGATCAAATCTTTCTAGAGTTTAGATCGAGGCCTCTTTCTGGAAAGGCAGGCATCGCCGTGGACTGCTTGGGTAAGGCTTCAAGCGAGCATGCAGCTGCAAACAAGATGTTAGGAAGCATTAGGAGCAGGATGGAGAATACTGAAAAAAAAAATTAACACCTTATGTAAGTCAGAGCTGCAGTCTCATCTGGATACAGGCTGCAGCCTTTGAGGGGGGTTCAGCAATGAAAAAAAAAATCCCAACAAGGCTCAAAGATGAAGGCAGACTGTAAAAAAAAGAAACCAAAAAAGCAGCAGCTATATTTTGCATGAAGAAAATACACAAGAAGTGGAGAAAGAAACTAGAGAGGCCTAAAAAAAAGGCGCCTTTCGAGGTTCTGCTTCCCCACACCAGCCAAAGAGACAAACAGTAATACGGAGAATTTCACGGTGGGTTAAAATCGCTTTCCAGGCAATGTGTAGTCTCGCTGCTGTGGATCGTTCCAGGCTGCCGGGTGGCCCAGAGGTGAGAAAAAACGAGCAGGGTGCAAGATGACATTGGCTATAACATAGGTAATAAACCCTTCCGTATCTGAGTTACAACAGGTGGCAGTTTTGGAAAAGATAAGTGTCTTCTGCACGAGGGTTTGAAGCCGCCGCCTTCGCCGCGGGGTGTGCGGGTCTATCTCCTCCGAGCACTCGTGGGTTTCTGCAGCTTGCAGGACGACGATACTGGGGATATTCGGGCTGAAAGGAAAAGCTATAGTTCTCGCTGTGAAAATTAACCCCGCAGTAGCTTCAACAGAGAGAAAAATAGAACCGTCTAGTTTCTCAACACACACAAGCGTGAAACTCGCACTGAAACCTCGTGTGTCTTTTCTGTCGCCCCGGCTGGAACCTCCGCCTTGCACGAGGAGCGAAGCGCGCTGTCGGGAGACCGGCACGGTCCGCGCTGTTGGCCGGCCGGGAACAGAAGCGTCCCCTGCCATCCCGTGGGGAGCCACGGCACGAAGGGCGTCACGTGTAGATAATCCTGGGTGGGAATTTCAGTCCAGGGAGAGAGACGTCCTGCTGCAAGTGTTCAGAGCCCGCGGGCGGCCGGCGCTCTGCCACGCTTCATCTTCTCTGCTCTCCCGCTGCCTCTCGGGGGGAGCAGTAACATTTGAAGTGTGCGCAGCTTCAAAGCACCGGGTCCCACTTCCAGAAGAGATTTACGCACTTGGAGCATAAATTTCCCTAAGTAAGACTCGGATGATTTTGACAGCATCACCCCTGTGACTCCTTGGCACACTTCATCCGTCTTTGCTCCGCCATCAGAGGGAGAAAACTCCTTTTCCCGTCCGGCTCTTAGCAAACCACCCCGGCGCACGTAGCTACGGGCGGTAAAAAGCAACGATTTACTATCCTGTGTACCCGAGCAAATAATTTAACGTCGTCTTTGCCTCCTCGCACTGCTGGACTGTATTAGCAGCACCAAAGGAGATCCCTCTCCACCCAGCAGTCCCTTTTCAGCGCAGCCCTGAAGCTGCGGCCAGCAGCTCTCTCCAGCCCACGGCTTTGGTTTTACCATCCCCGAGAAGCCCAGGGCGAGGAGATTCCACCCGTTTTCGGCTGCAGATCACTCCTCTCTGCTCGTAACTCAAGAAGAGCTGGGTCAGCAGGGGATGAACACGCGCGGTAGGTAGCGTGCCGCTCATTCAGCACACGCTGCCTTACTCACACGGGCACCAAAGGGAGCCGACAACATCCTAAACCACAACGGGTTTTCAAAATCTGCCTTGTGAAACCCTCTCCGAGGTCTCGCAGAGCGAAAGCACGAGACAAACAGGAAGTTTTCTCAAACCGTTACTTGTTTTTGAGAGACGGAGGGTTGTTTGCATCGTCGAGCTCTTTTGTCTCAGGTGGTCTTGGCTGAGATTAGACATAAAGATGGATCAAAGCTACGGGAAAGAGAGACTACAAAGAAGTCAGACACGAATAAAGGAGCTCTCAAGTCAGGATCAAAAGGCAAATTTCCATAGTCGAAGGTCAGAACAAGTCCTCCAGGCATTTTAATGCCAAGAAAGGTCAGTTGAGTTAAACGCGGCTCTGGTAGGTCCTTGCTCACTGTATGATTTTTCAAAATTATCAGCAGCCAAGTAACACTTGATACCGTGAATTTTTTTTTTCAGCCTTCAAAACCAGCAAATGGTTACGGCGTATTTCTAACACAGTTTTGTACCTTGTGGTCTATGGTCAGGCAAATCACCTCAGAAGCTGGAAGAAGTGGCTTTGCAAAAGCAATTTTTGCGAGAGAAGGACCAGGCTACAAACTGCAATCCCACGTTGTTCCACTGAAAACTCAACCACTCCACTTAAAAAGCGGTTTTCAGTCTTTTCTGCCTCAGACTTGCCCATGTGTCGTTTTTTTTTTTTTCTCTGCAGCTCATGCTGACATCTATTTACCAGTGCAAACCAGAAAGCCACTCGCCTTTGGTCTTGGGAACCGTACGGTACCAGATATTACAACATCACGCTAGCGAGTTGCGTCAGCAACTCTATTTTTGCCCTTTTAATGAGAAACAAGATTTGTTAATATCTGCGTATTCCCAACGAAAAGCGTTACGTATATCCAATGGCACACAGCAAGGCAAAAGCACAAGTCAACTATTAATACCCTGGTCTGCTGGCGTCTGCACTGGGATGGTTCCCTTTATTCACGTCTGAACCATAAAAGCCACGTGCCACACCACGGCCGTGCTTTTTTTTGTGATGCGGCTGCGGTAGAGCCAGGTCTATTCCTTGCCCTCTAGCCAAGGCGTAAGACTAGCCCATTAAACGTCTGGCTCTCTCATGTCTTAAAATGCTTTTATTCTTCCTTGACCCCAAGGTCCGGCAGTCCCAGAGCAGCGCGGGCGAGTTGCGCTTCGTTCTTCATTTATTTAGTCCATCCTCACTAGCCAGAGAGAGCTTTCGGGAAAGTCATCAAGCTGTAAAATATTTTGGTCTTTTCCAGCGAAACGGTTTGGTTTCACGGGTTTGCGGGGAGAGGAGGAGCCCCGGGGCGATGGGGCAGCGGCTGCTCCTCCCAGCCCCGCTCCAGGGCTGTTCCCCTTGGGGTTTCAATGAAATACCGAAGCAGCTAAAAAGCAGGTTAATAGAGGTGAAATCTCAGCCATACAGCCTTACTACCTATGGGGTCCGCACCCCAAAACTCTTAATTTATGGTGGGGAAAGTCCCAAAAAGTGGTTTTGAGACATCACTTTGCAAGCACACCACACCGTGTACCCTGCCATCCCCTTCCCTCCATCCCTGGGAAACCTGATGGAAATAAAAAGTGAAGTTAATTATCCCGTATCATGTGAAATTCAAGAAAGGCATCAAAAAACAACTTGAAGCTTTGCCCACGCGCCGAACCGGGGCGAACGCTCGCCCCCCCAAACCCCAGCCCTAAGACGACCACCGTCTCCAAGCTGAAGGCGATGGGCTTTGGGATGGGAGAGATGCACTTTAGGCACCTAAGCTCAGCTATAAACCGTACCCCGACCTCGTTACCCCACTTGGGCTATTAAGCCCCTGCACAAGCATCCCGGCCGCTACCAGCAAGGCTGGGGCAGCACCGTCCCCCTGCCCGCAGCAGGCAGGAGGCATCGGGCTCCCGGAGCCGTCGCTGATGCTCCCCGAGTTCTGCTCCTGTCGAAGCTGAGAATTCATCTGCACACTTCAAACGGAGAAGTCTCGGTCTTTTTTTTTTTTCTCTCCTCGTGTCAGCAGCGGTCAGTGCCTGATGTGATTGATCCCTTACGAAGCACTCGCTAGAGCCGGTCAGTGGTTTTCTGGATGAAAAAGGTGCGTTCACTTAAATAGGGTATTTCCTGGGAAATCTCGTCAACAAAGCGGCTTTCAAAAAAAAAAAAAAAAATATCACACACAGTGCGTTAAATATTTTATTTCCTCCAGCAGGCAAAATGACCAATTTCCAAGCTCCTGAGCAGAGGGGGGAGAAGGCAGCTCCCAGCCACCGCGGGAGAGCCACGACAGCACCCACCGACCGGGCTCTGCCTAAATAACGGGTTATTGCCCTGACGCCCTACCAGGAGGCACCCAACGTGCCGCACGCCCAGCTCGAGTGCTCGGGACTGCAGGGAAATGCCTACCCTAAAATCCACATACCGTTCCTTTTCCCTCCCCCGGTCGCCACACGCAGTTCAGTGCAGTAAGAATTAAATCCTTCGCAAAATTCAGCGTATTTTGCATTCTCTCTACAGCTAAACTGGCAAGTTTTGCATCGAGCCTTCAGCACGCTGAAGATTTACAGACGGGTGATAAGCAAGAAAAAGAAAAGCAGGCTGGGGAGAGCCGGGTATGAGACACGTGGGGTTTGTGGTCCCCCCCCACGTCCTTTCCAGCTTCTCAAACGCCCGTTGGGTTCCAGCAATAACAGGAGAAGCGTCACGCAGGGCTGACCCCGCGGCACCTGCCTGCGCGAGGAGCGGAAGCTGGTGCAGGATTATGAAATGAGTGATCTCGTTAGGTAAGAAATGACTTCTACAACTGCGTAACACCCTCGCCCTGCCTACGCACACGGCTCCCGTGTGCTTTGCAGCTCAGTTTACATCCTACTTGGTTTTGGATAAAGTGAGAAATTTAGTTTCCGAGGTTGACGGACACGCGCGTTACAGTCGGGTGACACGTGCCGCTTGCCTTCACCTACTCGGACTGACCCCGATCTCAACATCAGCAGCTTTCCCGGGGTGCAGCACCAATATATAAACCAGAGCTTCTGCTGAAGTCTCTAATTAGTCATATTTTCTCAGCTATTCTGAGTCCTGGCAAAGCTTTTGAGAGTCAGCTCTCATCCGGCTTTCAGCTTTAGCAGGAGCAAATGTGGCCGCAAGACGCTGGAGCGTTACATATTTTATAAAAACCACGATGCCAAAAATATGATTCAAAGTCCTTGGCTGGAGACAGAGTGAAAGCAGAACATCGGCTCATTCACGGGGTTATGCCAAGAATCCTGCATTAGAAATGCACCAGCACATAAATAAAATAAAACCACTTAGGAAGATGAGCACAGATTTGCTTCGTGTTTAGGACACCGTGGACCTCGATCCAGGCTGAGGAGCAGCAGAAATCTTCCCTTCCAGTTTCTTTACAGCTCTGGTCCTCGCCATCGCCCAGCCAGCGAATTCACCAGACCCACATTTGCTGGGGCGTATGCAGCCCACATTTGCAAGGTCTCTCCCAAAAGGATGCTCTGGGCCTGTTTAGCAGATGCTGATAAAATTCTGCTGGCTGAATTTTTGAAGTTTAAGAAAGGAAGAAATTGGGGAAAGAAAAAAAAAACCAAACCAAAAACTTCAAAGGGAATCCAGCACGTTTCAGTCATCTGGGATGTATTTATCCAACTCCTGCAAGAACGTGAGGTATAGGGAGCTGACGGTGAGGACAGTAAGTGTGGTATTATTCAACTGTTTACCACTCAAATTTACAAGGGGGTAACGATTTTCTGGGATCAAGCAGCGGTTCAAACAGCTGGCGGGTACCTTACGCTGGGAAACGATGCCACGGTGAAGGGCTGCTGTTGCCCTGTCGTTTCTCTTTGCTACAGACATCACCTACAGTCATCCCGATGGATGAGCAGCTCTGCTTTTCCCACTGGTACATGCAGGGCTGTCAATGAATTAGATATTTTTTGAGTCTGGCTGAGGTTCGAAGTCACAAAACAGGGGAAGCTGCCACCGAGCTTCATCGAGATCCCCTAAAATTATTATTAAAAAAAAAAAAAAAAATCAAAAGTGTGCACGTTGTTCCAATTCTCTCCTCCTTTTGTTTTTTTTCTCATTATTCTTGGGGATCAACCTGGCAGAGTGAAACTGCCAGGAAGCCAGCACAGATAAGCAGGAGGGCAATTTCTAAGGCGAAGCCACAAGCTCGGCTTCTGCCAGCCCCGACGGCTGTGACGCCACCGGAGCCGCAGGGATCGAGCGGATCTGGGGACTCGCGGCCGCGAGGACGAGACGACGCGAGGGCTCTCCCTACGCGCAGGGGCCGGGGAAGCAGGGACGCGTCGTCGCATCGCACCCGCGGCTCCAAAAGCTTCGGTTCGATAACGCCTCTGCAGGGCGGCCGTGCCGAGGACCCGGCTGTCATTGTCCCCAGTTGTCCTGGCTGCGCTCCCGTCCTGTGAAACGCCGCGCTGCCGCGCAGGCAAACAACTCGGCCCCATTATTATATTCTGCGCACATCGCTGCTGAGCTCATTAAAGCTGGAGCCGGGAATTTAATGGGAGGGCTCTGCCATCCCGGGGAACATCCACTGCCAGGTGCACTCGCTCGGCACCGCACGGCAGCTTCAGCACGGGGCATAATTCACCCGTCTCCCTTTGAACGGCGTGTTTGACCGGCGTGTGACAGCTCGGGTGTGCGTGCAGGGAGGGGGGGGCCGGAGAACGACTGCTTTTAGCGCTACAGCTCTCAGTCACTATAGCAACCCGGATATTCATCATCCCATCTGATGCTTCATTTCTGCCAGCCAACCAGGGGCTGATGCAGAGCAACGAGAGATGGGTTCATTTACTGCCGCCTCCGATCGCTGCTCGGTGCACCCCGGATAACCCCTGCCTAAACGAATTCTGCATGAATTCCCCTTTCTCAGGGTGTTTGTTTGGTTTTTTTGTTGTTTTTTTTAAAGTTTACCGGGGATGGTCCTGCTCACCACTGCAGCAGCAGCACTGGTGCAGAGGTTTTTCAGGCAGGATGTCACCATGACCTACTTTGTGCAGGACGAGGTGACATCATGTTAAAATGCCAGCGGCTTCCCAGTCCTCTGGACCGCTCCGTCCGGTAGCAACACTGAATTAATTTGGCCCAGAAGGCAGGTTTCGCACAAGGAGTCACGTACCTCTGGCCATCGGTATGACCTCGCTCTGTCGGCACGAGAGACGTCTCCCCTCCTCGGCTCCTCTGACCTGGAACAGCTGTGCTTAATCTGCCTCTCTATTTCCAGATCTGATCTGAAAACCTAGATTTTTCTCCTTCTCTAATAGAAAAGAGAGAAATTAGCTAAAGCTTCAGGGGATAGAAAAATGCCATTTAAAAAAAAAGAAAAAAAAAAGAGGTGTTATTGTGCCCTTTTCTATTGCAGCCTTTCTCCCAGAGAGAAGCAATGTTCCTGTTCACCCTCCCCGTGCGAAGGAAGATTTTTATCACGCACTGCCTGATAAAAGGTCACACTTTCATGGGCAACCAGCAACACACACGAGCATTTTCCCCGATGAATTGGGCTGGCAGTATCAGGGCTATCCAGCCCACAACCACCGGCTTGTTCCTGAAAGCTAAACCACGAATTTTCCCCAAAGGCGAGCGCAGAGGGGTGGGGTGTGCTCAGGTTATCACGGCGTTATGCCAGCCGGGAAGACGGCTCCTCCTCTCCCAGCATCCGCGCTGTGACATTTTAGCCGAGGAAGCTGAATCATCCTTCAGTTGATGACAGGCTTTTAACCTGATGTTGAGGAGTCTCGCTGGGGTCTCCCTCCTGTTAAAACCGTCTCTCGCTATGGCCAAAAGAAGAATCACTCAAAAGCAGTGATTTGTACACCCCTTGGGTTTCCGCTGTGTCCCCCTTGGGAGCCATTTGATGGGGAAGGACATGGCAGCAGGGATATTGCAGGCAGGAGGGATATTGCAGGCAGGAGGGATATTGCAGGCAGGAGGGATGCTGCAGGCAGGAGGGATATTGCAGGCAGCAGGGATATTGCAGGCAGGAGGGATACTGCAGGCAGGAGGGATATTGCAGGCAGCAGGGATATTGCAGGCAGGAGGGATATTGCAGGCAGCAGGGATATTGCAGGCAGCAGGGATATTGCAGGCAGCAGGGATATTGCAGGCAGCACGGTGTTTCCTGTGAACACGCTGCCCTGCCAGGCGCCTCCCAGACCAAAGGCAGTTTCAAACACGTACTGGACCCTGCGGAACAAGACAGGGAAGAATCACCAGGCAGAGGATGATGAGCAGGAAGGGGAAGAGGAAGCAACAAGTCAGGGTGACGCAGGGCACCAGCCTCTCGATTGCTCCATCACCGCGTTCAGGGTTTAGCTTTTTAACTGACCGCAACTTCCCTCTTATTTCCCAGGTCACCGAGCACACCCAGGGCCTTTCGGAGGAGCCCGAAGGGATAAAGCAAGTATGCAGGGCTTAAAAAGGGATTTCAAACACCAAGGATGTTCTGAAGGTCAGAGAGGAGCAGATCGTAGCAAGGCTGGTGCTGAAGCCACCGAGAAGAGGCTGGTGACTCAGGAACAAGAACCCGGCTCCTGGAGTGACTGGGTGAATCTGGGTTTGGCTACCAACACCCCCACGGGCTGTCAGCAGAGTCCCAGAGGCGGACGGTATTTTAGGGACGGTGTTTGAAGAGGTTTACAACCGGCCTCAGGCCGTCAGGGGCTGCCGCACTTCATCTACACCAAACCTCCCCGGACTTTTTTAAGTCTTGAGACAATTTGGCCTCTGTTTGCCAGCACAGGATGGCCCAAAGATGGGGATGGTTGGTCATTAACCCAGAGGAGAGTTTGGCTTACAGAAAGGATAAGAGCAATAACTGCAGCAGGCAATCACGAGGTGCACAAATTAAGGAAGAAGCGGGGGGATTTCGGAAACCTCAGGAAGGAAGAGGATGGTTGGACTGCGCAGGGCTGTGAGCAGCCCCCGTTCCCGTAGCGTAGGGAAAAGTTGCTCCTACTGCCTTAAAAACTCCGTCGCATAAAATTGTCCGTGCGGGAAAGCCCAGCTAGAACCAGTACTGACATCACCTCCGTGTCAGCATTACAGCATCCCAGTGAAACATTTTAGGTCTAATCAAATTTCAGGCATGATGAAAGTCATTACTGCTCCGGTCAAAAGCATCGGAGTGAATCAGGTTTGAAGACGTGGAGCCTGGGGAGAGCAAACGATGAGGCGGATTTTATAAGAAAGATTTTCCTTCCATCAGAAAACTTAAAAAGTCGTGAAACAAAGTCCTTCCAGTAGCGCAGAGTACCGCGCAGGTATTTGAAAAGAGGAATTTAATTCTGAACTCCTAGTGTCCCCTCCAAGGAGCAAGAGCAGTCGGCTCAGCCTAAAACAATGTGACAGCCGACCTGCCAGGAGCTCGGGATCACCCACAGGCGCTCCCCGGAACAACGAACCGGGCTGAAAAATACAGTCCTGTGACTAACGCGTAAAGGCAGCCGCCTTCTCCACATTTCAAGCCAGATGATTCCCGAGAGCACCAAACTTTCGCTGTTTCCATAATATCATGGATTCACGATGCCCTGCGAGGCATCACGGATGCTGCCTAGAACCAGGACTTGGGCTATAGCGGGAAATCAATTAATTTTTCACGTGACAGCAAAACGACGGGCAGCGTTTTACGTGGGTCTCGTGTATTCAGAGAGCTTGGGCAGCCAATTCGGTTTTTATTATTTCAGGAGCATTTGCTGAGATGTTCCGGAGTGCTCTCAGTATCGCTTCTGCAAAGTAAAGGGCTCCGAAGCTGCAATCCCAGAATAAAAATGCTGGCACTTCTGCTTCCCTTTGTTCTCTCGTCTTTATTCACTGATACATTAGCACAATTCACAGAGGCAGGAAAAAAGGCAACTTGCTGTGAAGAGAGACAACCATGTCTTATTTAAATACTTGACCTATTTCTGCTTTTCCTTTGCCTAACTTATTCAACAAGAAGTTTGGATTTGCAGAAATAGCTGAAAGAACTGTGTTGGATCACGTGAAAAATACTCGTCCTTGCGGCAAAGCCAGCATGAAAAACAGGTGCATAAACAAAAAGATTTTTGCTTGTAGAAATTAAAAGTTTGGAGGGGAAATGCAGGTTGCCAGGCTGATTCCCACTACATTCAGCATTTACATTGGCATTGCAACAACATATAATTTGCATTTCGGGGTATTACGTGACTCCACCGGAGGACAACTCCTGTGTAAACACATCGTGGACGTATACGTTCAAATATTTAGCATCAGCTACCCAACCTGGAAAGACAGCAAATCCCCACGGCCTGAAACTCCACTTCTTGCTCAGTAGGCAGGGTGATCTCATTTTGGAAATCACAGCCTAGATCAATATCCCTGCCCTATTAGATGGGCTTTTAAATGATCTCAGGAGCACATCACACAGCTTTCGGCAAGGCGAGGCCCAGGGAAGGTCCAAGAGATGATTCAGATCGAGTGGAGAGAGGCGGCGGAGGGCTGAGCAACTGCCGGTGCCCTCCATCTCCCTGGAATAACCACGGGTCTGTTCCCGAGCAGGCTTAGGACGCGAGCTTTAGAGCGCAGCCACGTTACTAGGCACAGCAAAACGCTTTTAATGACTGTCTGGCACAGTTTGCATTCTCAGCTGCGAAAGAATCGATCCTACTTCCTATCTCTCCTTGCAGCGGAGGGTGCAGTTTTCACTTCACTGCTATTTCTGTTGACGAGCCGCTTTCCTTCCCACCCCCCGACCCGCTGCTTCACGTCGATTTGGAACTTACGCCAAAGGCTGTGATTACCGGCAGTTGCCGGCAGCACCGCTGCAGCGGTTCCAACAACGTTGCCTTTACACCAAACAACTCGGGACCTTCCCCCCCCGCCGGCCCTCTCCTTCGCAAACACCCCGTGGGATTCTGCGACGCACCGTGGTGGTTGCAGGAAAATGGACCCGGTGACCTACGGGGTCTTACGCTCCTACAGAAATTTCTCCAAATACGGGCAAGTTTGGCAAAACCGAATTATTCTCGTAAGAAACGGCATCGTATATCCTGAGGTTTCCAGTCTAACAGGGATACCAATCACTTCACGGGGCTGTGGCAAGGATGAATAACTTTAATCCCCGAGCCATGTCGAATGCTATTTGGAGGAACCAAACGGTGGAAGGCTTACCATTATCATATCCATCTTCTAGCAGGCAGAATTATCAATATTTTATGCTTCCATATTTCAGAGTCCACGCTAGGAGAAATCAGCAGATTTACACATGGCACTGAGGCATTTGCTACATCAACCAAATGCCTGCAAAGCTAAAGCCATTAACAAATCAAATATCTACGGCTCAGGCATTCAGCATTAATTTATTTTGCTGCAGTCATTCCAGCTGAGCAAAGTATCTTCCCCTACCCCAGTTTCTAATCAGCTTCCACCCTCCTCCGGGCTTACCAGAGTTAAATCTTTCACATTGCTCTCTGTGATAAATTGAAAAATTGAGCCACGAATGGGGAAAAGTGAGTCGCAAAGCAAATGCTTCCACTAGGAACAGATTAACTCTTTGTTCCAAGGCTATCACATCATTTCAAGAGGCTTCCTATATGTTTTTCTGAAGAGCCATTGCACTGACAAGATAAGGTGCCACCACTGTGAAATAATCTCTGGGAAGAGAATCGTTCCTCTCGTCTCGAAGGGTACGCCCGCACAGGAGCTCGCTGTAGAGCTCAACGGTAGCACTACCAAAACGTCTCCTCTCGAGATGTAACTTGCCAGAGGACTATCTTCCACTCCTCTTAACGCTTGCAAATACTTTCCGCTAACATCACGAACACGGAGTATTCTTCAATCTAATTTAAAAACAGCATCTGAGGATGATGGATTTTTGCAACATAAATCTTTGTTTGCATGTGACAGAGGTAGCTGATGAGGGTTTTCAGTACGTAAGATAAAACCGATCTTTTTACGAAACAGATGTGTTCTCAGCCTCATGAGTCTGCCTTCCTGTCCGCAGCGGAGTGAAATGGCCTCCTTCCCCTTTGCCATCCAGGAGCTTCTCTTTTCCATCTCCAACAGCTCGATAAGCAGAACATACTAATAGGAAAACAGCTGACAACATCGAGAGCACCCGTTAATACAACGGCTAGAAATAAGGAGACGACGGCAGAACACACGAGCACGCGGTCACTGGACCACAGAGCTTGGAAACGTGCCGTGCACAAAACTAAAGACCCAACATGAAAAGCCAGAGGATCAAAAGGAGTGAGCGTCAGCGCGACCCCTCGGGATAAAAGTGCTAATGCTCTCCCTGATCTCGTCGGTCTCGGCACAGATCCTGCTCTTCTCAAGGCAAAGCGCTGAACGACGTCCGCGTCATGCCCAGAGTTTGGTATTAAGCGATCTTCAGTACGGCCGGGTGAACCTCCGGAGCTTGTGCAGTGCAAGCGATTAGGTTAGACGATTAGAAGGCTCTGTCTGACCTTGAGATCAATGAAAGCCCTCCTTAAGTCACACCAGTTTCTCCGGGGCTACAATCCTGCCACGGACACGGAGAGCCAACGGGCTTATTCAGATCGCCGAGAAACAGAGGTCATCGCCAACCTACCGCTGCCAAGTTCAGTGCGGCACGGCATGGCAGCCAGCGCGAGCAACTCAGTGAGCCGCTCTGCAAAAAAACCTACCTGAAAATAACCCGGCAGCTTATAAATCTACTTCTGTGCTTGGGTGAGGCACTGCCTCAGCAGCCCTGCTTGTACAGTGAGGTCAAGCTTCTGGCGTACTGCGGGCACACCGATGCTGAAAGGAGATAAAGATTCTTTTCAGGCTCCTTTTTTCCCAAAGGTGAGGACACTCACTTGCCTCTTCTGGGTGTACGCATCTTCGCATGACGCATTTAGGAAGAGCTAGCTGCCTTTAAATTGCTGCGCGTAACTATCTCCGAATTCCTGCAGCACAAGAGGGAAACAGCTGGAATTACTGGCTCCTGTGTAAACACTTGTGACCAGGAGAAAGCAAGCTGCTGACAGGTAATTAAGTGCTCCTTAGCTAGTGTAAACACTTAGGTCACTAATTGGAGCTGCTTCTTACTCTTTTGCTCTCGCAGTCCCTCCCACAAGGAACGGAGCTGCTGCCAGCAAAAAGTCAGCAAAATTAAAATTAAAGCTTATTAATTTGCAGTTCTATACTCCAAAATTAAACCTGTGCAATGATTTTTCATATCCTCCGCGATCTCTGAGCTCTCTGAAACCGCGACCCACGTGCGCTGTTGCAAGGATGAGAGGCGAGGTTCGGTCCTTGGAGGAGATGTGGTGATACAGGAGCAGAACCAAGGCCTCAGGACCCCAGGAATGATTTCCCAGGACCTGGGAATGATGTGGTTCCCATTGAGCGAGGCAGCAGCCAGCACCCGTCAGCCCACAAGTATTGCTACAGCTTTCAAAGCTGCCTTTTTTTATATGTTACTTAAATTAAAACCAAGTTCTGATTTGGACTCTACGAAGGCAGTCCTCCCTGCGCACACAGGCAAAAGCTGAAGAGTCCCGCAAATACGACGCAATCCAGCTCCCCCACTTTTTGGAAGGTATTTCTATTAAACCCAAGCAGGGGCTGTATTAACTCGCCTGACAAGCACAACGTCCCGTGACGCCAAATCAATCCAACTGGAACAAGTATTCCAATATTCCCGTGCCAAGCGGCCAAGTCATACATCCAAACACTTACAATTATTAGGACTAAGCGTTCGCAAAGAGAGGTGTGAAGTGAGAGGAAGGAGAGGCTTACCCTGCGGATTTTGCTCTGCTCCTTGGGTAACCACTGGCTAATAAAGACATTTTCCCTTACACAGACAAACGGTATAACTGAACCCTAAACACTCTAGATCAGCTCCAGAGATAACTTCCACTTGAGATAAAGGAGCAAGTGGTAACAGGAGATGATTAACAGCCTAACACGGAAAGTTAACCCACAACAGCGTGGCCAATGACTTCCAAACTATTCACCAGAGTACGTCGGAGCAGGAGCCCAGGAGTCGGACGCTGGTTAGATCAGCTGTTAACGGCCTAATGAAGCGCGTTGAAGAGGCGTATTACGTTTCAAAGGCATTCTGGATGAAATTGGGCTGGGCAGCTCCTGTTCCCATCTCTGCCACAGCCCCCTTCTGCAGTCTCCTTAGAGAGAAGCACGCTAGCCGCTTGTCTGCGTGACAAGATATAAAACATTCAAAGAAGAGAAGTTAACTTACTGCTTAAGTGCTGCCCTTCCTCTTCCCCAAGGACAAGTTTGACAGCCAGGCACAAAGCTTTCTCCCAGCTGTAAAAAATATACACTAACAGAAGGCAGGACTAGAAAACATAAGTTGTTCAAAGCCACGAACAAGCAAAAAAAAAAGCCTCCCTACATTTAAAAGAAGCCAGTTGCTTTTTGGAACCGAAAAAATCCCGAAGCAGATAGGATATTACCACGGAACGGCATTAACTGCTGTCTCTGATTCGCAGCCCGGGACAGGAGCACCCGAAGCTGTCGCACAGCGCTCGGTTTATACAGCCCATGAGCTTCACTTTAGTTCCAACTGCTGTTTAACAGACTCCCGGCAGTACAGTAAGGATGCGATTAGTTTGCGTTGGCCTATTAGTCGCTATTTCCACTGCTGAAAGCATCTGTGTGCCCCTCCGACTGCAGCCAGAACCATCGCCATCTGCTCTCTCTTGGGCTCTTGCAAAATCCCCAACCCGCCCTACTGACCCAGCGCTCCCAGTTGATTTTGCGAGGAGAACTGGAGCCTCCTGTGCTGCAGACCCTCACCTGGGGGGAAGCTGGACAAACTGCAGAGCAGCTCCTGTCACCTTTCTGCTGGCACCCGGCTGCTCCGCGTCCTCTTTCGCAGAGGAAACTGCCACCCAAACCCAGACCCGCTATAAACTCGCGTGGCCACAGACTCAGAGCCGGCTCGCATCTTTGAAGAATTCGACTCTTGGGGTATGTTTCTCTACGGGGGGAGCACTATGGATGTGTGATATTAACACCTGCTACTGCTTCTGACTATATCTCAACCGTTTGTTTTTTTTTTTTTTTTCTTCCTGGGTTTATTTGACAAGGAAAAACCAAAAGGCAAGCGACGGGCTGCAGTTTGGCCATGAGCAGAGTGACAGCTTTGAAAGGGATTTTCCAAAAAATCCACTTTAGCTTCTATACGCAAAGGTCAGAGCAAGAAGAAAAAAACCCTACGGTAATCCAGGACTTGTGACGGATCTGAAACCCTCAACAGCACAATCCCACTAGGATCTGGGCTACCCTGCTCTCCCAGGGCAGCAAGAAAGCCCAAGATGTCTCTCCAGCCTTTTTTTCATGCATTTTTCATTCACTGGCTACAGGTTAGTTTTCCAGCTCTGGAGGATGAGCAGTTCCTGCAGCCCATCAATTCCGTTCAGCGGGCCAGAAGAGCTGTTATCCACGAGACTGAGCCAGTCACCCGAGGGTGAATGTGCCCATCACCCACCCCCCCCGTGCTCCCAGCTTCTGGCTCACCCCAGAAAGCGAGAGGTGCTCCCGCTAGGTCTGCTCCCAGCGGACCCCGGCTCAGTCCCACACTGCCTGCCCTTCCACCGAAAGGCCCCCGAAAAACAGGCTCGCAGAATAATTCAGGCTGGAGGGGATCGCTGAAGGTCACCTGCCCCAAGCCCCCATCCCAAACGGGGTCAGTTTGAAAATGAGATCCAATTTTGGGACTAGGCAGCAAGGAAATCCTGTTACAGCTGAGGGCTCGGGGAGGCTGCTCAGGGCCAGCCCTGGCTCAAGGCATCGGAAGAAGACGACGAGATGTTGATCCTAGTGATGAATTTAAGATTTTCCCAGACCACTAGACATCGACAGCCGACAAGCTCCACAAATGTTGGAGCCAGGAAGGGACACAAAAGCTTTAGAAGGAATACCCCCATCACCTGGGACGGATGCCCAGCACCTCCCGCATCCCCAGCCCTGCGACGAAATAAAAAGCAGTGGACTTAGGAAAATGGAAAACGGTTGATGGATTTACTGCTGTGACGAAGCAGCCACGGCGGTGCTCTCCAGAGACAGGGATGTGCCAGCGCTCACCCCTGACACCCCGAGCATCCCCTGAACCCCGAGCAGCACGGAAGGAGGCAGGGGCAGGGCACGGTGGCGGCTCTTGGCCAAGAGGGACACCCCGCTGGTTTCAAACCTGGGGGCAGAGCTTTCGGCTCCAGGGGGACTGGATTGCTGGAATCTCCTGCCTGTGAAACTCTGGCCTCGGGGCTGATCGCTGCAGCGGAGACTCCTTCCTTGACTTCATGCCTTTATCTCTTCTCCTCATCTGCAGGATCCAAGGGAGATGAAAAACAAAGAGGATGAGCTGTCTGCTGCCTGGTTGCACAAGGACGCGGACAAAAGGGAGAAGAGGGTGCTGTGCTATTTAAAGCTGCCTCCTCCTCAATTCCTAGGGGTGGAATTTTACCTCTGGAGTGTTGATTGCTTTGTAGGAGGGATTTAAAGACTAATACAAAAATGATCATTAAAACCTAAATTAAACCTATGCCTAGTCAATACTTTCCATTTCAATTGTCCTAAAAAAAACAGAATAACGCATCCAATTTGCCAGAGAGATTTACTGCTGGTTTTCTTCCATTTTACTAAAAATCAAAATGCCGTTCTTTAAAATTATAAGTATGTAGAAAGCCCCTTTGACAATAAGCTTACAGCACGATTCCTTAACTCCGCAGCACCTAAAGTGACTTCAAATTAAAAGAATTTTGAAGTACTGTGATTAGTTTGATTACTAAATCAACAACTCGATTTAGAAAAATCACTGGCAGCTCACAAAGTATTAACCAGAACAATTAACAAGCACTGGCAGTTTTCGAGTTATATTTACAAACTGATCTCAGACTAGAATAAATACAGCTGAAATCCCACCTTCTCCAGTTCTTTTAACCTTTCTGGGTTTACTGTGGGAAAATAGAAAAGGCTCAAAATAAGCAGCATATACTCTCAAGGTTAATGCTAATTACCTGGGCCAAAACGTCTTTGATAAATCAAGAGTCCACAAAAACCATCTTCCAACAAACTCCAATATCTGAAGGTCAAAAATGGCTTTTAAAACCCCATAATAGACTATTCCAGCCCATCTGCCCTTGTGCCACCAGACAGGAGAAATTAAATTAACACTTGGATGCCTGGAATTGAAAACTGGGGGCAAAAGCCACAGCAGGGAAACAGCACGTCGGAAATTAAGACGGCTTTAACAAAGCACGTGCCGGTTCAGCACTTGCTCTGGTTAAATTTAATGAGTCACTGGGTTTTGATAATGCGAAGGCAATACAGCGTGTGCCTCTTTATATAATCTTAAGTGTAAACAGATTTCGTGAATGAGCATTTTCAAGTCATAAATGGGCTTCTTGTTAATAAAATGTCAAGTAATAAATCGCTGTAGCGATGGTGATTGATGGCCAACGCTCGCCTCTGGCTACGGAAAGAGGCGGCACGGCGCTTGCTCCATGTCGGCTTTTTTCTTCGCACAATTTCTACCCGTTTGCTTTGCAAGGAAACCCACGGAGTTAAGGGAATGCTTTGCACTTGGATCTAGGACAGCTTCCCCCGGCCACGCGCGCTCACCTCAAACCCCCACCTGAGATACGCGGAGGGATGCTGCAACCCTCTGCCAAGGACACATCCCGTGCCTTCCTGGGCGTCAGTAAAATCTAACCGCTCCGTTTCTTTCCTCCTGAATTGCTGGAAAACTCATCCGTGCTGCCAGGCACCCGGGGGAGCCGCGGGAGGGCTGCTGGCACGCCGGCGGCTCGGCCGCGCGAGCGAAGCGAAGGGGACCGTGGGTTTGAGCTGCCGCTCGGTTCAGCTGCGCCTCTCCGAGCAAAGGTGTGCAAACCGACGGGGGCTGGCAAAGTGGCAAGACCCAGAGGACAAATTAAACCTTCCTCGGGTGAAAAAAAGCTCTCCTGGCCAGACAGCCGCTGCGGGAAGGTGAGAGCAGGCAGGCTCACACCCAGCGCCGTTGCCTTCGACAGCTGCCGGAGTTGTTTAACCCGAGCACCAAGCTACGCTCGTAACCCAAATCTATTTTGAGAAGCGATAAAGCGGAGCCGGCTCTGTGGTTTCACAGCAGCTTGATTTAGCTCAAGCAGCTTCTTTATCGAGTGAAAATGAAAGCAGGCACAAAGCCAAGCGAGCGCGTCTGCACGGCTCCGATGCCGCGCAGGTGAACGTTTTCACGCACGTTCAAGGTGAGTGCGACACCACGCTCAGGTAAAGACGATTTTTTAAAAGGAAAAAGAGGGAAGGTGGGTCTTGGAGAGGATGAGGAAGGAGCGGTGGATAGCAAAGAGCTTGGAGTGCGATGGGGAGGGGAGCCGGGGCGGACAGGGTGCGGGGAGAGGAGCGGTGGGGCACGGGCCAGGCACACCATGGGGCTGCCACCCCACGGCTCTCGCGCAGCTCAATCAACGGACACCGGCATGGAGAAAAAACCTCACCCTCAGCTCACGTGAAACCACTCACACGGTGCCAGAGAAAAAAAAAACAAACCACCAGAGGACGATTTCCTCCCTGTCCTCCAAGGATGACCTGAAGCTCTGTCAATCTCCCACTTCCACCCTATCGTCCTGCCTCTCCTCCTGCCGCGGCAGCTCTTCTCCACCAGCTCCATTTTTTTACGGCAAACCAGAGGGGGGGTTTTATACCGCAGCATCGCTGGATTTCATCCCAGACAGACAGTGCTCTCGTCTCCCTTGCAGGCCAAGGCCATCTCCTGGCCCCGTCCCACCCGGCACTGCCGAGAGCAGGATCTTGCACCCGAGCATCGCAGCCAAGCTGTCGCCACCTTTGCGCGCTGGTTGTGTGCCCGGTTTCTCTTGCCAGCCCTGACCAAGTGACAAACGGCACTTGAGACAGAGTGCCAATACTGCACAGCCCTTTCGATAGCCACCGATTCGCTAAAGAACAGATTCATAAGACAAATATTTGAAAATAAGGCTTAAGGCTACTACAGCTTAAGGAGAAGTGGAGAATTTTGGTACCCGGATGCTGGCAAATTCTCTTTTCAGGGGAGGTTTGCTGTTCCCTGGCAATGTGCACCAGCCAGTTTATTGTCATCGTCCGGGCCAGGATTCCTCTTTGTGCGCAGCAGCGGCCGGCATAAACCCCTCATTGTTGGTGACTCCAACACTTGTGTAATTAATACCAGCATTGCTTTGCTCACCCTGCCTAGGCTTTCCATTTTTTCCTCCACAATATTCCTTCCCACCGAGATGGCAGATCATCAGAGAATTGATAGGGCCAAATTTCGACTCCGGTCCAAACGCAGATGAATAAATCTTTCCTAGATCTCCATCGAGGGTGTTGAACACGTGATATTTCCGGAGGAAATTCCATATTTCTGACTGATCTCTTGAAAAACATTTCCTCTTCTGTGCACGACGCAGCCCAGCCGGGCACAATTTGAGGGTTTTTTTTGCTGGTTTTATAGCTCCATACCAAGGTCTTTGCAGAGTTGATGGTGGGGCAAGCTGAAGAAGGTGGCTTCTCCTAAACCCCTTGGAAATGCTCAGTAGCTTCGGGAACTGCAGCGGTTCATTGCTGTCAAATGAAGAAGGCTCTTCAGCTGAAACGAGAGCCAAGGTTATCCCAGGGGATTATCAGGACAGAGAACAAGGGAGCCACAAACAGGACAAGAATGCTGGAGGCCTGACAGCGGTGGTCTCCTGGGACCTTCCTAGTGCCCACCCTCCCTTCTCCTGCCCCTTGGTCCTCTGTTCCAGAGTCAGGCCACCTCCTGAAAACTCGACAAGCCTTTCCTTTGTCACCATGTCCCAACACACCAGCAGGCAGATCTTATCTGAACGACCCGGAAAAGCTACTTCTGAAGTTCCCAAGGTTCAGCAGGGAGATGTCACCACTTCAGGACTGTCCAGCATCCCCCGTATCTCCTTCTCCTGAACATCAGCAGCACAGCACCTGGGTCGGCCTGTGATACCCGGTGGGTTTGGGCTGGAAGACTGACAAATGAAACAAGAATGTCTCATTTCAGACACGACCAAGGCTGTTCCTCTCATTTCAAGACTTCATATCAATGGCCCTAAAGAAATTGCCCCAAATATTATGCACGCAGAAGGAAATGCTTTTGTTTAGTATTCGTAGATAACCATCAACCCAAGTCTGAAACTAATCTTCTACAAACTGAGACTGACCTTATCAAGTGCCAACTGCAGTCTAGGTTTCTGCATTTTAAATCACTCTCGTAGCTCTTTTGCGAAAACACTTCCCAGAAAGTCATTCTCTACACTGAACTACGGACAGCAGAAGTGAGTACCACCACTCTAAGTAATGTCTCATTACTGTAAATACTCTACTTTAGAAATCCTCCCTCTCAGAAATACACAGAATATTGTCAGGAGAACTTTTTTTGCCTCCTTAAGTTGCAGGAGCATAATGTCTTGAAGGTGGACTGCCAGTTGGAGAGATCTAAATGATGTGCCACGGTTTCTCTTTGAAGATTATCAGGGACTTCCCAAATCATGCATCTTCACAGAATTCTCTAAAGGTATCGGACTGGATCCTGCATTTAACTTCCTCCAGTTTTGCTGGCAGCATCACTCTGGTTCTATCCTTGTGTATAGCACAACGTTTCAAGGAGACAGGCTGCAAGTTCTACTCAATATCCTTCTGCGATCCTGGAGAGCACTTCCAGATTGCCTCCAGAGAGGCCGGAGAGATTCCCTCTCAACTTCACAAGCCCCGACTCAAGCAGGTTTAGAGTTTCCAAAGAAATCAGCCTTGGAATGAGTTGAGAACCATTACGCTGGTTTCTAAAGGCATTATCTGTGCTTCAGCTTTTGAAGGAGCAAAAGCGTCAGCAGCGGACGCTCCCTGAGGCCAACCAAGCTGAAAGTGTTTTGCTTGAGAGAACCCAGGGAAGGACCTCCTCGGTCCTCACCATCTCAGCACCGGTCCTTTCCATGCGGACTGGGAGCAGATTTTCCCTGCACACCACCTGAAAGATGCTGTGAAACATTTCCAAGGATGGGGCATCCACAGCTTCCCTGTGCCTGGGACCCTGCGACGGGGAGAGGGACTCAGCTGCTTTCTCCTGCTGACTGACAGCTTTGCTGGCTACGGGGCCGCCTCCGTATTTTCTTCTGATAAAAAGAAGTCGGTGCCTCCAAAGAAAAGAAATTAGCTGAAAATTAAAATTGCGAAAGCTCGGTCCTGAAGCAGCCCAGGAGTTCCACGGTTGTAGGTCTGGAGGCAACGGAGTCTGGAGAGGTGTTTCCAACACACGGTCTCACAGACAAACGTGCAGCAGACGCCTCTCCAGCCCCAGCCGGTTCTCAAGTGGCCCTACCACGTTTCTATGATCGGGGTTGGGATGCTGAAGGAATAACTCGCAGTGGAAACACCAGATGTCTAACATCAGCGTATTAACATTTGTTTGAGAAGAGCAGCAGCGAGAGGAACAAAAAGCCCCCAAACCTCATGCCATTCACGGCCAGATATTTTTGTTTTGTCTTTTCGCTCCTAATTTGCTGGGAAGTTTCTGTACCACAAAAGCTGCACTGTCAGGAACAGCTCGCCAAGCTCACGGCTCTACCTGGAAGATTTGCTGTATTTTATTTTACATTACCCCAAAGATGCCACTTAGTTACCTATGAAATTGGAATTTATGAAGACACTGGAGAGAAGAAACCATTGCCTTGACATGCCTTTCCCAGTGCGGGGGGATTATAAAGGGGGACTCTCTGTTATCCCATCTTTTTGTTTGATGCTGTTTCCAAGGATTTACCGTATTCACGCAGAGAACCTATATGCACTATTATGCTACAGTTCAAACAACCAGCTCCAATTCCAAGAGCCGAGGTTGTTCTATCAGTGTCGACCACGTCGGCCGCAGCTCCCTCTGGGCTTGTCGGGAGGATGTCGGTCATCATCCACGTGGGTTTGTGTTTCACAAGGGAAGAGGAAAAGAAAACACGAGACCTTGATCTGCGCCACGTGGCAAAGCTAACACTGCCAAGTCAAACTCAACGGGGGTATCCTGCGTGTACCTTTGCGTACGCGTGAAACGTTTTATTTTTCTTTCCAGCAGAGATTTAAAAACAATGATATGAAATAAATTTCAGGCTTTTCTCACCTGTCGGACTGATACTAGCTCTGAGCACTGTATTTCCCCAACTCCTACATGTAGTGTTTTGGGGAAGGGGGGGAGTGTGAACAGACTTCCTCTGGGAAGCTCGGGATTCTGGTTTTGACCAGCTGCCCTTCAGTTTCATAGAATCATAGAATCATAGAATCATCTAGGTTGGAAAAGACCTTTAAGATCATCAAGTCCAACGGCTAACCTAACCTTGCCATCCCACCACTAAACAATGTCCTTAAGCACCTCATCTGTCCTTCTTTTAAATACCTCCAGGGACGGGGACTCAACCACCTCCCTGGGCAGCCCATTCCAGAGCCTGACAACCCTTTCTGTGAAGAAATTTTTCCTAATGTCTAACCTAAACCTGCCCTGGCACAACTTTAGACCATTCCCCCTGGTCCTATCGCTTGTTACCAGGGAGAAGAGGCCGACCCTCTGGTTTTGACCACCTCCTTTCAGGTTTGCATCAACAAATGGACATGCAATCATTTTTATATATTCATGCAAGATATTGCTAAGCAAATGCCCAGATACCCAAGGTAAAATAATCTACTGCGTGTTCTTAAGCTCTACTCTCCTTAAAACAGACCCTGGCAGGCAACCAAACAGATTTTGGCCATTAATGTCTCCAAACCTTCATTTTGGGGGTTTGCTCCAAGGGGTCGTTTTGCTCTAAACCTCGACGGGATGACTCCTGCTCTTCACCGTGTACAGGGTAAGGCTCTACAGCTCATCCCAGGCTGAACGTCCGAGCCACGGGCAGTGCTGCTGTAACGCGCGCGGACGGGAGGCAAAGCCCAGAGCCGCGCCAGGAAGGATGCTCCAAATCGGCCGGAGCACTCAGGTACCGTCCTATCAAAATCCTGTCGGAAAAAAAACCCAACCCAACCAACCAACCGAAAATCCAAAGCCGGGCACAACAATAATGCAAAGACATCCCAGCAATGGGGGATAACTTCAGCACCGACTGAAGAGGAAAGAAGAGGAAATGAAAAATAAAAAAGAGAATTTGGCACAACCTCGGGCAGGCCAGAAAACTTCTGCCTCCCACCAAGAGATGTTCCCCGGCACTGGCCTATCCGTAAGGCTACCCTGGCTATTTATTTCGGCAGCCCAGTCCGACCAGCACTACCTGTACTGTGTCTTACCATCCCGGCACGTGACGTGCTCAGACTTGCACCTGCAAGTGTTTCAGAGAGGAATTATGAGGCATCCAAAGCGCATCTCTTCTCTTCCGACAAACACGCCACCTGCTTTCATCTCAGCACGTAGTTTTACTCGCCGGTCAAATCAAACACGCGAAGTTAATTGCAGGGACAGAGAAAATCACCCAGGAAAAACATACGATCTCAGCAGGCTGCAAAGCATAGGCGTATCTGCCGTCAGATGCAAAAATGATGCAGACAGACATGGTAACATGAGCAGGAGGGAAAAAAAAAAAAAGACAGGACAATAAAAACATAATATGGACTCTAGAAAAATAGATTTCAATGTACATCTGAGCAGTGGTTTCCCCTGGTAGACATATTAGCTGAAGCCAAATGTGGACCCAGAACTCACATTTATTTCTTGAGTGAAACCTTCAACGAGGACGTACCGTGAGGCAGGGCAGGGAACGCTCTGCGTTTCCACAAGAACAGGACGCAGAACGAGATGCAACGGAAGCGACGCAGGAAATAAAACATTTCCACCTCAAAGCTTATGACAGAAGAGGAGGAAAAAAAAAAAGAAATACTCTTACAGCCCAACCGTTGGTCCCAGACCCCCGCCGCGGGGTCGCTGCTCCTAAAGCTCCCCGCCATTCAAGCAGCAGGCACATGCAAAGATGCAGAAGGAAAAAAAAATAAAAATCTGTGAATTAAATTCTTTTTAGTCTTAGGCCCGAGATTGAATTCCGAACTGAAATAAGTCAATTAAATAGACTTCAAAGTATTTATCCTGTCTGAGTCTAAATCACTGTTTTAATAATAGGTTTGTATGCCAAGAGTTGAACAGCTTCAGCAAAAAATATCGAAAATGTACAAGATGATATATGTTCTTGTAGGAGCCTTACAAAATCCAACCCACCTTCTAATAATAAACTGTTTCAGGCTTTCATTTTCTAAATTGTATGTGTACTTTGGAGAGAGGTTTTCTTGAACCTGCCGCATAATGAAAGATTTCAATAAATCTTGTCAAACCAGACAAACAGAACTAAATTTTAATTTTACTTTTAAATTGCAGCCGAGTGCTCCAGTAGCTGTATTTTTTTCTGTAATTGCCACATAACTAAGGTGGAGGAGTTTGCTTGTTTTTAACAAGATAGCGTTATCGTCTCCGTGTGTTAAAATATTTAGTTATCTATAAAAAATTAACCTTTATGTATGCAGAAATAGATTTGTCTCCCCTGTTCTAGCTCTGGCCAGTAAGAGAGAGAAAATATTACAGGAGGGGAAGGCAGAGGAATATTACAGTAATTGGAAAGGACACTTTAACCCCATGGTAAGGCTCAGTATGGAAAATTCCTCTATACATTATCATATCGTATGGCGCTGCGCAGACTTACAGCCACGGCTAACGCTTGGCTGCAGTTTGAGAAGCAAGGCAACTTTTGCCGTTAAATCACAGGCTGCGAAAGAAACAACCGAATTCGGGGTACTCGTGAGAAACAGGCTTTTTGGTGCTGTTTCCCCGTTTCCGTACGGTCTGAAGAGCCTCCGTCAACTCACCGCAGCTGCATACGCTGAGGGGGAGTTTTCAGAGCGCTGAGTAATTTTCACGTTAAGGGTTTCTATCCAGCACGCCGTACTGAAGCAACACGGTGCTAAAAATAAGAGAGAACGCCCTCCCTCCCAGCCCACGAGGACGCAGGCGGGTTACCTCCACCACCCTCCTCCTCC
>VXBL01002396.1:63396-189679 GCA_013400195.1 Aramus guarauna | reverse complement strand
CACCCTCCTCCTCCTCCTCCTCCTCCCCATCCCTGCTCCAGCAAACCCGAGGGTGGCTTCTGCGTGGAGAAAGCGGCAGCAACGACCCCACGGCCCCTCCACCGCTGACCGGGGGCTCCATGGGCCCCACCGCCGCCGAGCCGTTTCCATATTATTATTGTTATTGTGATTAGTTTTGAGGATTGAGGAATAAACCCGTTAAATCCCCAACACGGCGTGACAGCGAGTGGCAGAGATGCTGCTGCCGCAGCCATGGTAACCGCCCCCCCCCACCCAGGGGACCTCCCTGGCCCCGTAATTACTGTCACCCCAATCAAGCGCGGGCAGCCCGTGCCACCACGGCCGGTGGATCGCCATCTTCCCCTCCTCTTTACTGGGGGACCCCCCGTGCACATCTGTATTCCCGGCCCACACGTGTGTCCCCCCCCCAGCTCTCTCCATCCCCCTCCCCATCCCTTCCTCGCTGGCTCTGCTCCAGCTCTTTCCTAGAAAGGCTGAAACAAAAGACGCTCGGGCTGCGTGGCAAGGAGATCCTTGCAAGGCAGCGCTTTTCCTCGGCCTCGGCCCTTCTTCCCGCGGGCGATGCCGGGGGGCTGCTCCCCTCCCGGGGTGGGCCAAGGCACCGGGATGGCTCCCAAGGCAGGCAGCGGCTGTCCGACCCACCGGCTATCTGGAGAAAAGTATTCCTTTCCGAGGTTTAACTGGCAGGGACCGACCTCCTGCGTTCGCAGAGTTCATAAAGCCAATTTAAATATTCTGTAGTATTGAGTATTTAAAAAAAAACAACCCAACCCACCACAGCTTTAATTTGTATTTACACTTAGGGGTACCTTAATTCACACTCATCTAAAGCCAAGTGACTGCAGTGGAATGCACTGGACATACCAACACATCCCTGCGGGCAGCAGAAAGGACAAATGCTGTAATGCTGATGCTAAAGAGGAGACGGAGTCAGGCAGGCTGCAGGCAGGGCAGGCAGGGCAGGCAGGCTGCAGGCAGGACAGGCAGCGGCTCCTTACCCAGCGTCTGCACAGCCCAGCCTCCGTCTCCACGCTGAGCTGAGTCAAGGCTGCGAAAGATGATTCAATCCAAAATATTAAGGGCAAATCCCATATGTACCTTCTGATGTCCGTTACAAAATACAAGATGCAACTAATATCACGGCGGTTTATGGATAAAGCTCCTCGCCAGTTAATATCAGTAACAGCATTCAAGGAAACGCTGGCGTCTTGTTGACTAGATCAGGAGAGTTTATGACAGTCTCATCTCCGGTGCTGGGATCAGTTCAAGTTACCGCAGCCATACGAGGAGGAGGTGAAACATTTGCATAAGCTAAAATTTTTATACTTCAACGTGCAAGGATATGGAACCGCAGCACGCCCCCGCCGTCACCCGTCCTTACCAGGGAAACATCCTCTCTCTGCTGTATCATTGCTATTTGTGCTCTAAAGCACCACGCCTGAGTCATGGGAGAAGAGAACGGCCTTTCTTCGCAAAAATGTGTTTTCCCAACACATGCAGTGACAGGATGTGCTCGACTCCACAAGCTCCCCGAATATTTTTAATAAAGCTAGAAAAGAATAATTAAGTCAGGAGTTGCAATTAAGATGCCCGCAATCGTCATTTCAGTCAGACCTTGACCTCTAATTCCTACTCTCTTGCTCAGCTGACAGCACGTAGCAAAACCAAAGACAGGATGTGGACGCTGTCAGCAGCTCGAACTGCAAACACCCCGCCAGAACTTCATCAGGCCTTTCTCTTTAGAAGCAAATTTTAAAACGTGACGTGGCGCAGCTTTCACGTGCTGCTTTCCGCGGGCTGGCGAAAGCCCTTTCTAAAGCCAAAGGCGGGAGCCGAAAGGCAGCCCGTCAGCAAGGGCAGCGTGTCTCAAGCAGCCTCCGCTCCCTGGCTTTTTCTGCGGAGAGCAGTTTTTGGCACTCCTTCGCTAAACGCTCCCGGGGCCGACCTTGCAGCACGGCATTGCTTACAGCCTGTGCAGAACCGCTGCGGGGCAGTTTGCTGGAGGATGCTGACGCTGGCTGCCGTCCTGAAACTCCCTCGATATATCTGTGGCTCTCCTCCCCGTTCCTGGGAGAGGATGCTCTTCAAATGAATGTTTAAACACCTTGAAAGCAACTGATTGATTCTTGGGTCGGGTCTGTGCTATCATGCATGTTATTCCGGTAACAGACGGAGAGAGCATCTCTTTTCTGTTCCGAAGGCCTGTGCCATCACCCGCACAACGCAAGAGCAGCAGTTGAGAGAAGTTCCGTTTTCCAGCCTGATTTGTCCACCAGCGGGGCTCTGATCCCGCTTCCCTGATCCTGCTCTTCCAGACAAAAGCAACGTCTTGTGTGAGCCCCAGTGCAGGATCTCGCTTAGTAGCGTGAAAGCCGGAGCCGTCAGTTACCATTACTTCCGATTTAGCTGTCCTTCCCAGCAGCTTTCCCAAGCCGCTGCTCCTCCGACAGACTTTTTTTCCCCTCTTTTCCAGGCCTGCTGAAGTACTCGAGGGTTTTAAGATTTTGAAGCCTCTCTCCACGTCCATTTTGTTTCCCCAGATAAAAGATTTCCTACTAATTTTGGGTCTCCTCCCTCCTCCACCTCCACATTCTCGTACAATTTCTAGCCTCATCTGAAGACGACGTTAGACAAAAGAAAAGGACTAAATTTAGCTTGTAAGGTCACCGCAGTTTTTTCTGTGTTTATCGTTGCTGTATTTAATTGCCTGCATCGCAAGGATCAAAGACGGATGAAGTGGGAAATTTAGTAGGTAGCAAACAAGCACCAATATAATTTGATGGCTGTCTTTCTGCTCATTAACCCAATTCCTTTGAACTCAAGCAGCAGATGCAATAACACATCATTGGCAACCAACCTCCCAGAGATGCCAAAAGGGATAAGAGAGTCCCGGGCGAGTTGGAGAGAGACGAGCCGATGATGTCGGAATTTCCCAGCCTACACACGGGCGAGCAAAATAAAACTTCAGGAGCGCTGCCCCGACGGAGTCTTCAGGAACCTTGTGTTCCAGGCACTTTCCTTTACCTCTCCTCTTTCCTTCAAAAAGAGCTTGTGAATTTAATTAAAAGGTTTATTGACATTCTGCATCATTACCTACAATATAGGGTAAGACCAACAACATTCTGTTTAAAAGTATTTTCCGAATAATTTCAGAAATGGTCGTACTGCTCCATATCTCAGAGCAAGCACTGCAAGCCACAGCCAGGCACGACGCGCCATAATTTTGAATAAAATTCCTCCCCGTAACGTTGTCCTCGTGCCCATCAGGTATGAGTCGGGTAACACAGATGAACAGGAACCGAAGCTGACGCTAAAACTGTCCTCCTGCATCTTAGGAGAGGAAATGGAATCAGACATTGGTCTTCAGGTCCAAGAGAGGCAAGCACCACTTGGTACGACGTCCTGCTGGGTTGCAGGACGAAGGCTGGTTGTGGCTCCCTCCACCTGATAAACGGCCACTGGCTCGGGGGTGCCACGAAGGGAGCATGTGGTTGGCTAAAACCTTTTGCCTTTTGACCCCCCTGCAGACAAAAAACCCCCCTCTACATTTCCCTTTTTGAAATTCATGACTTGTTAAAATCAGCCGACACTGCTATGCGTAATCACACGTACGTAGCCGCAGTCTGAAAACAACCCGATCTCTTCCCAGTCATCGCTACCATCAACAGGGACAACACCCACCACCACCGGCCAGCAAAAGGTGTTTCGGCTGATGCAGCCACAGCAATCAAACTCATTAGCAGCCTCAGAAGCTGGAGAAAGGGCAGTTACACATCAGGGATCTAATTTGCTTCTTTCCTCACCTTCGTTTCATCACCTACCACCTCTTCCTTGGCTTGTTACCTTTGTTTAAAAATTTATACAGCCCCTGCTTAAACATTCTGGTGCGCTCCGCTTATGGGAATCTGTGAAGACGTGACCAGGGACTTTATGCATATTTAGGGATATTCCAGCCGGGCAAGTACCTTGAAAAAGCAGTTCTGAGTCTGTTGGAAAGGAAACAAGGAGGATGACAGAGCTTGAGATGAAACAACGAAACAAAGCCCATTAGCCTTCTTTCAACAGTGCCTGGGTAAAGCACGGCA
Organism: Aramus guarauna; assembly: GCA_013400195.1. Taxonomy (NCBI): domain Eukaryota; kingdom Metazoa; phylum Chordata; class Aves; order Gruiformes; family Aramidae; genus Aramus; species Aramus guarauna. The sequence continues at coordinate 185,573 of VXBL01002396.1, read as the reverse complement.
CACCTCAAATGAGATGGGGTGAGCGCGTCACCCCAAGCAAAGCTACGGCCGAAGATCCTTCACTCACTGGCTACACAATGAAACCCACCTGCATGCACAACCTGTCCAGACACAAAGGAACTCCACTTTAATTAAACCTCGTTAGCTAACCCAGTGCAAACCCTGCGGAGGCATTCAGTTCAGTAAGGCTCAGACTAAATACAAACCTTCCCAGGAATAGCTGTCAGCAAGAGGTGGGCAGATGCACAAAGGGACTGACGCCGTGCTGAAAAAATACGTTTTATATAGCCACAGCTGTACTGGCACAGCTTTTTGGCGCGGGGGAGTGAAATGTGATGTTTAAGACAGTTGTCCTCGTAGATAAAGGGCACAAAGCATTCGGAGAGGTGGATGCTGTCCCCTTCACAGCAAGTCCCCTCCACTCCACAAAGCTTCAACCCTCCATCTCCCCTGACATTTATACATTTGGACTTGCTACGTCATTTGAAATCCCAGCCTGGACGCCCACATCCCCAAGTCCGGTCAGATCACTGCTCTCAGAAATGGAGATGAACAAGCTGTGAGCAACGATATATTCTAAGGACGGAGAAAATTATGCGGCAACCCAAGACCTTACAGGCAGGAATTCGGTTTGACCCACGGGAATTCAGCATGAGGTTGTCCCAAAGGGCGAGGGTACGAGGGACGGCGGAGCAGACGAGGGCAGCTACGCCGAGGCTGGCGAAGGCTCGAACGGGACGCAGGATTTCATAGCAGAGATTCACACCGAGGAGCCCTTGGGATGGGAGCTGACCTCTTCTAGGTGCAGAGGAAAGTCAAGAACTTTCCCCCTGAAAGTTTACGGTTAAAAATAAGCTCTTGGTAAAACAACCCACAAAGCCGTTGTATACTTAACCTTTTCCTTCCCAAATTCCCCTCCGCTGGTATTTCGTATTTTAGTGGCTTGGGAGTGAAAGAGGAAATTCAACTTTGTGTTTTGAAAGAGAAGGGGCATTGCAGTCCCGTTACCCACGCTGGAACATCCCTGTCCATCTGTCTGTCCCCACCCGCCCCCATGCCTAACAGAGAGAGAAAAAACCCTAATAAATAACCTAAATGAAAAATTAACTGCCAGAAATATCCAAATAAGTGCCTCGTTGATGGGAGGGCAAGTCAAGCTCAGCCCCTCCATGTCCTTTTTGCTGGCTGCTGTCAAGCAAGCACATGTGTTTCTCTGCGCTGGCCACGCAACGCGCCGTCTCTCGCCGGGAGGTTGCCGTGGGAGGACGAGCAAGGAGAGGAGGAATCAGCTGTTATGCCAACGGCCGTGATATTTAGAAGACAAGGACCCAATGCTCGGGCAACCTGGTGGTGTCTGTTCTGGTGCTGCTGGAGCACCTGGTGGGAGCGACGGATGCCTCTGATGAAAGGCACAGCCTCCGTGAGTAAAAAAATGAACGCAACGTTAACCTGTAACGTGCCTTTTCCAGGCTTACGTCTTAATCCTTACTATTCATAAACCATCTCTGACCCAGGACTGAAGATGGTTTCGTTCTGGGTAAATAAGCTTTCCAGTTAGAGGTGAATTGATTTCCAAGCGTCCCACGCTCCCTGCACGAGCAGAGTACCCAGCTCAGGTGCTCCACGACTTGGCTCTCCTGGGGTTTTGTGTATCCCGGTTCGGGGTCTGTCCGTAACCTCAGCGGCAGCAACAACAAAGCAAAACGTGGGCTACGGCAGATTAAAGTGCACAAACCGTGCGAGCCCAGTAAATGATCTCGGGTTTTGCTACAGCAATTCGTGCACCTGGGCTAGGCTAAATGCAAGTGTCCAGACCCCGACACCAACCACCTCAGTAAACTGCGCAGCATACAAAAATGCTTTAGGTTCCTCCTTAGGACAAAGGTTTTGAGCTGATTTATACACATAGGAAGAAAAATGCTGGGTGAATTCTGCAATGGACATCGGATCACTGAACTTCTTACAAATTTCCTGCCCATCTGCTGTCAAGTTTGCACTGAGCTAAATTTGGTTGAACTCTTTAACCAAACCCAAAGGAAGCTGGCTTATCAGAGAACAATCTCCTGCAAATACAGCATCCCTTAGAAGCTAAGTTAACAGGCAGACAGCTTTTATCTCTTTTACTAAGTCTTTAAAGACAAAAACCAAACCACCAAACCCCAGAACTAGGTCAGTGTTGGCCATCCTGCCATTTCACACGCTATATTTAGCTAGAACCAAATGAACACATCGCTATGAGCTATAGAAGATGTGTGATCATAACTGACACGCGACTTGCATGAACAGTCTACCCTACACGACAAATCCAGAGTCCTGGGGAGTTCATAAACACTGAGCCACCAGCACTGACCTCCTCCGTGTTCAGGTAACGTTCACTAATTTTGCTGGTTTTCTCAACATCCATATAAACAAAACACGTCTCTAATCCCATGGGCAAGAGAAACAGTTCATACGTGAGATCAGCAGCAAACCCCCTGACTCACGGGTGCACCCATTAACTGTTGGGAGCACAAGCACCCACCTTTACAGCTCTGAAGATGAAATATCGGAGGTTTAAAAGAACACCCAGCGTTTTAACATCTTTAAAGCCACACATCTCCAACCACATTCTGGCTCCGTCCCCTGCCCTCCCTCTAGCACGCATTAGCGTGGTACGGTACTGCACGGACACGAAGAGACGGAGACGTGCTTGATGTTTGCAGCACGCTCGTGGCCAGGTGGGAGGACGAGAAGCAGCTCAGGCCCGGCAGCCACAGCTAAAAGAGGTGGGAACAGAGTTTTGGGAGTAACCTCAAGGCCATTAATCACAGCAGGTATCTCAAATGTCAGAAACACAAAAGCATTTCCATTAGGTTTAAGGTAAATACGTGGCAACAGCCTAGACAGGAATAACAGTGACGACCCTGCCTTGTTCACCTCATTATCTACACCAAGGCTTCTCACATCTTGTTCCCCACCAACACAACCGTGATGGCAGCAGCCCCGGCTCCGTCTCAGACCGGGCACAGCCACAGCCAACGCACACCTCTCCCCTTTCCTCTTGCGTGCCCCGTGGCTCCCTAAACTACCATTTAAACCAGGCCTGCCGCTCCCCGTACGCACAGACCGGGGCTCCCGACGCCTCGTGCCCTTCGATCTCCAGCTTCCCCCGCGAGTCCTGCAGGTGCCAGCACACGGATGCTGCGGGCGGGCCGGAGAGGCAGATTTTCCTGCCGAGCTGCCAGCACCAGCAGCGCTCCTTTCCAGCTTAATAGGCACGCAAGAAAAATAAAAGTTGAAGCCCCCAGCAACCAAGAAGAGTCATCAGCACTAATCATTCATCGTGCAATTACTCAGCTACTCAACCTCTGGCTGCAGTAGGTACCTGCACACCAGTGGCAGATCCTCACAGGTTACTCACTGTCAAGCACGATGTGACATATCCCCACAGGCTGCAGGTTGCAAATGAGTACAGCGCGGAGTTAGGCTGGGCACTTAAGCCCTACTTTAGTCACACTGAGGCATCAGGACTGGACTAGTCTAAGCTTTCTTTGAAGCATACTCCCCTCCGAGTTGTTTTTGCCGCCCTGTTCCGAGCTCATCCTCATGTCTCCTGTTGCTTTGTCTTGTCACTCATGGTTTCTCCTGGCCAATTTGCAAGATACAGTACCAGTGGAACTGTAGGAGAGGCACAAGAGGACTATTAACATTCAAAAGTCTTCATGTAAAGCCTTATTATAAACCAAATTAATTCCAGCCTGAGCCAAACTCAACCCAGACCAGCAGCTGGGCAAACACAAACATCTCCAAACTGCAAGCATACAACTACAGCAAATAGAAGGAGCTGATGAACGCTTTGGGAAATGGCATCCCTATCCCGCTTGCCCCAAAGCACTATCAGTTAAAACCGGTGGAGACATCTTCTGCTCGGGTTTGAAGACGGACAGTGGAATGAAGGTCCTAAACACAGACACCTAGTGCCATTTGAGAGACCCTGGGGTACATGCCCCCTGCCTCGAGCTGCCGTTGCAGAAAGGCACAAATCTCCTTCAGGTCTTTGCGTCCCACCTACCAGACCTTTGCAGCTTCCAGACACACCACAAGGCATTTAAAGATGGCACCGAACCCCTCTGCTTAAGCAAATTAATTCCATTCCCCTCTACTAGTCCAGTCTACTTCGAAACCCCACTTCACGCTTGAATCGAGACACGACGGCACGTGCCTACGGCTGGGACGCACCTTCCGTCGGCTGACTCATCCTCTCCTGCGTCACCCTCAAACGACACGCTCAGCAAGGCAGAACAGCCCATGTGCTGGCTGTCGAGGTGACAAACGTACGATGAAGTACTCACCCATCTTCCCCTCTTCAAAAGATGCTGGGAGGAAGCGTCCCCGCTGGGATTTGGATGGGACCACCAAGCCCAGGGCCTGGTTGTCTATCTCACGTGCAGTTGATAAGTTTGCAGCGGCCCAAGGTCACGGGGTTCGGGCACCAAAATATCTTTTCTTTCCCCTTTTCTACATTAAAACACAAAAAGGATCCATTCAGCAGACACTGCCGTGTCCTGCACACAGCTGGAGGGCACCCCAAAGCCATCTTTCATGCTCCCATTAAAACGAGATGCTCTATGAGTGGAGGAACGACTACAGCCTGCTTTTCTAAAAAAATAACACCCCAACAAAACATGCCCCGTGCTCTTACGCCACTGCCTTATCCCTCAGCACCTTGTCCTCACACCCAGCCTTGCACTTCCGTGCCGTGACACTTCTTTTTCTGAGGAAGCAGCGAGGCTGCGGCTCCCTGCTGGGCAGGAGGAGGGCTGAATTTCCCTGCCTTTGCCTGAGCAGAGATTTCAGAGCTTGTCTCTTTAATCAAAATGAGCGATTTTCACAAAACTTAAGAGAGAACGATCTTTGCTACCTCTCTCCCTCACTGTCAAATCTGAGGATACAGCAGCCACATAAACCCACATTTCCCTGGGAAACCAAGCTAAAAATAGTCAGGCTGCCGGCTGGGGGGCTGGTCTGGAGTTTCTGAAATCGCAGTTACGATGAGCTAGCACTGGGGGTTAAGTATCTGCGTTACCGACCCTGAACGCTGAAGATCCCAGCGGCAAACGTTGCTGTGCCCGCTCACCAGGGGAGCTCAGCCTTTCTGCAACCCCAAAGCGGCCGGAGGGCTCGGACCTGCGAACCCAAGCTGGGGGATGTAGCCTGGTTTAAAACCATCGTCAGCCTGGGCTCAGCTCCCAGCACGCCTGCGGCACGGAGGGGCCGGCTGAAACCAATCCAGGCAGGAGCTGGTGCGGCTCAGCGGCGAGGGAGCAGTCACCCACAGCTCGGGGCGGGTATCCGTCCCCGAGGTGCGGAGGTGGTGTCAGCCGAGGTCCCGCTGCATCCACGGCTTGGCTGTCGGAGTTCTCCCTCTCCTCCGACCGGCGCATCCACACCGCCATGAGCAAAGGAACGGACGCGTGCTCCAGGGCATCGGGGCTGAGCGGGCAGGGGAGTACGGACCGGGGCTTTATTTTACTGCTTTGGGCTGTTCTCACCTGTACGTCAATGAAACATCTTCTACTGTCACAGCCATCTATGCAAACACAAATATAACTTATTTCTGCACGAAGGAAGAGGCCCCCGAGCTGCAAACCAGTGATTTCTGGAAGGGAGCTCGCTGGGCGAGCAGTCCCAGCAGGGCTCGGCGTAAGGATGGAGCCATCTCTATGAACCTTCCCTTAGCCTGCCCCGCGAGGCTGCCTAGCAGATACCCAGACGGGGTGATGGAGAAGGAAGAACACTTTCCCCTCCTCTAGTATCAGCTCATCTTCTGCGTTCACACAAGGAAAAGCAAGAAGGGGGGGAAAAATAAAAAAAAAATAAATCCATTGTGCATTTAATTCAGAATCTAATTACTTTGTATAAACTAGTTAGCTGGCTTCCACCTAAGATTTAACATGTAATAGCCTATGAATCACATCTCTGTTACAGGATATATTGTGCCATTTATATGTAAAAATGCTTTATGCAAGGCACCCTGTGGACTTGGGATATTAATTTATACCACGGGCTCGGGAAGATTAAATGAAATTAAAGAAGATAAAGAGATAAGACACCACTGCTGATCAATGCTTCTTAATGAGGAACACGCTCTACGTGCATTTGAAGGTGAAATCAGCCATCAGAGTCTCCGCAGCCGTAAGGCCAGTTGGTATATAGGAAGACAGTATACATTAAAACCCCACAGGTTCGAACAAGGACTCTCCAGTCAACAACACTGGAACTGTTTCCTTCCGTCTGCTTTTCAATACGCCGTTTAATCTGCCCAGCTTAACTCCTGTGGACACAGACCCAGGCAGACAATATTCCTCACTGTAATCTTGATTTTCTCCCTTCCAGCGAGCCACGTTTCATGGCAAGAACTTTTCTGGCAGCTCTTCCAAGTCAAACCCTATTTATTTCCCGTTGATTTGTGAGTGCCACAGGGAAGAGGGGTGAGGACTATCAGGCCATGCTCTTCAGGCACCCCAATTTCCCTAACGAGGCAGCGACACCCGCTCCAAAGGCTTCTAACTCACTTCCTAAAGAGCAGTCGTCACGCGTTTAGCTATTCCACCCAAAGGACAGGGCACAACAGCCACGGGCAGTGGCTGACTAAGGAGTCACACCAGGAGACGAAGGTTCCTCCTCCTGAATCAGCAGCCTGCAACTCCAACAGCACAAAACTGTTTTCATGGTTACGCGCAGTCCCCAGCAGCTCCTCCTCACTACTTAAAAGAGAACAAACCATTACTTACAGTCTAATTTTAAGCTCGTGCCCCGGAGCCAGAAACTGAATTAATTTCCATAGATGCTGAATGGTTTTATCAGTATCGTGGAGGTAATTACTTCTGCTCCCCCCCCCCATCTCCATTATTGCTGTCACCTCCTGCAGGGACGACGCAGAAGCAATGTCCTACCCCAGGAACAGCAGTAACCCAGAACTGCCTGGGAGAAGGCGGTAAATGCTCCTGTAGCATCATCTCAAACGCGCCAGCCAGCAGATGAAAATAACCCCCCATGCAAAAGCGTTTGGTGAGAAAACAAGAATTATCTGGACTGCAAGAAGTTGGATTTGTTATACGCGCCTAAAGGCAAGAGGGTTTAGCTCCAATGATGCAAAGTTATTGGGCGCCAAGAAACGCAGAAGCCACCCAGTGGTAATTTTTTTCGTGTTGTGCTTTTATACATCTGCTTAGAAATTCGATTGGAGATAAGGGAATTTAGAGCGGTATGAGAACACGGCATGCTTTATGCGACTGAAATGATAACACCAGAAGGATTCTTGAGTCACTAGAAATGCACAGCTTCAGGTGGGATCTCTCGTGCACGTGTTTCAGCGGGTCTCTACACCATCCTGCTGCTATTCTTCGTAAAGCTAGGATGAATTTATCCATACCGCGTACGCATTCCATCACGAGTATCCAAAATAGACGGTTTAATCACAGTATCTGCACAGACACGTGCGTGTGCCGGTGTAACTGTGTTTTCTGTCTACCAGCACAGGTCCGGTGCATGGCTGAGCAAGTGGGAACATCCAAGCCTTTCTCTAGGAAAAAGAAAATCTCAGAGGTGCGGTATACGCGCAGTGATGATGACTTTCTACCCCGGATCACAAACTTGTTTACAATAATCGTATAAAAATATACCAGAGTAGGTATAAACAATCACCTCTGTTGGATCGCTTCCACCAGAAAAAAAAAAACAAAACAATAAATGATGCTCAACACAGGCCTTTGACAACACAGCTCAGACTCTCTAGGATAGAGCTAGAAGCCTCCTTTTCCTCAAAAAAAAAAATAAAAAAAATCAAAAGATTAAGGCATCCTGTGATTTAATGGCATCTCTTCAAACAGCCCTGCCTGCAATCAGAACACAAAGGCTTCTGAGCAGGGAGACCAAAAATGGGAATAAAATAGCACAAGTGGAGGGGGAGGAAAAAAAGAATCTAAATGATGCAATAAAAAAATTAAACATGTCTTTTCAGAAACCACCGTTAAACAAACGAGGGGCCACATTTTGCATTCATTATCATTCCGCTAGCAATTCCTTGGAGACTGCAAGCCAGCCAGCATTTTAGCACACACACTACAAGAGGATGAGGAAAGAGGATTTTAAGTAGGTCACCAGTAAATATGACCACGATGGATCTTTTTTGTGGTCGGTAGTTTTGTTTGCCGTCTGTCACCGGAGTCCTTCTCCGAGAGAAATGCTGGCGAAGGAAAGAATTCACGTGACAGCAGCAAGGTGGGCAGCGCGTCCAGAGGAAAGCGCAGGTTACCTTTCCGAAACCAGCCTCGGACCTCCGGCACGGGCAAGTCTGCCGAGATGAGCCACTGGCCGAGCAGAGCTGCTATCCCATCTCCAGTATGGAACTGGGTATTTAGAGGGAGCTGCTGCTGAGGAATATGGGGAAATGCAGGTTGTGATTTTACGCCAAGAGGATTCCATGGAATCAGAGCATTAGTCTCTTTTTTCTTTCTTTTCCCACCCCTCAGGTCTCTTGTGCTGAGGAAATCAACCTCAAAGTGCTCTTCCCTGCCCCGGAAGCTTCTTCTGCAGTGGAAAAAAAAGAAGAAAAAAAAAGAATTGGGAAGCAAACCAAACTGTCCCTTTGTTCCAGGAGCTCTGGGGAGCACCGTGTGTCTGCAGACAGGTGAGACAGGGGAGAGACGGGAAAAGCAGAGGGAGGATGCCCATGCGGTACCTGCCTCCTCTGGGGTGCTGGGAAGCCAAGGCGAGCAGGGAGGGCAGTGGGATGTGCCGAGGCCAGAAGAGCTTCACCACGTGGATAAAACCCCAAAACCCCCCAGAAGAAGGACAACCGCCCAAGCGGCAAAGCCACATCAGCTGCTGTTTCCTGCCCCTTGGCCGCAGAGCGGTCTGCAGCGCTCCCACCCTGAAGTCCAAGTGCAGCACGCGCTGGATCCACAATGCTGCCGCGTTCGGCGCACGATCCCACGGGCTCCAAAGCAAGACCACCGCCGCAAGCCGCTCAGCTCCCACGTTTGCGCGGCTCCTCCTCCTCCGGCACGTGAACACCGCGCTCCACCAGCCCGCGCAGGTTGAATGGCATCGCCGTGGTTCATCTGGAGAGGGAGCGTCAAGAGGGGAGAAAGGGGAAAATAAAGGGGAAAAAGATATTCCCAAGCGTTCCCCAAAAATTGGATCGTGGGAAGAAGGGACCGGCTGGGGTTTGCTGGCAGATGCGCAGGAGTAACGCCATGGTAATGCGATTGCAATGCTTTTTCAAACCCAAGTTCATGTCCTATTCAGTTCTGCCTTTTAAAAAACAAACTAGCACGTTGTTTCTAATCCTTGGTTGCTGAGTTGCTTGGTTGCCTTGGGTGCTGGGAGCGGGCGGCACCGGTTTTCTCGAGGTCCTCAGGGATACGAGCAGAGGTGGACATTTTAGAAAAGGATGCTCTATCGAGGGGGCTAGAAAGTTTCAGTATTTCAGGAGTTTTCTGTTCCTGGAGGAATATCAGGCCACTCCCCATGCTCGGCGTGGACTTGGAGCTCCTACCGCAACTTTCCCCGGGAGTGAAAAAACCAAAAGCCAACGAAAACAAACCAGCTCACGCACCTTCGAGGCAGAGCACAACATCAGCTGTGATCTGAAGGTGCAAGCAGCAAGTGCTATTTGGGCTTTTCCTAATTCGGTTTTGAATCACATGGATTGCATTTCCCCCTCAGCGCTGCAGCTAAATTAAATCCTCGAAGGAAACTACCTGTAATGAAAGAGTATAAACTACTCATCATCCGTTCCACTTCTCCCCTTACCCACGTGGGTAACAAACCCATCACGTGAAGCACCTTTTGCCAATTATTTATCCAACCAGCGAGCATCGCTTGAAGAAAACGGTTCATTGCTTTTCTCTCGGCGATAGCTGTCGGCCGAAGGCAGCTGTAATTGCAGGCACTCCCACGTCAACTCCCAAGAAAAACCAGGTTGCTCCAGCGTGCCCAAAGGAGCTGCCTCGGAGCTGTGGGAGAGCCGGCTACGGAGTGATTGGGCTCGAGCTGGGTGGTGAGATAAGTACCGGAGCCACCGACTGAAGCATTAAATAAAAGGATTGTCATGGCAGATCCCCCTTGCAACAGTTCAAACGCCATCGTTCAGGTTTGAGCTCCAAAGCAAAGCAGATGTCTGCAATGTCTCCCCCCACCACATCTCCCAAGTACTTGATGTTCTACCTCAAAAACCTGGGTTTTAAGGCAAACCAGCACATCACTTTGATCATTTCCAGGCTTTACAGCTCTAAATATGACCTGCCCCATTAGCCTGGTACCAGCAGCACTTTCTGAGGCCAGATTCTTTAAGGTGACATTTTTCTAGCATGAAATTATTTTTTTTAAAGCGTCTCGAAGCGGTACTGCAGCTCACAGCGCAGCGTGGCGCAGAAATCGGGAACAACGGAGTTCACGTCAGCGTTATCCTTCGGAGTCTGTGATACCCAAGGGCATGATCCAGCCATCACGTCTGGGGAGGAGAAATGTCTGAGCTCCAGCTGGCTCCGCTGAACAGAGATTTATCCCGGACACACAAACTCCTCGAGATGCTGCATACTCTGAAGATGCAAATCAAACCGTTTGCGTTTATCCGCAGCACAGGCAGGACTCTACTGGAAGTTGATGGAGAGCAGTAGAAAGCCGTGGTAATGCCCACAGCTGAAGGAGAAACCCTTGAAGCAGTCCTAAATCTCACACAGCTCTCTGTAGGGTATCCAAAATAGCATCTCAAAAAAGGATGAAATTCAGCTTTCTAAGAGATCAAACTGGAAGGGGCTTTGCTGGTCTGGAGGCTCCAGTGCAAGTGCTGGGTAAGAAATGGAAATTGAGGAATCCACACGCACCATTCCTCTCTTTTGGGGGTTTTTCCCCTCACTTAATTTAGCATTAAAACATCCTATTTGGATAATAAATTATTACACATAACTACCGAGCTACAGGCAGGAAAAAACAGTTTCAGCCCATATGAACAAAGCAGATTTTACAGGGAAATTTGCCCCGGATCATTCTCAATGCATCTATTTTGGAAAAGGGGAAAAAGGCAACGTTTAAGCAATAGCAAATCAAAACTGATTTAGGGATCTGAAGGACTGAAATGAAGCCAACACATAAAAACTAACCACAAAAATGATCATAACTACACTTAATGCAAATCTTTTTCGTATTACATAAAAAAAACCAAAACCAAAACAACACAGCTTTATTTAGGAATTTGGCACACTAAAGGGGAAAGAGGAGAGCCATGAACAAAACACACGAGCACTTACTTCACTCAGATATTTGGGTAAGAAATGCAGAATTACAAGCTAGCAAAGGAGAATTTATAAGGAGAGCAATATGCCAGGCTCAGTATATTAAGTAGATATACTTCAATTTTATACTGTGAACTTGATTCCGCAGACTGGCGTTTCTTTTTCAGGCTGCTTTTTGGCAGGAGCTTTAAAACTCGAGCTCAGACATCAAGTTCTGGATCTGTTGTAACATGATAAAATAAAAGCTATAAAGTCTGTCAAGAAATAAAAGTGGGTTTTGGTGGGTTTTTCCCCCCAAAGTCAGGTTAAGTACAGCCACATTTAAATACTCATTTATTTGACCTTGATTTCAGAAGGAATTGTTGGGACCCGGTATTTTTACCAAATATTTAATCTCTATTTAAACACTAAGTCCCTTAGACATTTCCAAGAATGTCAAGCACCAAGCGAGGGATCTTTACCACATCCAGATTTGATCAGATAGATGCTCCACACTTTCCAGAACAAACCCAACCCTCTAAGCATAAAAATTTAGCGATGTGCCAAAGTCACTAATGACTTTTGAAAGAGCATCGAGTGCCTTTTTGAGAACGATTCAAATATTGAGTTCATGAGATGAAATGAACTGGGCAAGAGATCAATGGAAGGAAAACAAGCATAAAAGACAAATTTTTGCCTCTGCTGAAGATGCTATAAAGTAGAAAACCAGAAGGAAAGTTTTGTTAATGTGTACTGCCACCACGCTTTCTTTTACGTCAGAATGTAAAAAGCAGCAATATTTCTGATGAGGCTTATCAAACACCCAAAGTCTTCAAGAGAAAAATTCATAAGGCCAAGCTGTTGCGAAGCTCAGACCTGGATCTGCTCCGCAGAGCTGACGAACAGGCAGCCACTAAGCACCTTTAATCAGAAATAATGAGACTCGAGGCAGGAAAACCACCCCGCTCCTTAGAAACAAATGGGGAACACATCAGGTTATGCTAATATTTAAGCATCACCTATGAGAGATTTTTAATCTCCGAAGGTTTGTAACCAGTAGCTCCCGGGTGCTGACAACCCCGACCAGCAGCTCCCACCTTCCAGGGAAGGAAACAGGTTTCACATTTTGGCCAAGATCTGGCAGTCGGTGGAAGAGCAGGCACTAAACACACGAGAATCCAAACAAGTGTGAAGTTATGTGTTGACACCAAAAATATATCTGCATCCATTTTCGGTCCAAATCTGCATTTTTTTTTTAAAAAAAGTTAAGTAAAACATGCTGGTACAGTTACAGCAGGCCACAGACTACGAGGGGAGCATAAAAGATTACTCCTCTCCAGTAGCTTGTTTTCAAATGTAATATCCCTTTGCTTAAGTGCATGAGGCAGATGGCATGAATTGCAACCCTCTTCCCAAATAAAACCAAAAAAAACCAAAAAAAAAAACAAAAAAAAAAGAAGAAAAAGAAAAAGAAAAGTTTTATATGCCTGAGATTTGCGAAGCAGGGAGGTTCCCAGCGCACGGAGCGGCGGATGCCAGGACAGCTGCTGGGGGCAGATGGGTCCTTTGACAGCTTGATAATACTGACTTGCTGGTGAAACTAAGCCCTGGTAAGGCCAGCCAACGTGGGGCCATCTGTCTGCTGGAGAGGAAAGGCTCTTGGAACAGCAGGTAGCCAATGCTTTGGTTGAAAATTAAACCAACAGCAAGATCATCAGTATTTACAACCTTGACTCGTGCAACCACATACGTACAGCTGGCAGCGTTAACTCTGCCACAGCAGATCGCTCCTGCAGTGCCGCGCTCGGGTTTCAAGACGCGACTTGGGATTTTTTTTTTTGTGCACGCTACGGTTTGTGGCACCGAAGGCTCTTTAGAAGATGCTTTCTGCTTACGGCAGTTTGTTAACAGGGGGCAAGGTGATGGATCGGGTCAAACTTTCACAGATTTGAATGAACGCCAGGAGCTGGAGTTCAAGACTGAAAATAATAATATGGTCAGAAAGGTGTGATAAGGAAAACACCAAATATAGCAGGTAGCCCATAAGAAACATTTTTGTAAGCTGAAATGTTCCCACTCACCTATTCCCAAATTAACACCTTCTCTGGAGAAAATCCACAGTACGCAGCAATAAAAGGGAAGCTCGATTGGGAAGGCTGGCACGGCAACTGGGGAACACAGGAACTCCACATCACTGCCCCACAGTGACTACTCAGGTGTGATTTCTTTAATTGTTTTTATATTCTGATCATAAATTTCTCAAGGACAGGCGGGAGCTGGACAGAGCCTCATAAAAAGGCACAGAAAATGTTAAGTGCTCTAAGAGATTAAAATGTTCATACTGATGGTTTCTGTAACACCTAGAGAGGAAGAGGAGGAGGATGGGTCTGATTTTTCTATTCTAGGACACTGCGAAACACGTATCACAGCTTCTGACAGTCTAAATGCTATTTTTTTTTCCCCTGGACCACAAACAATCCTTCCAGTTTCACACTGCTGCTATAGACTCTCCAAGAACAGAAAGGATTCACCTGTTTTAGGCCAGTAGATCCACTACTGGGAGATAGGGAATGAACTGAGCAACCCAAACAATACTCTGCAAAAGGCTAATCAGACAAAGCTAGTGATAAATCACAGCGGTGTGCTGGGCTGAAGAGGACCTTTGGGTCACCAAAGAGCTATTTTCATGGGAATTACAGTTACTGCAGAAACCTGGTTCTAAATTTTCAAAGTAATCAATGATTTTTTTAAGTGTCCTGAATAAAACTTTCTGAATACAAAACAATTTCAGAAAAGATCAAGCAACTAAACCATCGGAAAAGTCATTCCCCTTCAGATCAAGTTCCAATAACTTCTCAATTCTTCCAAGATCCCCGTCCCAGGAGGATTATGAGCATCCGTACAGAGTTTTAGCATCTAGGTGCTGCTTACAGAACAGAAAGCACCGAAGTTACGCAGAGATGCTGGTATAAAGTAACTCGAACAGGTTACAGCCCCAGCAGAGTCCTCTTTCCAGGGGATTTTAGCCAGAATTCATGCTGACAATGGGAGTAGGACATGGGCAGGCTAGGGAAGGAAAAACTGACTGATAAACCTCTTTGTACTCAAAGGAAAGCCATAAAATATAATAAATTGCTATTCATGTTATAGGACAAAAGAATTGACTTTTAGATGTAGAGGGCAAGTACTCCAGTGAAGGATTCACAATTTTGCTGCAAAAACTAAACTCAGGCTCTTGAAAGCCCAAGCCCCTCTCTCGAGCTCATTTTATTCTCAAAATAACAAATCCAGGACTGCAGGAGACAAAGTTATTTTTGCCATTTCAGGAACATATTGACAGGTATAACAAAAATCTACTTTTTTACTGGAGTGCGAGATGAAGGCTTGCCTGGTCAGGGAGTTCAGGACCCATTGAGAGACAGGGAACCAACTCTGTCGCAGCAGCAGCATCGGGAAGATGAGTTTTAAGAAAGGAAATGATCCTCTTCCAAGTTCCTTAATGAGTTCCCTTCTAGCAGGACAAGTGTTTGGAAAAAACTTGGTAGCATCAACAGCTGAAGAGACGTTTTCCAAAGTATAAAAGAATTAAGAAAGAGAGTGCGCTTCATTGGTGTGCTCTCATTCCGCCTCTTCATGCCCTGGAGTCACTGAAAGCAACAAATCTTTAATCTATGCAACATATTTTCAAAAGGAAAACTGTCATTTCTTAACCCAAGTTACAACTGTGGGGTTGACAAACCTACACAGGAATCACAAGAGATGATTATAAAGATCATAAATTAGCCAAAGGCAAGTCTTATCTAAGTCAGAATTTTTTTTTTTTTTCAGACACGAAGACAAGGTAAGAGAATTAAGCCATTTTTCCCCAGTTTAAAAAAATTAATAAAAAAATATGTAAAGGAAACTGTTTTTCCTTTTGCCACTACCCTTCCGTGAGTTCGAGTACCTGGTGCTGACATCTAAGTGTGCGCTAAGGCTCCCCCCAAAACACGGCAGAATTTTACTAAAAATTCATCATGAATAGAAATCCTGTATAAAACCAAAGCTCAAGCACTGAAAGAAATGTTAGGGAAGAGTCTGCTATGAATAAAGTCTGGTCCTTTGTCAGGATCCAGCCGCCGCTAACAATGGTGTCAGCCACTGGCACGGCTGAATCAGAACTAAACACGGGTTAGCTGGCAGCGGTGACAAAGGACAAATCGTATTAAATAGCAATTTAGAAGCAGTTTGTTTCCAGCCCGCTTTTCCAAAGTGGCGCTCAACTCCTTTTGATCTCCTCTAGCCTACGAGACATCCCAAGCATCGATGGAAACTTCCAGTTAAAGAGTACTCGTCACCGGCCCGGCTGCCGGCGCTGCTGACACCCATTGTCGGTTAATGGATAATTTTCATAGCGTTCACAAAGCTTAAGTGACAGATTAATTTGCTACCAGTGGTTGTAACACCCTGCCTTTGTGCGGAGGCTTTCTGCCTTATGAGAGGGTTATTTCCTTGGAGTAAGGTCGGTTTGCGAGCAACACACCGTCACACTCGTGTTTATAATACCGGTTTGGGCTCCGCTTGCTTTCTTTGTCCCCAAAATTTCAAGAGTATGAATCCCCATCGTCTCCTCCAGATTGCTGCTGACTACAGAGAAAATGCTTCTGGCTTAACTCGCACGTAAATCTATCAGTCTCAGCAGTTAATCGTGGTTTCTACAAGAGAAAGGTAAACAGCTTTAAAAGAAAGGAACAATCTTAAACTGATTAAAATCAGCGCAGTTTTGATATGTAAGAGCATCTTCATGACAAATTGAAGTGTTTTTAACCTCTTGTACAACACCCGGACCTGAGCTAGAAGGTCTGTTTCTTCACAACAAATACAAAAAAAAATTGAATCAATTTTAATCAAACTGGGCTCTCCTACTTAATGATTTGTGTTCCAGACCATGCTCATATTTCAGCTGAGGATTTTCTCCTAAATAAGAAAAAAAAAAGTTATTACAGTCTTTTTTTTTTTACCGACAGCATCAAAAACATGTAAAATGCTGGTCCTCACCCTTGCACAATGGCTTGAAAATGTGAATTTACAGAGTGTTTCTTTCCATCTACCTGACAAATGTCTCAGCATTCCCACTATTAACAAAAACACCCAGCAGGCAGCACTCGTTGAGCTTAACCTTAAACACCACTATTTAGATAATGGCAAATTTTAAAATCTTTCACTTAAATGTGTTTGCAGAAAACTTTGTTTGCCACAGCATGAACCGCTGCAAAAAGAAAAAAAAAAAAAAAAAACAAACAAAAAACCACCAACCCAACCCAGAAAAAATATTTATGAGTTCTTCTGTTTGTACCAAATATATTTAGTCTCCCCAAATTGCCTGCAATTCTGCTTAGGTTTTATTCTGACACTCGATTTATGTAGTTCAGGGGGATTAGGGGCATACCGCACTCCC
Organism: Aramus guarauna; assembly: GCA_013400195.1. NCBI lineage: Eukaryota > Metazoa > Chordata > Aves > Gruiformes > Aramidae > Aramus > Aramus guarauna. Next base: position 168,878 of record VXBL01002396.1, on the reverse strand, counting down.
TCAAAATTTAAGCAATTCTAGTGAAACCGGCATTTATGGCTGAAGCTTGGAATACCAGGAAAGCAGCCCAAAGTGCACTTTTCTTTCCAAAGAAAGGCTTTTCTCTTTTTTTTTTTTTTTTTCTTTCTAAAACAGGGCTCAGACGAGCGGTCTCGCCTAGGCTCAGCATGCTAAAGCTCAGTTTTAGTCTCTTCTATGTCCATACCAAGGGCGAGTTGCCTCCGCTCCCCCTTCCAGACCACCCGGTCGGCTCCGACCCTGAACTCTTTGGACCGGGATCTGTTGGTTTATTATATTTAGCAGAAAAAACCTTTCATCCCAGCTATATCCCCCTGTGCCACCGCCGGCAGGCCAGGGAAGGGGCGTTTTGTAAGGATGTGCTTCCCCAGGCAAATCTTGCTTCACAGGGAAGGCTGGGCAAACCGCGCACCTCACACCAAACGCGTTGCTATTTCTGTTGTTTTGAAAGGCTGAGGGCACAAATTCCTCCCTCCAGGTTTTTTATATATATGTATGTATAAGTATATACACATACTTTCCCCATTTTACATATATACGTATACAGATGTATTTTCTCCGATTTTTAGATACATGCATATATAAATATATGTATATACACATATTTTCTCCACTTTTTAACATACGTACATATAAATTACACGTATGCACTCACCCTCCTGTATTACACACACACGATACGCCTGCACACGACACTAATAAAAACCTCTCCGCTCCCACGACCAAATAAATTCCTACCACCTCGGCTAACATAATGAAATGCACCGATGGAGTAAAATTCCAACACTCAAGGCACGTAAAAAGGGAAAGCCGAGGAACTTCACCTTCCCAAAGACACCCTCATGCCAAGCCCAGGAGAGCCCTGCGTGGAATAAGAACAGGGTAACAGGCTTTACTGGAGCCTACAGCCCGTCGTATTAGTTTGAGATCCGTTTTTATGAATTACTGCTCAGTCAATAGCGTAGCAGTGCCAATGCTACTGCCTCGAAGGCACGCCAGTTTAAGAATCCCGAACTAAAGAAAATTAATCCAGCGCACACTAATGATTAAAATTGGCTGACAGGTCTCAAAGCGCAATGGAAAATACAAAATTATCCTTAGGCAAGTGATTTTCTGCCGGAGTTCTGCAGGGATTGCTTTTTAGTGTTCTTTTAACTCCCCCTTGCCTTCAGCAATCCTGGAAGAAAACCAGCGACTGCGGTTGCAGACAATGCGGGGATTAGGGGAACAGAAAGCGTCGACGAGAGCAGGCCACTGATACGCATTGATCGGAACCGCGTGGGTAAGTCAGACAGAAAATACCGTGTGTGTTTTAACACAGAGAAAAAAAAAAAAAACTGAATTCTTTAAGTCAGGGCATGCTGCTGGATGGAGCACAGCGCTAGGAAACAGAGGATGGGTCTGTCATCTTCGGTGGTGACATCTGAGGTGCCTTTAGTACCTGAGGTGTTTAGAGCAAGACACTTCCACGCTGCAGGGAGGACGGGACGTGGGAGGTGACGCACGCAGGGCGAGAGCCATGGGAGCTTGAGAGTAAAAGCAACCAGTGCTTTGGAACCTGGCTACGATCGGGGCTTCTCTGGGGAAATACAGCGCTGAAGTGCATCCAGAAAGAGTCCTCAATACATTGGACTGAGCAGCTGAGACATCTCCTAGAGGCTTAAGGACCACGAAGCTTAAGAGACATCTTCTAGAGGCTTAAGGACCATGAAGCAATGTAAATGGTGGCGATGATAAGTCCTTTCCTGGCCAATAATCCTCCCCTTTTTGCCCCCCCATCACCTCTCCAAGAGCTCCTCAGGTCCCTTCCTCCTCATCACAGGCTCTGACACTTGAAGGAACACCGTGGCCACATCTACAGCTTCTGAGAGCTGTTTCCACCACACGGTAAGTGAATACTTTGGCAAACCAACGTCGAGCAACGTGCCGCTTCAGAGCACCTTCTCTTCCAGCCAAGCAGCGTAAGAAGAATCCCATGATCCAAACTTCATACGCTCGCTCCTACGAGGGACTGCCCACCACACTGAGCTGCTAGTGGATTTTTCCAGCTATTTCACGCACTCTGCTTCATCACAGCTCTTCTCACCTGGCAGGCACGAGGGCTCCAAGACCGGCCGCAGCCGGAGAACAGCAAGGAAAATACCCAGGCGAACTCGAGTTCACGGACACGTCTACACACTGTTCTGCAGGCGGGCATGAACTTACTGTGGTCGTTACATCAGCATCTCTGCCAGCTTTCCCATCATTTCTGCTGGGAATTCAGTTACCTAAACAACTGCATTGTTAAACAAATAAATCATCCAGCTGATAAATTAGAAGTATGACTCAAACATCCGTTAACTCGACTAGATACAATTCACTGTCTTTAGCAGCAGAGTCGCTACTCCAGAATTTTAGAGCTCATCAAAGCATCATGTTAGTTTTATGCTATATAAATACCGATTTGTGACCACAATCTGAAAGTAAGAAAACTCCTACTGGTAATAATTTTAAACAGATGCATTTTCAGGTACATTTTCATGGGCAAAGGGAAAAGATGTGAACTCAGGCAGTATGTTCCCAAATTCGAAGGCTTTCTGCCTAAGTAAGACCAGAACAGTGTAACTCCTCCAAAAGCAGCTGTAAGGGTACAGCATCTAAAGACATTACCGCTAAACTATTTCTTGCTGAAAATTTCCAAAATACCCAATGCAAGATGTGCCAGCATTGAAATTCCCAAAGAGTCTGGAAAAAAAATAATAAAAACTGAAACAAAGCATCTGAATTAGAAGCTTGAGGTATCCTCAGCATAGATGCCACCACCAGCCTCCTCCTCCTCCTCTTTCCTACTCACTGATACAGAGCAGCATAGAATTTGACATGGTTTTATTACACAGGTATTTACCAAGGGCAGCTGTGCAACCTTATCCTTGCTAAAACCTCGTAACTGAGGGTTTAGGACTGGCTCTGAGACGGCTGGAAGTTGCTTTGTATGTTCAGAGAGGATGTTAAGTGCCACCGTGACCCCCTGAAGCCCACAGAAGCTGCTCCTCACGTCCCAGGGGCAGCAGAGCTGCGAGGTCCCCGGTGATTGAACTTTCAGGCTCAAGATTTTATTGTTGGATCCACTTTCTCTTCACAGCAACCACCTTCTGACAGGCAGGATAGAGAAAACTGACACTTGCCATGAGGCACACGGTGACTTTCAGCTAATCCCGTTTAATGAGGAATTCCCAAAGTGCCTCTCAAGCAAGGGGTCAGCTAATCCCATTCACCGACAGGATTTTTTAACTCTTAGAAAATGGAAAGTGGCTGAAAACAAGAATCTTTCCTTTGATTTTGATTTACGGATAGTGCTTTAAAGAGGGAAACCACGACATTTGGATATCTGGCAAATTAAACGTGAGCTGTTCCTGTACATTACTGTTAAACCAGTAATTTTTATTGGATGTTGGAGAAAAACGGGCTTTTAGACCAGCTCTCCCATTTAACCAGCTGTGCTGTGCTATGTCATCTGAAGCAGTAAAAAAAAGCTAATATTGTTTTAAGTGAAGATTTAACAGCATATAAGTGGATTTAACTGCCATTCTCCTGCAGAGAGTGATCAGATAAAAACTAATTCTTATTAAAGACAAAAATGCCTTGTTAAATCAGTATAAGAAATCGAAAATCAATAGTTTATACCCTTATATAAAGGCACAACATTTTAGACTGACGGCCACGCAACCAATTTTACTTTCTTAAAACGAAGAATATGTGCCTCCCACTGAGCTACGCTGGCTACGCGACCAAAAGGCTGGGTACTTCGTAGGAACATCCGAGCAAAAGGAACAGCAAACCAGGGCAGTCTGAACCCTGAACGTACAGGATCCGGAGCACAATCAAGTTTCACAGCTCTCCCCAAAATTAGAGGCTCCTTAGGGCAACTGAGGAGCAGCAGCTCTCTGAAGATGATGTTACCTGTGTTCAAAACACGCCAGACATGAAAAACTCCAGCTACTTCACAGGATTCCCGAAATGCAGTGTGCCCAGAATCTCCTGAGCCTTCCAGAGTACCTACCTTTGAAATTAATCTATGTTTAGGTAAATGCAGAGCCAGTCAATGTTTTCAGTTGCTTTTCGGCACTGAATTTCTCAAAACAAGTGATGCCGGTGCTGAGTATTCATTTCAGATGAGCTTAGCACCTACCTCCCGCAGCACAGACAGCAGCGAACTTTACACTGTAGCAGTGGGAAGTGGCCTAATCCACACGCTTTTCTTGAATTAATGAAAAAAAGGACCTAATGTAACCTAAATTCACTCCCGTTGTCCTGCCACTTGTAGCTCTAGGAATATAAGTCATAAACAGAGCACGATATCGTGAATGGCAATAGCCAACGTGGCACGTGAGGGTGATCAGCATCGGTCCTCAGGAGAATCTGTTCTGGAGGAGCAAGGGACCACCTCTGAAGGTCTGGTTGCTCCACACGCCATTGCTCTGCAGAGTTACTTTTACGCGATTGCCTGCAGTGCAGTCACTGCTGCGATGCTCGTCTGGACAGTCCCGAACTCCTCTGCGGTATAAAGGTGATTATTGCCAGTTCAGCTGTAGCTACAAGAAGCTCAATGCGAGATAAGCACTGACGTGTTCAGTTCACCAATAAAACAGCTTTTGCACATTGATTTACAAGAGAGAGAATTTTCAGGAAACAGAGATGACATTTTACAGCTCAAGCAATAAATCACCTGCTGATACTGGGGGCAGGGGGAGCAATTTGGGAAAGGAACAGCTATATCTTAATTTTACATGTGAAGAGTTTGACTAGAAGAAGCATTCAGGAAATCTTGTAACACACTCAAAATGCATCTTCAGGGATATCTGTCCCCAGACGCCCATGCTCTAACACACACAGACGGGGAAGGCAAAAGGGGCAAGCAAGGTGTTGTAGCTAAAAAGCACGTCCCAAAAACACAAGGAAAAAATGTCGCTCTGGTTTCCTAGTTAATACGGTGAAGTAACAGAGATAAAGCTCAAGACTGGCATCGAAATGACTTCAGGGGAAGTTCCTGATTTGGCGCGCTAGACTGAGTTTGCAACAAAATCCAGCCCCAACACTGACCTCTTGAAGTGGCTCGCCAGGACTCCCACCAGCTCGCCGATCCTGCTGTCATTAGAGGGCTCTTTACTGAAGAGACAGACAATGAGATCCTTGTTGTCTTTCGTGTGGAAGACCACGAGCTGGTCCTTTCCATTGGAGACACTCAACCCTATCAACTGTGAAGAGAAAGCAAGAACAAAGTTATATAGGTTGATAGATCTTGGCTAATTGCCGGGCTAGTTCCTTCCTCTCCAGGGTGCCGGGCTTGCTCTCAACGTTGACCTCTACCAGAGAGGCAATGGGCAAGTCCTCCGTACTCCTCCCACAAGCTGAAAAAGTCAAGGTGAAACCACAGGGATTTTTTGGAAGTCAACAGTCTCAAAGGTACGAGGAAATTTTACCATCTAGACTGGTTTCACCCTGAGCAACTCTTGCCAGAAGCAGCACGGCCCCGCGTTCCCATAGTGCCCTTCTGCCCTTCCGGCACCACGGGTTGCCCACCAAAGAGGGCAAGAGCTCTGTTTCTAATAGCGGAAACTGCTTTCCCCAAAATCTCGCACTGGATGACACCACATTGCTCAGTAGCCAAGCCACAAGCCTGTTTTTATTTCTTTTCAATGGAATCCAACAATAATCATGAGTCTGACCAACAACCATCTTCAAACTCACACACACAGTGCTGGGAACGCAACGGTACGCAGATGATGTAAGAATGAAGCTTCCTGAAAGCCTAAACTTCTTGATGAAGAACATAAGTTGAAAACCCTGCAAAGCCGTGATGATTCCAGTATTCAGGCATGGATGAAGGTCTTGCTGTTCCGACAAAATAAAAAGGTTTGGGCTTTTGGTTTGGGCTTTTGGTTGGGTGGTTTTTTTGTTTGGTTGTTTTTTTTGTCTGTTAAGTAACTGCTACTTGGCACATTCAAAGCTTTGTCCTCATCTCACAAAGTAAAAGCAGGAAATTTTTAGGAGTGGCAATCTGGGTACACAGGCTATTCAGATGACTATTAGAAAAAGCAAAAAATTAATTTGTGCTAGGGAAACAAAATATGAGGCTAGCAAAAGAAACATCAAGAGGCAAGTACGTTTAACAAATCAGTGCTAAAAAAATAAAATTAAAAAAAAAAAAAAAGAGAGAGAAAGACAAAAGAATGACGAGTAGGGAGAGAATAGAGCAGACCTTCCCTGTCCACCAAAGGATTACACAACTCCTTTGAGTCATCCGGAGATTCGCAGAGAGGATCCACGTTCTCCTGAACGTGAGAGGCACCGATATGCCATTTTATGAAATGAAACTCTCATTATTCCCTTCTTAAAGGAAAAAAAGCCATCTGTGTAACCCCACTACCTGTGTTCGAAAGGCTATTAGCACAATCGAGCTGGGGACTACTCGCTCCTTTTAGAAGCATGAATCATACTCAGAAACAGTCTGGATCCGTACGTTTGGTTTAGCAGTCGCACCGTATCATTTCCAAGAAACCCGTCGCAGCTCTGGATGTCTAACACACACCAGACAGCAGCATCGTCCCAGAAAAGCACGCCGCAGCCAACACACAGCAGGGCGATGCACTCCTTGTTTTCTGGATAAACCTCTACAGGAGTTCAGAATCACTCACATCTTGTTGGCTGATTATCACGGTACAACAGTCTGTCGGCGCTACTACACCCGCCGATATTTTAAATACTCAGCAGAGTCCTCCTGCTACTGGTTGCATATACCCAAGACGGGTGGAGTTTATTCTCTGCCGTTCGCGTTATTTTGAGGTTGTGAAATACTTTAAAAACAAGCTACACTTCATGCACAGACATTAACAGCTGCCTGGGTTTATAGTGTCCCTTAAAATTAATTTGCATGCTTAAATAACATCCTGTGAGCACAATAGCACCACAGGGAGTGCTGCCATCGAGGTTTTAAATGTGCACCGAGTGTGAAAGATGAACAAGTTGAAATCTCTGGATTTGAAAAGCCTATTTAAACATTAATTATTCAACAGAACCATGTTAGAAGTCCAAGAGCCCTTCAAAATTTTCCTATTTCACCCCTCCCCATAAGACTACCTGAACAAATAAATATAACACAAAAGAAATAATTTCAGAGAAGGGGCTTATCTTGGTATTTACAAACACTATTATTAGCTCTGCTTGAAGATCAGGAAAAAATTCTCAGCATCCCCAGAACATCCTTTATTGTATTCACCACTGTACTGGGAAAGGTAGTTGCAACATCCTTTCTGCTGCTCAGTCGCCTTTTAATTCCTTTCTGTCATTATCTGTTTATTTTCTCTCCAGGTAAGAACAAAAAGATAATTGTATATTGGTACTTCTGAGGCAACTGCCAGAACACTTGCACACAGAAAAATCCCCCAAAGCATCATTTCAATCCAGTGAAACAGTCAGGGTTGAAAGGAAAGTTATTGCTTTGTCATCATTTGCACAAAATTTCAGATTCCTCCCCCAGGACAGAAAATAACAGAATGCAGGGTTGTACTTAAACCATTGACATGTAAACACAGTTAAAGGAGATGGGGAACTGTAGTGCGATTTCTTCAGCCGAAAACAAGTTTATGGTGGTACCAGACATCAGCTGACTGTCTCCGATGAGATTTCCATGGAAACGCCATCCCTAAGGATGTTGCCATGTTGATACGGTGCTTTCGAAATGCTGACAGTGAGCAGCACAGCTAACAGGCAGACGAATTTCAGCCGGGCTCACGGTTCCGTATCAGAAGGGCAATCTGTCTTCTCCAGGGAACACGCGTCTTCCTAGCGGGACGTGTTTGATACACCGATATACACCGCGACTGGTGTAATTGTCATCCATTTGCTTCTCAAAAATCTCCATATCAGTTCAAACAGTTGTTCCTTCCCCGAAAGGGAAGGAATCTCTGTATCACTAATTGCCTCTTCTGCCACCTCCCTGTACACTGTAAAAGGGTTTCCACACAAGAAGGGATGAGGCACACAGAAAAACGAGAGAGAGTGTGTGCAAGGCGGCTCAGGAGGTGCAAGACGATGCATATTCAAATCATTAAGCAACTACAAAAAGGAAAAAGCAACTGCATTATAGCATTAACCCTTTGCCAGAGCTCAATTTAAGAAGAGCTGGCAAAAGAAATACAAACATTTCACGTACTCTGTATGAACCAAAAGCATTTCCAAACTCTCTCCCTGCGGCGCAGCGAGGGGTCAGCGGCGAACCAGCAGGACCAGCCAGCACGCCCTGGCACCGCGACGCAATCCCGGTGTCTACGTGCAGGTTTCCTACTGCTCCCCAGGACCCTAGCGCAGGAGAAGCAGGTAGGAGGAGAGGCTGTGGCCAACAGAGCAGAAATTTATCACTGCACAGCATTTACCAGAGATACTTCCAAAGCATTTCCACTCTGGAATATTCTGACACCTGCAGGAGGCAGTGAAGGGTGTTTTAGACCCATCTCTCCTGGGCCAAGCGCTCTGCGGCCGCTTCACAGTTGCTCCGGTCAAGGAAACTGTTCAGTCAAGAAACCTTGTGGTAGGTGGCTAGAGGCAATAATTGCAGATCTATAAATAAAGCTGATTTATATCTACGGAAATTTAAGTATTCTAAGAGCAAGAGACCTATACGCACAGAGCGTTACCTGCTCTGCTGCCGGAGGAAATGCAAAGCAGACAGCCAACACACAGCCTGCGCTACAGCACTCCAGGAATGGATACTCTCTGTTAGACACCTGTGTTTTGTGAAAAAATAAAACCCCAACAAACCAATAACTACTAACATTTGTGTCTGACTTGCTCGCCTCCTTTAATTTTTAAGGCATTAAGGATTTCAGAGGAAAACGTTCAGAGTACCAACAGTGACCTGGTCTCGTGGGGATATGTAAATGTGCAATCTCTACCTGTAAACCCACCAGACACACAGGTAAAGCAGATATTTTTCTAAAGCTGTGATAAATACAGATTTACCTATAATTACTAATGTAGTAATTGAATTGTAGTGGCCTAACCATTTTGTATACGGTAAGAGTGCAGAAAACGAGTAGTGAGACGTTGTGACGGACAAAATTCCACCTTGTCCACCGGAGTTCACCTCGACACTTCACCAAAAGCCCACCCGTCTAGGAAAACCACTCTGCTCTGTGTATTTGAACAAGTTGGTTTGCACAAGCAAGAGCCAGCCATTCAGCAGCGTTATCTGCTGACAATTTCATCTTGCACAATTAAGAGATAAAGTCAGTCCAACAGAACATCAACCGAGGAAAATGACCCGCAGCTGCTAACTCCCTGGCAGTAATGTCTTTTCAAAACAAGACAGGCTGCCACGGAGACATTGCTTTGCTGCAGCAAATACTCTTGTTAGGGTACAAACACGTTACTCCGCACACGCTGCGGTGGGAGCACAGCTCAGGTGGATGACCAGCAAGGAGGTTATTAGAGGACCTATAAAAGAAACACTAAGGATCCCGGAGTCTGAGCTAATCCTTCACTCCACACTTGCGGATTAGATTTTACCATTACCCTAATCCCATCTCTGCTCTTTTAGCAATACGAGGATTCCAGATTTATTGTTTCTCCAAATGCAAACTTTCCAACAAATTTGTGTATGACATTTCCAAGCAGCCCAGCCAGGTTCTGTAGGGTTAAGATAACCGTAGTAGCGTTACCTCAGGCTGAGGAAAACAAACAAGGAGTTGAATCCACGCTCCAGGATGCTGAAGAGCTAAGAGGAGGTTTTCCCCCATCCCCTTCCCACCAGTGATAATCTGCTGCTTTGTCGCTGGCAGCTAAATTCTGCTCCCCCGAAGGCCAGATACCTCGCTATAATTCTGAATTTAGCTTTGATAAGATTTACATTAAACATGAACAGATATAAAAAAAAAAAAAAAACATTAAAAAAATTCAAACACGACACGAAGGATCAAACAAACCCCCAGAGACACAGAAATTGTGTCAGAAGCTGCTGTGAAATGCTAACCCCCTTATGGGGCCAGGATCTTGCAGCACACAGCAAATAAAAAACAAAACAGAAGAACGACCAGAAGGGAGTGTGATAAGCAGTTTGGATTTTAGCTTTTATTTTATGCACTGAAATTAAAAGCTAACATGCTGCACCGGTGTTGCAGATAATTGCACTATAACCATTCTAAAGATGTTAAATGTATTAAAAAATGTAAACCAAGGGGTTTTTCCATGTTATGGATATATGAAAATGGAGCTAACCAGTAGATGCACTGCCCGCGACGAAGAGAGCTGAGCTGAGATTCCCCAGCCCGCGTACTTACATTATACAGGGGGATGGTCTTCATCACTTTGTACTGCTTCATCGGGTCCATCTTATAAAGGTGTCGATCAGTAATGAAGATTGCTCTGTCCTCTACTTTATTAAAGCGATTGACCTGTAAAAAAGCAAATTTTCAGTCCGACTAATCACTGCAAGAACACGCAGAATAAAACGTTGCAGCAGTAAACGCGCAAAAGTCACGTAGCTCTTGAACAGGTTTTCTCCACAGATGTTGGAACAGTGAAAGGGGAAGATGGAGCCCGTAATCCCAGTTTACAGACAGAGAAACACAGAGTCCGGGAGAAGCAACATTCCCAGCAGGGCTGGGGCAACCTGGGAAAGTCCACGGCCTCGGTTAAACACAGGACAGATGCTTCCGCACTCCAGCACCATCCAACCTGCATCCCTGTCCACTGGGGGACACCAAGCCCAAGCAGACGGCTGTTGTTCCTACATTATACACGTGCCTTTGTCGCCCTAAAAACACGAGGCAGAGTACCTGTCCCGCAGAGCCAAACGGAGTGCCACCAGGGTCTGCGACAGTCCAGACCTGAGGCGTTTGAGAGCAGAATCTCCCTCTTTTAAAACACCTGTGCCTTCAAGGTAGCTAAACAACTTGCCCAAGAAGTGGAAAATGTGGACAACGTTCCTTCCCCTGCCCGTTAGTGGATGCGTTAGCCGAGTACGGGCACGCTCCAACGGTTTTGCTGAAGTTGTGCCATGCTGCAAGAGGGAAGAAGAGACCGAATGGGAGTGAAGGAGCCCGGGAGAGCCAAACCTGTACGCAGGGCCCTAGGCAACCAGCTGGTGGGAGGGGGGCGAGGTTATCTCTTGGCAAGCAGAAGAAAGAGCCAAGCTGGAGAGCCCGCAGGCTGCAAGGGGTATTGAACACAACCCTCTCCCTTCCTAAGCAAGGGAGACAGAGCGAGAGCACAACCAGTCTCGTCTAAAGGCTCACCGCCATCAAGAGCAACGTCCTGATGCCCCTTCCAGCTCACTCTGGGGCTCATCGTCCCTATCAAGTCACTAACCTGACAAAAATGTGCCCTTTTTGTGAACTTAGTGAGGGAAGGGCACAACGAGCACCAGAGCCATCGCAAGGGAAAGAGGATGAGGCTCTGGGAAACGATAGACAGAAGAAAACAGGACGGCTCTGTTGGGCAGCAGCAAGCTGTGAGATCAGTTCAGCTGACCCAGACCCGTACTGCGAGTAGCAGATCCTTCTGTAGAGGTGGACATCGCTTAACTCATTTTAACTTGCCTGTGCGTTCTGCTAAGGACATGGTATTCAGGGCAAGGAGGTCACAGGATCACCGGTGAGCTCAAGCTCCTCAAAAGAAATTCTTTAAAGAGGAGCTCGCTGCCCAACTACGCTGTCTGGGGCTATTCTGGGAACACGGAGAGCAGAGCTACAGCAGCCGGCAAGCATCTACACCAAACAAGAGAGCACCCAGAGGCATCTGTGCACCTCTCTGGTTAACTGACCGCTGAGTGAGATTTGGTTTGTGTTAAATGCTCGTACCGTTCTCAGGTTATTTTGAATCTGGACTCCGGTCTCCTGACTCCTACTCCACTCCCCTGAGATACTTACTACTAAGAAAATCATAGTGCACTGCAAACAACTGTAATACCGGCTTCCAAATGGATGCAATGGTGTTTTAATCCTCAAATGACTGTACCCTCTGACAAAGGCAGGGTACGGGGGAGGTAGAGCTAAACTTCTCAGAGAAGTACAGCAAAAGGACAAGAGGCAACGGGCAGAAGACGCAGCAGCAGAAAGTCCAACGGGACACATGGGAACAAAGTCTCCCCAGGAGGGTGGCAGCCCTGGGACAGGGCTCGGAGAGGCCACGTAACCTTCATCCTCGGGGGTTGTCCAAATTCAGCTGACAGAGGCTGAGCAACCTCATCTAGCTCTGAAGTTGGCCTGGCTCAGGGCAGGAGGTTGGACCCCAGACCTCCAGAGGTCCCTTTCGCCCTAAATCATTCTGTATTTCACCAGCCCATACGCTACCAGCAATGCAGACTTCACGGCGTCTCAAGTATTCTGATAGTTTCGAGTAGTTCAGCAAACACAGCTTAGTGTCGCCGGTGGGAAACATTAATATCTCACTATCTTAATGTTGCCACCGGGCTCTACAGCTGTAAATTTAAGACCAATTATAGATACACGCTATAATTCAGTGAAGAACCATTAGTTGCCTGCTGAGGCAAACCACTATATTATCACCTGTGATCTCAGTGGCAGCCAACAGCAGCAGAGATTATCTGTTACGTATGTCCCAACTCTCACGGAATAACTGTAGGCATCCTCAAGAAGTTGGATCACCATCCACTTGGGATACTGTTAGCATAACGAGGCACTCGGTGTACAGGGAAAATAAGCTCCATCTTGGTTTTGTGCGTGGATCAACCCTAAAGTTATTTATTTTTTATTTTGATCATACGTATCAGCTCTGACAAGGGAAAAAATTAACTGTTGGACAACAGCAACATGTGAACCCCTGAACAAGTGAAGCGCACAGCCCCCCATCCCAGCATTTTGTTCCAGCTCACGCATCCAGTTTCTGTGTCATAAGAGCAAAGGGAGAACACCAGCCAATGACGCAAAGGAACGGGCACAGCTCAGCAGCGAGCCACGTGCGGTGGTCATATAATTATATGATTTCTCTTAATTCTAGGTATTCTGAATCCATGGCTATTTTTGGGCCACTAAAGAGATCTCCAGCAACAGCATTCTTCTACTACTTGACAAATGAAATTACCAAAACTGCTGTCAAATGCCACATAAGCACCTCTGGAAAATTATTGTAAAAATATGCAACCGTTTATTCCAAATGTACTCATTCAAAGGATACAAGATACTAAACGTTGTACCTTCACAGTAACGTCTGAGCTGGGAAAGATCCAGGAAGGCTGAAGCTAACAAACCACTATTCCACACCTTATGGAATTAAAGTGATTGTTTCCAAAACCAGAAGTGGGAGAATCACGTTACGGCAGGAAACAAAACGATAATCTCTCCAGAGAAGTGTTTTAGACCCTGGGATCATGCCTTTATTCATATCTCCTTTCTAAAGACGGATCAGTTAAAGTCCCCTCATCCCACCACAACTCATCACAAATATTCTGCCGGTAATGTTAGGCTCTAGCGAGCGGGGTTTTCACAGAGGAAACACGCATCTCTCTAACCTTACAATTTGTCCAGGAAACACTACACCAAAGGAGAATGTTTGATGCCATCTAGACTTTCAGACGCCCCAAGAAGCTGGGTACTAAATAGTCATGAGATGCAAAGTTTTGTGAGAAGCAAGTGAGAAAGTAGAACACAAAGTCTTTCTCACCGAGGCAAAACTGGAGTCATCGGAGTATCACGGTCACAGAGACATTTATTAATCAACTGAGAAGGGTAGATAAGGGTGAGACGTGATGAGGCGTATGAACATAAATAGGATTTTCCTAGGTGAAGGCAGGAGACAACTGGAGAACTGAAATATTCGCAGTCAACAGGCAGCAGAGTGGCAAAGTTCAGAGCAGATACAGGCAAAAAAATGCAAATTGGAAAGCTACATGACAGCTTTGAGTTAACGGCGTCGACTCAGAAAAAAGGAACTGAAGATGATCTTAGGCAGCTCTGGATAGATCCTGGCACAAACACGTGAGGAGCTGAAAGCAAGCGAGACCTTAGCATGGGGTAAGGACCAGCGCGGGGAACGACGTCCTGGGTGCCCCGGTCCCACTTGGAACAGTGAGTGAAGCGCGGGCCAGTGAACGCGAAGGAGACTCTACGGGCTCAGAGAAGGGAAAGAAAATGATTGAGGGCCTGGAAAATCTCACAGGAAGAGATGCTGAATTACTGGGATTATTTTAGGAAGCAGATGAATGAGAGAAGAAAAAAAAAAAAAAAAGCTATGACACACTGAATGGCCCAGAGGAAGTAGGTTAGGAGTGTCTGGTGCTACACGTTGAGTTGTTGGAGCAGAGTAGCACAGGCTCCTCAAACCGTAATTTGGCTGTGCAGCTTGCCGCACCCCACGCTCCATGTCCTGGGAGTTCAAGTGACGGCTTCTCCAGTCTGTTAGGCTGTGACCGGCTCCACACAGCCCTCTGATCCGATGCTGCGTCGCCACGGGTCCCCAGACACCTCTTTTTAGTTTCATTTTTTTTAAAGAATCTGACACCACCACCTGTTCCCTGCCATGATCCTGCTTGTTGCTCCCATCACAACACCCTCCCTGTTGTCCATGCCCACCTCCTGCATGGAGCCCAGGGTGACAAAGGGAGCAAACCTCACCGAGGGGTGCAGCCAGAGCCACCCCACCGCAGAAGGTCCAGCGGCCGCTGCCCAGAAAGGAGGGATGGGAAGCGTGCCCAGCTTTTGCAAGACACTGTAATATCGCAGTCATTCTACAAGCGTGTTTTAAATTCCGCTTCTTTCTTGCAGTTACCCACCGGTTTTAGTGTTCACACTGAACAATAAATTCAGCTGAACAGCTGAAGAGATGTACTGAAGGGGAAGTTCAGCAGCTTATCTCACCTGAGAAGCAAATTCTGGCTGCCCTGGAACTCGGGTCCTTTTCAGCTTTTCCCAAGCAATCACTTTGCTTCAGGTGCCTCATGCATCTATGGCATATTTATGTAAATAATACTCACTGCGCTTTTAGAAATCAACTGTCACATTGGAAAGCACACAGAGAAGAGGCTCAGACAAATGCCAGCACCGTTGCAAATGCCACTATTCTCCTGATTTTTGTAGGAGCAGAGACAGGCCTTATGTTCTCAGATACAGCTTATACCCTCCCGGAGAACAGCCCATCCCAGCATTGTGTTCCCTGCACCTTCTGGGCAGTTTTTATTTATAACTTTGTTGATGCAAATGTGAATCAGGCTTAATTTAGCTTCCTGGCTAGCTTATGGGGAAAAATGAAAGCCTAGCCTATAGCGGAAAAATCTCCAAATGAGCTTTTCAGGTCTCTGCCCGGGGCTGCAGACACTGCGGGGGGCACTGGGCTTTGGAAGAGATGGTCCTCTCAAGGAAGCTCGGTGCTGTAAATGACAAGGGAGAAAGTGGGAAGAAAAGCCCTATTCTGGAAAAAAAAAAGAAAAAAAAAGAAAAAAAAAGAAACTGTTGTTTCCTAGGTGATGCAACAAAATCTGGTGGTATGCATGAAATATGCATTTGGTTTCCCAAGGCAAGAGACTTGAAATTTGCTTTGAAAAAAAATAAAAATAAAAAAAATGAAGAGCACCACAATGCTCAGAAAAGATGTATTTTTCCATAGGCAGAAATGACCTGCTTCTACCTATACCTACTGCGAGAAAGCACCTCCCATCAGCGAGACTTCAAAGACTTCACAGACCTTCTATAAAAAGAGCTATATAAGCTTCGGTCCAAACATATTTACCCGTTATTATTCATCTCAAGCTGTTGAAATTAAGATCCCACGCACTCAGGCTAAAGAAAACTTCACCAGCAGTTACCAATACTTCAAGAGCAGTTCCCTGGCTGGCGAGAGTTGGTATTACTTCTTTGACTTCACTAGAGCAATGTCAATCATCAGCTAAAGTAAAAAAAAAAATCTGTTGCAAAGAACTTCATGGTTAACAAATATCTTGCATAAGATACGTTCTACACATAAACACGTTTAAATACATGAACTCCAGGCTTAACTTGTGTCTATTTAAATTTCCCAGTACTTACCATTTTAATGTCTTGTCTTTTCAAAGAAAGACGTGTATTAGACTGCAATTATCTGGAAATTTTAAAGAGCAGACACCTAACATTGCTGCTGACAGCCAAGAACTTTCGGTACCTTTCTGAAAGCCTGGTGCTGCTCCCGAAACAAAACATTCACCTGAACTCACCAAAGGGCTCTCCTGTAACCAGCAACCCCTTCCTGCCGAAGGGGCCAGCAGTAACAGCACAGCTTTGGCTCAAGAATCATCAAACAAGCTGAATCATGAAAATATACCACGAACAAACTTGAACAACCTTGTTCTGTGGACTGATACTTTGTTAAAGAGCATTAAGGGAAGCAATAAAATCACTTGATAATTAATTACCTTTTCATTTCTCTAACTCACTCTTCAGTCCCCTGCTAAAGGTTCACGTGAACCAAATTTCAGCTGAGAAACAACAGGAACAGCCGATTTGCAAATCCACAGCAAACCAGGTTTGGCGTTAAGAAATTCGACAAAGCCCCCTGCAGTGAAAGTCGCTCCCTTTCAAATACTCTGAGCACCCAGGCAGCCTGCACCGCTAACGCCAAGTGCCACACTTGGCATGACACGGGGAAGTTAAAGAAGGATAAGGCTAAAAGGGGAAAAAAAAATATTATTTAGAGGGTTTGTTTTTTTTTTAAAGAAAAGGGAAGAATGTAGCATGAGAAGAAATTCCCCCCCAGCCCACAGCACTGAAAGCTGATCTTCAGACTGCTGTTACTTTTTTTGAGTAAGAGGCAGAATACTACGGCTTGTATTTTTGACAAAAGAAATACCTTCATTTTAAAAAGACAGCTTAGGCTATAAAATGGTTTATGTGAAGAGTAAAAGAAGGCTAATGCTGTTTTCAGGGTAAAGACCGTGTTCTTGCAGTCAAAGCACAGAGTTGCTTACAGGCTCTATGACAGTTTTCACTGTTGCTTAGTCTGCAAATCCGATGTTCAAATTTAAGGCATAATAGATTACCTAAAGAAGTGCATTGGTTGGAAAGTAAAATGGTAAATCTTGAAATGTCAAATCTTTGCCTTGTTAGCTTTCAAAGTTCAGGATTGTTTGTCTTCTCTCCTTTGCTCACTTCAGGCTTGCCTGGACATTTCTTGTCCATACAAGAAGGAAGATAAATGGTTCACTCAAAAAGATATTACATCCAAGCATGGATTCGAAAGGGATCATTTGCTTTTGAGTTTAAACACGGAGCTGCACTGAAATCTCCAGGCACAGCCCTAAAGATCCCACAAAGTTGCAGTCTTGTCCTCAACAGCAATGCTGAAACGTTTTTATCCATTTGTCAGAGGAGCGGTGCTCCTATTTGCTTCTTTCAGACCATCATTTTCCTAGAGGAGACCTGCATTTTCACTGAATTTAGCTCCATCTTTTCTGTCTAACACAGACCCTTAAGAATGAAGACCAGCAGAAGCATTAAGGACCTCAGGGACTCGGGCACCGCCGGGCTGCGGACGAGTAGCAGCTCCCCAGTGGCTTCGTGGGCGTTTCTCTGTCGGCAGCCACAGCTCAGCGTGTGTCCCTCAGCCCTGCCGTCGCTGCGCCTGCTCACACGTGTGCTCCTGCTGCCGATGCTGCGAAGGCAGCCCTAACTAAGCGGAGGGTTCAACCTGACCTCTCTGACAGAAGAAAGCGACCAACAATTTAACCTTTAAAAAGATCCAAAAAGTTACAAGATAATTTAAAAACCACAAGACTGAAAGTCTATAACCTCGCAGTCTCCGTAGTATTTTCTGATTTCAGGTGAGCTACGTTTTCTTTAAAGCCCCCTTGGTAAGTTAAGGCTTTCTTCACCTCTGAAAACACTGAAAGTAACCTTTCAGGCTCAGGAAGAAATCCAGTTTATCACAGGCAACACCTATTCCATCTCCAGACTGCTTTTATTATTGAAGTGCTGGGACACCAATGCAACGAAGCCCAGCAGAAAATGGATTTTTCCAGCGAATAAACACAGTAACGGGATGTATAGAAACAAGGCCTGTTCGTATACTCGAGGATTTCTTCATACACCATAAACAAAGAACTGCTCAGACACTTGCCTAAAGGCAGGAGCTCTACGGTTGCAGTTACTGAACAGGACAAGGTATGGGTCTCTGCTCCAGAAATCTGCTTTCCCCTGTGCTCGCACAGGAGATTGTCCTTCAAAGCTGAATCAGGAGCAAGCGGGAGAAACGTAAGGACTTAAAAGCTTAAAAGTTGCGTAACAGCGAGCAAAATTAAACTCCCACACCAGGTACACATACGTTACACCCCCTCCGCACCCTGAGTAATTCTTCTCACCGTCATTCCATTCCCATTCAAAACAACAATTCCTATAATCGCATCTTTAAGAACAGAATGCTGTATTTTTACAATTATTCCAGTTTAGCTGTGGTTCCTTACATGAATTAGAAGAGGAATTCTTTTGGTTTCACCCTAAAGTGAAACAAGCCAGGGTGAAATTCTCCTGTATCTCCCTGTCTGCACCAGAGGTTCCAGCCAAACTGTGCAAGATTGCGAACAGGAGGTTTGGATTCAGACTCGCTCGATCCTCCTTTAATCCTAACAATATAAACCAATATTCACTCCAACTGCTCGTTCAACTAGCGAACCATGCTCTCAAAGAGAACGTGTTAAAAGCAGCGGAATAGTCCACCGAAATATTTTTGCTTGGAAAGCAAGAAGAGAGTTCTATTTTTATATACAGAAATCACTGTAGTATAAATAACGCAACTCACTACCACTAGCTAAGAAGTGAGGTTTTATGCTGCAAAATTCATTTTGTTACTGTTAAAAATAGTATTTGCAGGATCATAAACAACAGCCATGCACATGCTTCACTTCTGGTAAGCGGGGATCAACTGCAATAGCACGTTTTATAAATAAAAAGAATATACAGCTTCTTAAAAACCCTTGAACATCAGCAGCCCTGGCTTGTCATTGAATTGCTTTTGCCTGTTGGCTTTGTAAAATTCAAAATATCCTTTCCTGATGGGCATTTAAAACCAGTATCATTTAGATCATTATGAACTATCCATAAAAAAATATGCAAATGCATTTTTCTAGTTAGTTTTTTAAACCTTTCAACCAGTTTAATGAAAAAAAACCCCATTCTGCTATGAAAAAAGTCAGATCCAAACCAGTCCCACAGAATCAAGTGAATTTACTCACGCCTTCGCCACGAAGAGGCCACAGAAGTCCCTCACACCAAGCACCCTTTGGTGCAATAGGTTCAGAGTTACGTATCCATCCAAAAATCCCTGATACTGTTCCTCAAAAAGGGACTGCTTTGAACTGCCGCCTGTCAAAGCATCTCCAGGATCACCTCCTGGCCCCTGGCTTCCCGAGATCCCACCTTGACCACCAGAAGTTTCCCCACCCAGCACACGCAGACGCCGGTTACCTTGCGGACGTGGCAGGAGAAAAGAACGTTCATGTACTTGTCTTTCCGTTTCAGCTCGTTGGCAACAGGGATGAAAGAGCCCGTGGTCTGAGGGTTATCTGGTTTCTGAAAGAGCAAAGACAGGCACATAACTCTTCTTGCTTACTGAAGAAAGTAATTGCATTACATCACAGCAGGCCAGGGAGGACTGCAGCTGCACCACCTCGGCCGAAGGCTTCCGCCAGTCTCTGCCTTGTTGGAGAACGGCAGAGCATCTGGAGTTTTATACGCCTTCTGAATGGGAAAAAAAAAAACCCTTAACAAAACAAAATGCTCAAAGGAAGGACGGAGTAAAAGGAAGCAATGCAACTTGCCTAGAGAGAATTTCTTTGTTCTTTTTCATTTTATGCTATTTCTTTACATCCCATTATATCTAGAATTTCAGTTTTCCAGCGACTTCTTCCCTAGCTTCGGCCATTTGAAGACCCAGCTGATGGCATTACTCATTATCTTTAGTGCTGCCTGTGATGCTCAAGCTAGGTTTAGTATTCAGAAAAATCACTCCTAGTGCAGTACAAGTCAAAGACTCTGAAACTATATAAACCCGTTTACAGAGGAAATGTCAAAGCCCTCCTTGGTAAGAAACAAATAGTCGCTTTTTCAAATCTCCACCTTTTCAGCATCCTGAGCCCCAGGAAGGATTGATCCCTTCACTTATACTCACCAGTGCGATGTAATTCCCCTCCCACGCTCTTTGTAGGCCAATATCAGCTCTGTGGCCCTTCAGCACCTCCATGGCAGCAACCTTGGCCCTCAGTTGAGGTAGGACTTCTGGTGGGACGCTCCGGATGAGTTGTCCTGCTCTCCACCTGCCGCAAAAAGCCTGAATCAGTTCCACAGTCTGTACCAGGCCCTACTTCAGCCAGAGCAGCACAGCAAGGACAGCCCTGGACCATAAACGTTAGGGGAAAAAGCCCTTCCGTTGCATTCATGAAGCTGGAAACGTCAGTTATCATTCTGAAGTCACAAATCATCTCTGACTCCTCCCAAGCTTTGCTGGCATACTCCCCATCCTGTACCCGGAAGTCAACCACTGGCACATCTGTTTGCAATAAAGGTTTTGCAAGCCCATTTTTTGGCTCATTTACAACATCACTCTCCTTTAATAGCTGACTTTGGCCCTGCAGTTGAAACCCAACCAACTGTAACACGAAACAGGGCAGGGCAGCCCACCCATTGCTTCACACTCCAGCCTTCAACAGCAACACCAGTTCTCTAAGATTAATGCTATGAAAAGTCTTTTACCAACTAAAATTTTGTAGTTATGATAATGGAGCTTATTCAGAAAGCAGGGCTCTCTACCCCGATAGGATGTGGATGGCTTTCAAGAGACAGCTGGGGAAAAACCAAGGTTGACTTGATCTAGTGCTGGTGGTAATCCCCCTTCAAGCAGATGGCTGGACCGGAGATCTCTAGAGGCCCCATCCAGCCAACATTTCTCTTGCCCAGTGACTTTCAGAAGTCGTCATTTTTTCAAATTGGAATTGTAACTACTTTGTCTACAACTTACCGGAGAAAAAGTCACTAGCTTTTAGATATCGGGAGGTTGTAATAAAGGTATAAAGCACTTCTTCTGCACACAGAATGTGGGTAGATGGTAGGACATTGCTGATTCTATTGCAGAAAAGTACTGGCTTACTAGAAGTCTTGATAAAGTCGAAGAGATTCCTGTCCTCTCCCCACTGTTTAACAGCAGTTGCTCTTTTCTTTTGAAACCAACCAAAAACGGGCCAAGGAAGGAAATACAATGTCCATCCTGACTAAATCTTTGCAACAGAATTAAGGGTACCAAAAGCTACGGACATTTTCATCCGTGATGTGCAGTTAATGTTCTTCAGTGATTTTTCCAGCTTTTATGTAACAAGCAGTAGCTGTTCGTTCCTCTAAGTTAGTCTGAAAAGACAAGAGGTTTTCTTTGTACCTATGGTAAATGGTCTGGAGTGCCTCTTCAAATCGGCGCAGCACTTTCGGTGGAGTGGGCCATTGCACATGCTTGCCATAATCCTTCATTAGCCTCACATTGTGAAAGCGTCGGGCAACCTCATGGATGTAGGCCTTCACTTTGTAGTGCCGGTAATACTTGAGTATCGTGAGGGCGGCCTTTGTTCTCTTGTAGCGAAGGCGAGCCAAAGTGCCCCTCCAAACCTAAGAGTCAGCGGAGAAGACAGTTTTAGTAATAAAAAGCAGGATTTTTTTTTTCTTTCTGTACTCCTTCTACACTGCTGAAATCCATAAATATATTAGTTTTATTTTAAAGGAAGTCACTTCTCTGTGCCAATCAAATCCAATTAAAACATCACTGAAAAAACACCGTCTTTATCAGCATATCGAGAAACAATTTTAACTCTGATTATAAAAGATTACTTTGAAAATAGTTTGGGGAATATCTGCTTTGGCCGTGCGCTGAAAAGCAAGCAAATATGCAAACCACATAATATCCTCCCAACTTGCTGGACGGGAGGCCAGCTCCGCAGCGAGTCTCATTCGTGCCCGGAGTGCACCACAGGCAGAAAACACACCGTGTTCTGGGCTTCTCCTTCCCACGCCCCGTGGCAAAGAGGCATCCTGGGACCGAGCGCGGGAAGAGAGCGGTGCTGGCATGACCGTACATCGCTACCGACTCCTCGCTTGAGGACCCCGCGCACGACGGAGCATGGCGGCGCTCAGCCAGGCTGCGCTGTTTCCGTCCTGTAACCAGAGAAACACGTTGTTCACCTGAGCGCTCTCTGGCCGACACGCACGTCCCCGAGGGATTCGTCAACAGCTGTACTTCCCCTCTGATATAATCCGCCAAGATGAAGATTGTATTTTTGTAGAATTAAACTGGAAGGATAATGAGTCTCCGGCATGCGAAGTGTGCTTCACTGCCGCTACAGGCCCTGCTGGAGAGTTTATTTCCCTCTTGAGAAACATCCCATAGCACCACTGATGCATATCAAGCCTTCTATTTACAGAAGAATTAATTAATTACCTGAGGTAATTTCCAACATGATATTCGCTTTATGAAGCTGATGTCAAAGGTTCTCTTGACAGCTTTGCTGATAATCCTGATACGTGGCTGAGAAAAACTATACGTAGCAAGCTGTATAGCAGATGTGAGGGGGTGCTCTTCTCTACACACTCAAAATTCAAAGAGGAAATGGAGACTTTGGGTTCCAAACCCCTCAAAAGCAGAGGACTCACTTCTTCCAACATCAGTCAGAGTAACTCCTCCTCCTTCTCCTTTGGCCTCATGGTCCTTGTGTGGGATATCTCCCGTTTGTGACAGACAATCCAACCGGGGAGGTGCTTGAGCCCCCGCCACTTCACTGGTGTGATACTTATCAATATCTAAAGGGTGAGTGTCAGGAGGAAGGGGCCAGACTCTTCTCAGTGGTGCCCAGTGACAGGACAAGGGGCAATGGGCACAAACTGGAACACAGGCAGCTCCACCTCAATAGGAGGAAAAACTTCTTCCCTCTGAGGGTGACGGAGCACTGGGACAGGCTGCCCAGAGAGGTTGTGGAGTCTCCTTCTCTGGAGAGATTCCAAACCCGCCTGGACACCATCCTGTGGAACCTGCTCTGGGTGATCCTGCTATGGCAGGGGGTTGGACCAGATGATCTCCAGAGGTCCCTGCCAACCCCTGCCAGTCTGGAGTTCTGTGTTTGATGTTCCGTAAAGTACATTTGTGTTCCAGCACAGCAGAAAAGAGTCAGGACCCTACACAACGTTGCCCAAACATCTGAGAGGAAGGCTGAGCCAATCCATCCCTCACTTGTATTTTATCATCTCAAACTGACTAAGTGTGCAACCTCCAACACTATTCCAAGATAGAGTCCAGTCCTCAAAATGGTATGAAGTCACCTACAAAAACCCTTTGCCGTTCTGCAGATCATTTAGCATGGTGAAGACCAAACTTCAGCTTTTAAGTCCCGTACGGGTGAGAAGCAGATGGAGCCCAGCTCAACCCTATACATTGTATATTGTATATGGTAGGAAGAGGAGGAGGGAAACGGTCCTGGACAGCAAAGTGTAGGAAAATGAAGCCAAGCAAGTAACCAGGCAAACAACTCAACACATGCAAGGCGACCGAAGGCAACATGTTCCTTACCAGACGCCAGCCCCTGCCCGGAGCCCCTCTCCTCAAGAGGGTGTGGGAACAGGGACTGTTCCAGAGCTGGCAGGAAGAGCTGGGGAAGTGAGGGACCACACGGGATGGCAACGGGAAGAGCAGGAAGCACAAAAAGCAGTCCCTGCAACTGTGGCAGAAAATCAGCTCTGCTGTACTGCCCAGACAAACAGAACCGGCAGGAAGAGCAAGTGCAAGTTAAACGCTGAGTAGTGGACCGGGACTGAAAATCTCAAACACTGCATGCATAAAAAATAATATATATCACTTTCCTTATTTATTCTGTGAAATCATTAGGCAGATTGAAGGACAGCAGCATCCTCTGCACCACATATGCTGTTCTTAGTATTCCCTTTTAGCACACTCAATTCGAACTGTAGTTTTAGTTCCAAATAACCTGCACATCACAAACAGACACGAGAGCGTTGCTATGTAAAGGGCCTCTGAGAAGCTCAGGGCTTCCTGTAGCCACCAGCTAAAACCAGCTTGCACAGGGCCTGGATTTCACCCAAAGTGTGTAAGATTTAAACCTAGCACTTCCATGTCTGAGGGCATATCAGATTCCGAAACTGTACGAATTTGACAGAATCAGCAACCAGGATAAAATAACTGAGCAACTAAAGAGTACTGAAGTAATTTGTGCCCTTTTTTAAAGCAAAGTGTGGAAGACTTGCATTGCTTGAGACATTTAAACATAGACTGAAGTGTCACAAAATGTACCTGCAAAGACTCTATGGACACTAAACATGATAAACTGGGTAAAACTCTGCTGCCAACTTCTCATTTTTTAATTTAATAAGAAGAGAAATGAGGAACAAAGGGTTCCAGGTCGCAGCTAAACAGCCTTCTGAACATTATAAAGGATCTCAAAGAAAAGAACGCACACGGTAAATTTGTTTAAGATGCTAAAGACTTTGTAGAGCTCCACTTCTGTCAGTTTTTCCCAAAACCATTTTGAATTGTTTTTAGATACAGAACAAAGTCTTGATTTTGCTTCCTTGAAGTAGGCACGCTCTTGAGGAAAGTCTCTTGCTGTGGTTATTTTTTACACCAGTCAGACATCCGTGGAACAAAGGCGCTGTAACAGATTGCCCCGATGTTGTATCAGCTGCATCGCTGCAGAAATTGGCTTCACAGCAAGAAGTGTCACAATTGCTCCAAACACCAGCCTTCCAAATCCAATTATCCAGCCGAGGCATGCCCCTTGGCTACACGCAAGCAGTAAACTATTAATGAAAAGCATGTCCTCAAATCAAGTTGTCATAACCGGATAACCTCACTCCTAGTAAAGACCTTCCTAAGATCCACAACGGCACCTCCTCCCAAAAGTAAAGAGAAAGCCAAAGATAAGAACAAACTTTTCCCAGGGAATGGGGTACGGATATTTTTTCAAATTAATTGTTTTTCTAGCTTGGTGGTTTTTCTTTTCAACCACAGGGCTCATTTCTGCTTAAAGCAGCCCATCGGTAACGCTGAACTGCCAAGGCAAGCTGACTGCCTGATGGTCTCGCAGTCTCTTCCGGCAACACGGACCCTTCAAACCTACAAACAAGAGGAGTTTGTCAAAGCAACAAACTCCCCTTCAGCAGCCCACTTTGTGTACTCTGCGCCGTGTAGTTGTGAGCAATGGGTCAGAACCATACTAATCTCCAGCGCTAAGTTTATCGCGGCATTTAGCAGATATTTTACACGGCTTCTCGCGTTGCAAAAGTGACTTTTCCATTATATGTAGAGCCACGGCCAAATATGGGAGACCCGCGTCAAATATGGGAGACCCCCAAAGAAGACCTGTGCATCCAGGATTCTACTTTCTTTCGGCTCTCTGTGCCCAAGATAATGTCCAAGTTCAGAAAGGATTCAACAGCTCACATGTATCACCTTGCTGAAACTCAACCACTAGTGAACAGCTTTCAGCTTGAACTTAAATCAAAGCTACACACCAGCAAGCCGGTAGTTTCAGCACTTGCATTTAGCAAATCTTGCAAGGAGAGGGTAAACAAGCCTGAGAATGGCAGTGCCCTGTATCATCCCTCCTACAGGCAAGGATAAAACGGTACTTCCTTTGCCACCTTTCTGCAGCTTTCGCTTCTGGTTAACCACAGCAATGAGACTAAAGATAACCCTGTCCCGGTCTGACCTCCTGAGGTTGCCCTGGTATCTTCTGAATCTCCAGCCAGCTTCAACCAAATCTGACAGAGGAAACGAAGACTCGAAGAGGCAAGTCCATATATCTTTCAGGAAAAATCAACAGCAGGGTAGAGCAAGCCTCAAATTAGAGTGACATTGCTGGAAACACTTCAGAATGAGCTCAAGAGCCATCTGCCTTCTCCGATCTCCAAATCCCAACCAGCACACGTGAAGCTCCTAGCCAGGCACAGCTCCACGAGACTGCATGCCAAGCCAAACAGGTAGAGGATTGCAGAAGGATCTGGCAGTATTTTGGGGGGGTGACGAGGTGTGCAGGACCCAAGGGAAGGACGTGATGAAGACTGGAGAGCACGAGCAGCGAAGCGGTCCCAAGAACAAAACTGTTGTCACTGTGGGGTGTCAGCACAAGCCCATAGGAAGCCAGGCTCACAGAAAAGCTTGTTCAATGACAATTTCCAAAGGGCCACACTGAAGAGCAGACTCCAAAGCAATCGATTGTGCCATCGGTTAGCGTGGTGTCTAGTGACCAAGCAAGAGAGACTGTGCAGGACATGCTATGGGAGAGATTGCCCTCTACAAGAGCTGCCAAGGAGACGAGGCAGGACAGGGCATCGGAAGGGGAATAACCAGCACCATGCGTTGGCTCCACAACGCGTGTGCGCAGGGAAGGCGACCGTGAGCAAATTAAAGACTCAAGACCAGAAACTTATCAGCAAGTTTGCATTGAAAATAGAAAGAAAAGGCTTTTCTAGACTTTTTTTTTTTTTAAATTAAAATTATTCCCCCTTACTCAGTCCTCACCCACAGTCTCTCCACATCTCTTTCAATACCTCTGCCTTCTCCTCCATGCTGTGACTGCCTAAAGGTCAGGTGAAGAAAGATTAAGAGGACAAGTGAAATTATGACTAAAGGGCTAGGAGGAGGGATAGAGAGAAAGGAAAAGGATGGAAAGCAAAGTCTGAACAACTCAAGAAATTCAGTCAAAACTCCTGAACATTAGAAAGAGTCTATCTTGCTATGGCTGCTTCCAGTGAAGAGAATTCCTTGCTGTTTGCTTTCCCACATTCCTTTTTTTGACTCCTTTGGTGAGGTGGAAGTGACCACTGGGACCACGACAAGCTCCAGACCAAGAGTCCCCCCTGCGCAGCTCCGGGTGCTCGGTGACCCCATCGGTGGTCCCGCTGCTCCCGGTGCGGCAGCTGCTTTGGCAGCTTCTGAAGCTGGGACTTGCACAAAACGAAATGGAGGATTCATCCAGACCAAGAGTCATGTCTTATGGGATGTACTGAAATGTCTTCTGAAGGATGCTTAATTCAGATGGTTTTTTGATTCAAACTTAATAAATTAAAATTCATATGAACGGAAAAGGAGATCTGGACAGGCCTTTAGCATCAGCTTAAAAAGCTCAGTGAGCTTCTATCAAAGAAACCTAAGACAGATCAAGTCCATCACCGTAGCAAGATACAAATCCTACATACCAATCTATGCGTTATAGGCTCATTTGCAGACTGCAGTCTGCTTTCAAGCCCAGAATTTCCCATTTGAAAAAAAAAAAAAAAAAAAAAGGAAAACAATCAAGCAGGCCCTGCAGAGCACAGAGAAAACCAGCAGACCAGACAGGCTGGGCCCAGAACACCGAGATCGCCTCGCCTGTAGTTCTTCCATGGAAAAAGGGATAATCTAGATTTGACCTAGATGCTGCAGTCTCTGCAAATGTAGACGAAAACCCACACAGCACGCAATCCAAACATAAAAGCAATCAAACAAATGCCCAGAATTCGGCAAACAAACCGAGCTCGTCTACGTTAAGCGCCAGCGTTATATTTTTGAGCAGTTCTGCTACTAAGTAAACCTCGGAAAACTATTTCATGCTTGCAGTAACACAGCACACCTCCTCCCACCAGGCCTCCTTCGCACTAGCCTGAACTGTTGCGTGATCAATATTTCATGCTGCCCTAGCACAAGCTGCCCTCCAGGCATCCAAACTGAAAAGAATAAAACAAAACCTAGCGAGAAATTCACACAGGCGTGAACCTTCCTGCCCAGCTTTAAAGGATCTCAAACAGGAAAGGTTTATTAAATATTTAAGTCAATAGTGCAGCGCAGAAGCTGCACGCAGCTCTGCCACGGGGTCCTCTGAGGCACTGCAGTTTGAATAAACGCTCCAATCTGAAGCAAGCTTTAATTATACTATTCCTGATTGCTTTTGAAAGGGGTCATCTCCTCTGGAGATGGAGTGGCTAATATTCACACGCAGCACCCACCGGGTACTTGGCACACACCACGACTTGCGATCTCCGTGTTCCCAATTCAAGTAAATTCAGATCCCATCCAAGGTTTGAGGCAAATGGTTTTAAATCAAAGCCTCCCCGTTCTAATAGATCACATTACAAAGCATATAAACAGCGAGTAGGAAGAGCTGCTTAATTTGCTAAATGCTATTTTCTCTTTTCACATGAGTCAGCTGAACAACGTTCATTCTGTCGCTCTGCTTAATAGAAACAATACTCCACGAGCTAGGAAAGAGAGAAGGGTCCCACTCGGAGATTAATGAGGTTGTACTAACACGACCGTGTCCAATAATAAACATAAAAATTATCAAAGGAACAGCGGTTATAAGCAAGTGGCAGACGTGAGACTCACGCACGTACACATGACGTGCTGGATGCAGAGCTCTTAGAGCTGGTCTGGGTTTCTCCTGCAGCTCCTTCTGCTGCTCAGCAACGGCTGCAGCAAATGTCACGTTTCCTTCGAGGCCAAACCGGAGCTGCTGCTGCTGCAGTTCAGCCTGAAAGCTCTTTGCCACCCCAGTACTCACCAGGACCTGCCTGGGCCATTTGGTGCCCTTAGCCGTGCCCTGTTGGCACTGCCCCACCGTCCTGGTTGCACTCGACAGAATTTCCTGGCTCTGGCAACAAGCAGGGAAGGAAAATGTTGGGAGAAAGGAGATAACTCTGTGCGAACAGAGGAAGGGAACTGCCACGGCTCCTGTATTAGGGGAGAAGTTTGCAATTGCCCCAACAAGGCTGCTGCCATTAGAAGGTGGCAGGAACCTTCTCTCATCCCATGAAAATTCAAGGTAGAGTTTTTCTTGCCGAAGATACAAAACCACAGATCATTTCGTAATCTTCCATGTTTATTGCTGGTAAAGACTGCAAGGACAACCAGAAGCACAGAGCAACCTCTAAATGTGGGGAAGTTAAATAAGCTAAGACACTTCTCTGTGGGAAGAGAGGACGAGAGGGGACGTGACAGACATCCAGAGTCCTGAGTGAAGTCCTGCCTTGTCGGTACAGGAACAGGCTATCAAGTGAAGCTGGCAGACCCAAGGACCCAAACAAAGCGAGATCTCTCCATGCAGCGGCTAGCAGAGCTTGCCAAAGAAGGCTGCAAAATCTGAAAGCTGGTGACACATGTTTGAGGACAAGTTCAGGGAAGAGAAATCCAGCAGGTGTTACTGAATACAAAAACACATGTTCAGTCTTAGGTCATCCCAGGTCCAAACATCTGAAGGGACTGAGGAAGTCCTAAGGAGAGGCATGATGCTCGCTTGCCCTGCCGCTCTCCTCGAGGCATCTCTTGGAGGCATGACCGTGCTCCCGATGGACCTTCAGTCTGATGCAGCGCAGCAGCTGCTACAGTTCAAAGCCTACATCGATTTAGTGAAGCGGCTGGGGATGAAGCTCCATCTACATTTCTGAAGTTCTGACAGCAATGTTCTGCCTTTCGAGAACAAAGAGCAGATACAGGGAAAAGAGAGCCGTGCAAAGACCTAGAAAACATTACTTACCTTTGTCTGCAGGTCACAAACACCACTAAAACACACATTTCTGCTAGGGAGGGCAGTATTAATTGTTGTGGAAAAGAAAAAATAAATTCCAGAAACATTTCAACAAACGCAGATCAGTCACTATACGCTTATTTTTATCCCCATGAAGGAGTGGCAAACCCCCCTCAAAGGGACTGTGACTTATATTGCAGTGTCCTGTTGGGGAACAGGATACGCACAGAAATTGTCTGTGCGTCTCTGCCTTATTATAGGCACAGTTCACGTGATCTGGTATTTTTACTATCATGTTAAAGTAAGATCTCTTCCAAGTTAAGGTTGCTGAATGCTATTTCACTTTAATTTACACCACACTGGCAGTATTTTTACAGTTTGAACAAGGCTTAAAGACATCTTCAGGTGCAGCAGATTGGTACCTTTTAAAAAATGAAAAGCTCAGGTGCAACAAAAAATTAATTCCCTTCCATGAAAACAAGGGCAATGGTTGCAGAATCTGGTCTTCCCAATTTCTCTCTGATACACATGAAGGAGTATGAAAAAACCCCAACCCCAAACCGCGAAAGGACAGAGTTAAACCTGAAATAGTCAATGTACAAGATCAGAACTACAAAAAGTTTGCTTGACAAACAAGGGACTGCAGAGATGTTTGCTGAAAGAAGCCTGTTCAAGAAGGGAAAAAAGCCACATTTGAGACTGGGATTTCCAGAGGGACGCGGGCACGCAGCATTCCTCCATTCCTCTGATCCCTTACGGCAATCACTTCAGATTCCTTTTAATGTCTTTCCGACATTCTGCAAACTGAAATCAACTAAAGCAAAACCTGAGAAGCGGGATGGCGCGAGCAGCAGTAGCACCCAACCGCGGGCTCTGCAGCTGGCTTTGCAGTCCTCATCTATGAGAATTTACAAGCAGCACTGCAAAAAGCAGAAGACGAAAACGAAGCGTTTACAGAACCGGGCGGTTACCTGCCCTGCCGCTGCTGCTGGGCGCTTTGCCTGGGCTTATTGAAGTCGTTCACACGCTCACCAAAGCACAAATATATTCTCTGTGATGCTGGCAACAGGCTTGGGGAAGAGTTTGGGAGGGGTTTTTTGTGTTACGGTTTTTCTCCGCACGCATGGGATTTAAGAAACGAAGTTTTCAGGTGACTAACAGCCACGAAGCTCGAGGTCTCAAAGACAGGACACAAGAGTTGTGGAACAGGCAGTTGCTGGACCATATTTTGAAACAGCGACGCACATGCAGTGTCCTCTCTCCTCCTCCCTTGCTCAAGAATAAACAGGTATTTACATTGACTTAGATTAGAGCATGTTTTCACAGCGTATCCTGGAGGAGAAAAAGATAATAAGCCAGTATCCAGGTGCCCCAGTGCCCCCGCAACTAAAAGGGTGGGATTCAATCCTCCCTTTTTTGCTTTCCCCCACAGGTGGGTCCCCAGCTCTCCCTTTTACCAGCATGAATGTTCACCTGAGGGAAGGTGAGCTGGTTGTGGAGCTAACCTGGCCGAAAATACTCTTTATTTGTTTTTTTTGGTAGGAGGCGGGGGTTTTTTTGTTGTTTTGATATTTTTTGGAGGTGGGGGTGGGTTTTGAGTTTGAGACGCCTCAATGCATTCAGTGGAAGCGGACAGGTGACGCTGCTAGCACAGGGGAGGGAAGCAGCATGGGAGAAGCAGTCGGATCAGTCCGCTAAGAGATCAGCTTGGCAATACTCAACTGGCAAGGGGCACCGTCCACACAGCAGCTACATCCAATCCTTCACTTCACTTGGTCCTGAGCACCCACATGCTGCTCCTTTGGAAGGAGCTACAGCATCTCCTCTCGCGGCATCTCCCTGCCAAAGCCTCTCGAGATCAAAGCCTCAGTTCAGAGTACAAATCCAGATGTAATTACAGACCTATTTCCACTTATATTCAAAACTGCACAAACACATTCCCTCAAGATGGTAAATGCCTTGAGTCTGGATGGCAAACACGTTGCATCACCTTTTATTTGGGTCGCTGAACCGAAGCCCTCATCAGATTATTACTACCCATCCATAACCTGCCGTGAAAACGCCTTCTTTGTCAGAGTGAAACCTTCCCTTTGTGGTTAATGCTTTCCAGCGCACCGTGCTTCAAGGACTCATGGGGATAGAGAAGAAAGGGAAGGTGAAACATTAAATTATGACAAGTCAGCTGTGGTTCTCTTTCTGCTCTTCCCCGCCGGGTTTTGGGAAATGTTGCCATGGTGATTGCAGCTGCGGGGCTGCGAGCGACAGCTCTCCCGAGAGCAGCCTCTGCAAACCGGGCACGGAGGATGCCGTACGACACCCACGGCACCCACGGCGTGCACCGGGGCCGGCGCTGCCTCCTTCCAGCCACGCTCACCTCCCGGGCTCAGGGGGCTTCTGCGCACGAGGATTTTTGTCCGAGGAGGTGCTGGGCTGCAATACAAGAACAATTCTTGCTTCCTCTGCATTAGGCAGTAAAGATTTAGTGAAGCGATTACCATATGCAGCTGTACTGGTCTGATAAAATTACACTGAAATAGTGCACTAAATTATATTGACAAGATACATCATCTTTGCATACTGCACGTGCTGGCTGGCTGGGCTTTTTTTCTTGAACAAAGCACTATTCTGCAAAGCTAATGAATATGTGGGAATGTTTCCAAGGGCAGAAAAAGCAACAGGGTTTTATGGCAGCTTTTTTTAAATTTTGTTTTTTATTTTTATTATTAACGTTAGAACTGTTCCATTTGCATTCATGAAGACAATCACAGAGATGGCAAGACCACAGGTATAGTAAATAAAGAAGTGATGTTCTAAAATGACCGTTTGAGTTGACTCCGACAGTGATGTCTCCACTGCCACATGGGTTTTCTAATACCGGACAGCTCTCCCTCGCTCAATTCTCCTGGAGCCAGCAAGTTGCCACAGCTAAATCACATCACATCTGCTTACTAGGACTTGGTTGGGTCTGAAGGAAAATCACAGCCTGGAATCCCACTAACATTTTATCACAGAAGAAAAAGGAGCGTTGAAGATAAAGCTAAAGGAGAAGACACATCCAGGAGAGATGGAACAAAAGAAAGTAAAATTATCTACTTAAAATGGAAGTCAGTTTTAATTCAATTTGACCAAACTCTACAAGGCAAATTCTCATCGCTGATAAACAAAGGAACCAGCATTATTTTAAGGGTTAAGGGTTACTCACATGACAAAGCTCTTAAGATAATTACTGAATCTCTTTTTGAAAGTCTCGTGATTTGTATGAGAGCAATACACCACATAATATAGATCATTAGAAATGAAGACGTACATTCAAATACCAAGAAACAGAACCACTACATGCATTATATGCGGATCCTTCTTTCATTTAAAATCATTCCTGTGCAAAGAAACACATTATTGGACACCAGCCTGCGATCGGCTCCTTTTAAGGCTATGCCTTACACTTTCCCACAGCTTTTATCACACAAGTGCCTATTGTCACAACAATACATTTTATCTCCAGTTGTCTTTTCCTTTTCCCAAATTCAAATTTGAGAAACTCCAATGCAACAGAAGGCTCAATTATTATTTTTTTTTTTTTTAAATCAAGTTAATCTCTCCTTTTAGATATAATCTTGTGACTCGCAGAAGTATCACAGTTTGCCTTACTCGGCGCCTTTGGTTCTTACAGGCAAAACTAAAGTAAGGAAAACGCAGCAAGAATTGCATTTTCCTGTGAGCTTTTCATCAACAATTGAAAGCAAGTTGAGAGCAGAAATTAAGATACAGGAAAAATTGCCTTGATGCTTTCCGAGTATAGAGAAGGCCTCTTCAGATCCTTACTCTGATTTTATTTTCGATTGTGTTGACTGTTCCTTTTTCAGCGCTGCCAGTCTCCAACTGCCCCATCTACTGGCAGCAGAGCACGGCTGGTGCATGAACACAGGAATGATCTGATACAGAGAACGAGATCTAACAGGAAAACAAGAGAAATATAGAAAATGGAAGAAAAATTCAAGCATTTTCCAGACAGATTTAGACTGCACAAGGTATCTAATTGCATACAGACATCAACCCAACACCTGCTCTTTTGTTGATGAGTAAGTATTTAGATTCATTAGCGTTTCTTGTCTTTAGTTGCAAGTTCCAGGACTCTAGAGAACTCCTCTCCACCACTTCGCAAGCATTTTGGAACACGGCTGAAGAACATCCAGTAAGTATAAACAGGGATACAGGTGAACCACAGCGGGGTGAAACCTCAGAAAAGGAGCTCTGGCCATCCAGCTTTTTTCACAGCACTGGAGAAGGAGCTTGTCTTTTCCCTGTAAATCTTTTCTTCGGTAAATTAGAATCTCGCCAGAGATTTCTCAGAGAGAAATAACAAGATGACGACTCCACCTGTCCTATTTCAATACTTCACGCAGAAGAGAAAGACGCCTCCGTGTAGACTTGTGTTAGTCCCTCTCCACTCCAGGGAGAGGAGAAAACAGGGGAGGGAGGTTTGTGAAGCCATAGGACAACATGTAGGGAATTTAACTGTTGTCACAACAAGCGCGATCCCAAAAGCACTGTAATTATTCTATATATAATCCGTCACGCCTGATGCCACACAAACCCACTACAGCAAAATCCCTCCCAGAGCCAGGGAGCTGACCCATTATTCCTAACCAGGTACTTAGCTTCTAGAGGAAAAAAAAAAAAAAAAAATCTTTACCCTGCTCTCCCTCCAAGGTTGTCGAGCCCAGTCCAGATCACAGCCCATACTACATAATTCTGAAGTTTCCATCTAAAGAAAAGGCCTCACAAAAACTCACAAAAACTGATGTGTTGCTGTCAAAATTGTGCCTTACACTGTTCGGTGGCCTTTACCTGCAGGACGAGCTTCAGTGCTCACCTTGCAGTGAGACATCATCTGTTTCCGCAGCACAGACTGGGTCTTTTAAATTATTCTTCAGTAACTGCACTTTTCAATTTCAAAAAAAGGCGACCTTCCCATTCCTCAGATGTTTAATATGGAAACTCAGGACGCCTGGGAGCAAGGTGTCCCCCCGGTAGCTTTATTCAACAAGGAACTTGTTAGTTTGCCTTATACCACTACGGGAAGAAAGAGAGACTCCGATGAGCAGCACGACCCAGTGAACTTGCTGAATGCACCACGTGAGCCCAACGTGCTTGGAAAAGTGGCTGCAGACAGGGGAACTCCTCCCGAGAAACCAGGGTGAGCACGGTGGGAGTGCAACTAATAATCCAGAAACACATAACCGAGGCGTATGAGAGGGGCCCTGCAGATTAACCCCATTTCACTCCAAAAGAATAAGCCAGAATAAGCTTTTGGAAAAGTTATGCTGCCATTTCCAGGGAAGAGGCCTGGAAGAAGATGACAAGTAGTGCAAGAAAATTGTTGCGAAGCTCCTCAGAACACTTCTTAAAAAAAAAAAAGGAAAAACCACTGAACCACAAAGGTCAAAACCAGGCAGGTCCTGCATCCTTCAGACAGCCTGAGCTTTGCATTTCCAGAAAAACAAATCACATACGTATATACAAAACATACAAAATTCCTTACTAAAGATAAACCATGCAATCTGGCATCACAAATACCAACAGAGACGCAACCCTGGACTTGACACTTTCTCCTTCCATACTGGACAAATTGTTTTGCTTTCCAGAAGGGGAATCAGATCAAACACATTGTAAACATAAGAAATGTGTTTTTGCAAAACTATTAAAGCTTGCGGTGGGTAACTTTTCCTTCAGGGTCTTGTTACTCCTCACCAAAAGTGATTCAGTCCATCAGGCTTAGAAAGTTTGTGCAAACTTACCTGACCTGCATAGCTTTAGAACAGGCTTCTTCTCTGTGCAGTTTTTGTACCCACCTGTCAGCAGTTTCTATTTCTGACAGGCAAAAAGGGTTTCAGAAGATCTCGTTTCCCCAAGTTCCAAGAATGACAAAGGAAAAACATGTTTTAAGAAACACATTTCTAAAAATCTTGAACAGGTCGACAAACCCTTCCAGTTCAAAGTCAGTTCCACCATTTCTGTGGCTGTGGAAGTCAGAAGCTGTTGCTCTTTGCCAGACGGATCACACTCGTACAGAACACAGTTTTCAGCGAGTACTAAAACCAGCTCTTGTATTTTTTTCTCCTCTGGTGTATGTTGCTTTTGAAGTTACAAAACCAGCTTCTGTTGCGTTGTTGTGGCCCCAAAAAGCATCTAAATGATTTAGGAGCTAGCCAAATCACAACAAACTCCCACGGCTTAGAGGAACACCTTCTTAAGCAATGTCTGAGAAGGTGTTTGCCCTGAAGTCACAGAACCTAAAATTATTTATCCTAAGGGTAAAACCAGAAGCATCTCGAGCTCAAATCCCATGTTCAGAAAGGAAAGGTCCTGTTACACGGAGCCTTAGGTGTCTTTCCCTTTGCAATGCTAAGGGCCTTCTAGTTTCTGTTCTGGTGCTGGGGCAGTGTTTTCCAGAGCCTCTGCAGCAGTGTTTTCCCTTCATCCTGTGCTGTAACTCTCCTAGGCTTGCACCTGCAAATCCCGATATTGCACATTATTGCACAGGTTCCTACGGGAAGCGATTGCTGCTAGTGTGCCAGCCACCCCTTCTTTCTGTATCCCTCGGCTGTATTTTTTGGTTTACATTAGGGCACTCGATAACATGGATGCTCAAAGCTTAATAAACCAATATACACGAGCATCTGGCCCCAGTCATTGTATGCTCATCAGCACTAACAATATCATAAGAAAAAACAATAGGGATTTTGTGCAGGTCCCGAAAAAGCCTCAATAATTATTAATGGAATAGTATGATGAGGGAGATGATGTGCTGCACCAGAAAGGATGCTCTGGGAGGATGCTCATTTAGGGATCCTGTCCTTCTCTTCCTAGCTGGCTACTGGGGACAGTTTTCCCTCTCCCCTTCCTCATTCTGTCTTCCCTCCTCGCTCCTTCCCCTGCACCCCAAGAGTTTTACCATTCGAGTTGATGTACACCATCAGCTACAGATCCACTAATCAACTTTTACACAGGTAAGCCTGTCTCAACATCCATTGTGCAGCACCTTTATAGAGTCATCCACAAAAGTTCTTCTCAGTTTCTAGATAGCCTACTTTCCCTGAGTGAAGAACAAGTTTTTTTTAAACAGTATTCAACAATCTCATAGGTCCTACAGCTCACGGCGCATCCCACCACATCAAGACCTCAATGCAGCTACAGAGAGCACTACTGAAAGAGCTTTAACAAAATCAAGCTGTAATCAAACTGCATTATGTT
This sequence comes from Aramus guarauna, assembly GCA_013400195.1. Taxonomy (NCBI): domain Eukaryota; kingdom Metazoa; phylum Chordata; class Aves; order Gruiformes; family Aramidae; genus Aramus; species Aramus guarauna. The sequence continues at coordinate 132,109 of VXBL01002396.1, read as the reverse complement.
GGAGTTTGTGCAGACTTGTCGCTTTTGCATTTGAGCTTGAAAAAAAAAGCAAAGGTGTTTTAAGACATTTGAAGCGAGTTTTTAATGCAGTAAACTAAGCTTTACCTTCTGTAGGAAGAGGACAATCCTGACGAGCATCTTGGCATGCAGGTCCTCCAATGTGAACAGAGTTCGAGGCGTGCGGATGAAAATCTTGGTCTTGCCATAAGCAACGTCATGCTGAAATCCGTGACACTCTATGAGCTTCTTCACAGCATCTTTGTCTGAAGGGAGGTCGTGGTTTGGCCAAGTGAACTCCGAGATCATCTTGTACCTGGAATCACAAGGTACAATTTGCAAATGTAAACTTGTTGTCTAGGTTCTCGAGAAGGCCAACCTTCAAAAAGTTTTAGAAATAATTATCATTTAAATTCTAATAAAACTATGTGATTATAGACACAACTGCCTCAGACATCCTGTGTAGGAATGGTGATCCTCAGAATCCAAAATGCAAGGAAAATGAATACAAGAGAGGTATGATTCTGTGAGCACTGAAAAAAAACCCCAATATTGCGAGGAGCTCACTTCACCACCACAAAACACCTCCCCACTGCCTTCCTGCAGGTTTGGCAGTTCCATCATTCACACTCTCAGCATTCAATTTCTTTTTCTTTTTTTTTTCTGCAAGGAAGAAAAGCTTTGTTTTGCTCACATTCTACATAAGAAGCCAACTGTAATCAATTGTTTTATCAGAAAAGCCAGATTTAAAAATTCTTCAAATTACGTTATTGTTCAGCATTTTGCTTGCCATTTCTAACAGATTTTATTATTTACCAAAGTAGCAGAGAGTTGAATGCCACACTTTGTGCAAACACTGCCACTGCCTGTAACCGTTGTTCAGTCGTTCCCTCCCATCCTTACTCTCCAAACTCCTTTTTACACCAGGAGGGAGAACGCAGATTGGAGCCAAGACAACTACAAATCAAATACGAAAATAACTGCATCAGACTTTGCTCTCAGTAAGATTTACCATCCTTGCAAAGTGCTGATTAGGTGAATAGACGTTTGCAAAAAGCAACAATGAATTTTTTGCGTAAGATTTATGGACATAATCAAAAATGTAATAGACGTTTTCACTGTAACAGTACCCGCATTCATGTTCTAAATAAAACAAGCATGCAGCAATCTTAACCACTTCTCTATTTAAAAGCCCACGATCCAAGTCAAGCATCAATCTCAATGTTTTAGACTTTCAGAATTTTCAGCTACTATTAAATGGATGCAGCAATAAACCTTTTTACTGGGGAGTGGGTGCACTGCAGGAGCTACTGAACAGACTAAAATAAGCCTGAATGGAAATACATGACACTGTCGCTTTCATTCATCAAATTAGTCTTTTTGAATAAGCTCTTCAAGAGGGAAAAAAATATGGAGGTACACACTGTGTCTAAGCAGGGAACACCATCAGTGTGAGGGTTACAGCATGCAGAGCAGGGATCTTACTGATAAATAAAAGAGGTATATATAAAAAAAAAATATCCCTCTTCAGATTCACAAAGGATTTTGCATTTATACTTAGCTGGCAAAAGCATTCCTTCTCTCAAATACACGTGCACACAGGACATAAATATTTTACACTGGTTTCTCTTTTCTATTCTCATCAGGAAAATGTTCCCGCAATAATTAATTCACTGGGAAAATCTTCCACCTCGAGACATTTACACTAGGAAAAAAAGAAAGAAAACCAGGGTGGCAGTGCAAACCCACGCTTATTAAACAGGCCTGCTCCGCCGATGGGGCCAGGGAAAAAAAAAAAAAAAAAAAAAAAGGGATAAAATGTCAGAGAACTGAAAACCTGTCCAAAAAAATGTTACATTCTTTTCCTCCCTTCCAACAAAGACAGGGCTAGGGTATTTAAAGACATCCCAAGGCAAAGTGACCACCTCCCTCCTCGCCCGGGGTGGTGGGACCCGCGGTGGAATACCCCGCCAGTCCTTTTGTTCTTTTGTTGCTCCCCCGGCACGCGCGGTGCAATGCCACGAACTCCTTCCCCGCAGCACAGCGCATGACCTGGATGTCACAGCAAGTCAAAATCCCAACCTCGCCGCTAATTATAGCGAGGCAGAACCCAAAATACATCTGCTCGCTGACGCCGCGACCCTTCCCCGCTCCTGCCTGGAGAACTTGACAGCTTCCAAGGTCACTTCTACATTAAACATCCATTTCTACACCACCTTTGTTTCTCCTTCTCCTCCAAAGAACACACGAGGTTGCTACTAGAATTCCCAGTTCCCAGTACAGCTCTCCTAAAGCAGCAAGATTTTTGCGAGTCGCTACATGATGAAGCTTTAATGAAAAATTACGGGGTCTGCACGTGAAGCAGGGCCATACGTTTCTCAGGTCACAGCTATCTCGGTGTCCTTTACGGGCTATGTTTAACATCGCCTGCAAATAGGCATGGGGATGCCTTCATGGCAAGTGTTGGATTACTCTCACACACAGCCATGCCCGCAGACGCCTCGCAGGCGCCATTCTTCCCCCTGCCCCCTTCTGAAACCCAATCGGTTGGGTTTTTTTTTTTTTTGACAGTAAGTTACATATTAAAACAAAAGAACGCATCGTATGTGGTCAAGACACAGGGTCCCGACATGCGTTTCACACAACTGGAAGATGTAGTTACCGAGTGAACACACAGCATCTCTTGTGCAACAAAAGAATATTAAGATCTTGCTTTCCACAAATTGGTAAGGGCAGACTGGTCTGCACCGAGCTCAAAAGTTTTCTAAATTTCATTAATAAATGTCCTTTTCAAGCTTTCCTTGGTCTTAACTGTGTTTCGCTTCATTTCCTACCGGTAGACATGAGGTATCAACCACCTTACAGCGTTTTAGGGCTAAAGAGCAACAAACTCTTCTCCTACAGACAGGAAATTTACTTTTATATGTTTTATATACACATACACATATCTATGAAAAAATAGGCATACGTGCACTCATATACATATATATATATACATATATATACATATATATACATATATATACATATCTCCTGTCCCCGCTAAGAGGGATCAGCAAAAACCACAACACAGGTGTTTGCTTTCGGTTCAGAAAATCTGAAAGCTTCAGGGGTCTGTAAGGGAGTGAAATATCTGTTTGCATGTCTGAACTTTTAGAAGATCTTTTTCAAATGTAAGCAAACAGATGAAAAAGTCGTGTCCCAAAATCGCCTCTCGCTGAGTTACTCTAGATCTCCCTTCAAACAAGCCCCACACACGGCGCAAGGGTCCCGAGCTGAAGGGTCTGGAGTCTCCTCCGTACTCCCAGTCTCCCAAGAAGCCTGTTAAATATAAAGGAACAGAAATCCCTTGTGATCCCGGTTCTAAAATCATTCAAAAAATGTGCAGCTTGTACCAAAAAATCATACCCCTCAGGAGTATGTCTCACCCAAAGACAAGGAATGGAGAATTTTGGCAAAAATAAAAACAATATCCAGGCCAAAAGATTAATTTTTTCTTTTTTAATTGAGAAAAGTCAGTGTGGACTGGACTCGGAGCAATTCCACGGTATGCAAATACAGCGCCCGATACCTTACACTGTAGATGTTTAATCCTACTCCAGGGTCCGGCAGAACAAATGTTCCAGTAGCCTGAAAGCTGTCCCAGTTGCCATGTGCTAATTTGGTTTACTGGCTGTAAACACCGCGTCTGCTCTTAAGCTCACAGGACCTCATCAAACATTCATCAAAAACAAAGCAGCTGTTTATATTAATAGTAATGACACAAATCTAAGGAGTAAGTTGTAACAAATTCCACATGTGAGGGCAGAAGCAGGCTCTAACCGCTGCACAGCATTGAAGAACACTGCTACACAACGCCGTAGGCTGTATTTAGTAAGCCAGAGCCTTTCGTTCTACTTCAGGTATCGCCAAATATCCAGGCAAACCTCCACTGTGAACAGCAAAAGATCTTTCAACAGCACTTCGTTTCTAACGTATGACATCCCACCTGCTTGAACAGGGTTTTTTTTTTTGTTCTAACCTCATAGCCTTTTTCTCACCTGAATCAATAACAGAAGTCAAAATCAATTCACTTTTTCATCAGGAAGAGGTTGAATTCTTAGTACTCATGCTAATTTATGCAGCCGTATAACAAATTTCAATCTAAACCATTTAATTTGTCACAAGTCTGGTAGGAATTAAGAGGGTAAGAAGTATCAAAAACCTGTTTTAATGGGGTCATGTTACTATCCCTTTTTCAGACTTCCAGTTTCAAAGTCCAGAGGTTTCCTTCTGCCCTGTGTGCCATCAAGCCCTTCCCAAGACACACAATGTCTGTCCGTCTCTCTCGCTGCAACAATTAGACAATGTGCAGAGAGAAAACAGAAGTTAATTAGTTCTGGTTTTAGGGTTATGCTCTGGGGAAGAACCTCATTACACGTTCCTGCTGCAGAGAGTAATACAGCAAATGAATTTCAGCACAAAGAAGTTGAGCCCGAGTGCCACGTGCGCACCTCTAAATGCATCTGCTGCCGCAAAACCAGAGAGCAACCAGAGTCCCCGTTAGTCACGTTTCTCTGTACCCCACAGCAGGTCCTAAATCAGACACAGGACCACCTCGAGACTGAGGATCACAAGCCCAGAGGACTTCAGAGTTACTCTTTGCTCAAGGGGAGTCAGCCAGATCACACACCTCATTCCATCGTCCAATTTGTCCCACAAAGAGCTGAGTCACTCGCCAGCGCCCTTCTTACCTGTGAAGAAACTTCTCGTACGTTTGGCGGTAGGCAAAGCCTGCTCGGCGGACTCTCACGTTCTCCAAAAGGCCGAGGTATTCAACCTGGTGCCTGCAACGCTCCTCGTCAAAAAGCTGTGGTGACTTCTTGTCGTTGGGCTTAATGCAACGGACATAATAGGGTTCCTAAGGGGACAAATCAAATGGAGTTTCACTCAGAAAAACATCTATGCAGACACAACCGCTTTCTCCTGAAAACGCTGTGTCAGTCCACGCCAGTCACCTGAAAGACACAGGGATGCTTAACAGGAATTACAAGGTTAGAACAGAAACGACGAGACTGGCACATAACACGATCCTCCCCTTCACACACTGCAACGACGTCTGTTACAGGATCCACGTGCTACTCGTTCGAGTTTGTCCTTTGCTACGTATCAGAACCAGTTCCACATCCTCCTCCTCCACAGACTTGGACAATAACAAACATAGTCTTCATAAAAGAACGGACAGACAATGTAATTCATCGCTCTGAGTGTTAGATATGGCTTTTCCGGTATCAACATCTAAAAGCAGCATGGATGACTCCATAATATTTAAACTGTGCAGAATTAAGTCCTCTACAGCCTGTCCCAACATGCCTGAATGATGGAAATCACCAAACACTACCCTGCGCAGGGCAAAGCCCAGCTGCCTTCCATCCCAGTTCACCACCGCAAGCCCCACACCTTCCCCAGGACAAACACAAGCACATGAGTTCCTCTCACTGCACCACCTCGGACCTGCAGGTGGTGGATAATGTAGGACAGGGACCGGTGGCTTTACGCCACCGGCACAGCCCGGGCGGTCCTGCCCTGCATTTAGGCCAACATGGTCTATAAGCAGCAGCAGCCCGTAAAGGGGGGCTATAAGGATTTTAAACGTACGTGCTTTCATTACACCGGATTTTGAAGTCCATCCATTTCTTTCTCTTCATTGCTAGCCCTTGCTATCCCACTTCTAACTTTATTAGTGGGGGGAAAGAGCAACTAATAAGCATCATAAAGGCCCACCTTAAATTTCGCAAGGTAAAATCGTATTCTTATAACATTTTTTTTTAAGTAGCCCTTGCAAAAGGAGCGGCATATTCTGCAGGCCGGCAGAGCCAACTGCCCACCAGGTCTCATCACTAAGCCGAGGAGAACACTCAAAGGAGAATCAGCTCAGAACATCACAGCATGTCCAGAACACGTCATAGATGCACCTAAACTGGAGGGTTTCAAAAAGTCAGTTTACAGCAATGCTAACATTGTGATAAAGGCAGCCAAGCAGCCTGTCTGAAACTTAACATTAAAAGATGTCACCTTTCATAATCACAGCTAGTAATTAAGAATGAAATTTCAGCAATTTTTCCCCTGGACTAGATGAGTCAAACTCATGTTTTTCTAAGGAAGGGGCACAGGAACAGGAAAACTGCAAGACAAAAAAAAAAACCCAACAGATTTCTACTTATCTGAACATTACATTCGGTTTGGGGCACTGCAGTCCAAATGGGATGTAAACAGCGGTGAGTCAGTTCAGGGAAGAACAAGCAAGATCAAAAATCCAGAAAATGTGACTCAGAGGAAATATGCTTTTAGTCTTGAAGGACTGAGGAGCCACATAACTACCCCCATGTTTGATTTTATACACTTGAAGGGTAGATACGAAAAGTAAATACTCACTTTTAGGACAAAGCAGGACTGCCTTTAACTACAGCATAAACACTCAAATTAGGCATCAGGAGAACAAGGAACGGGAGCAGAATGCCTGCAGAAAGGAGAGGAACCTCCAACACTGGAGAGGAACAGCCTGACCAAGCATCTGCCTAGAAAAGGCAGAGGTGTCCTCAAACGGGAGGTTAATTAGGTGCATTCCCAAGGACCCCTTTAGCCGTATTTTCTATGATTTGTCTACAATGTAGCCCTATTTTCTTTGATTTTAGGTCACCTACCTCATCTCAGGATAATACAAAAGGCCCAGAACTGCTATTATATATTGAAGAAACAAGATCAACCTTGAGGATCCCAGCTAGTCCTGACACAACCCGGAGGCACGCAGCACTAATGACAGGCACACGGAGCTTCCACTAACGAATAGCTGCATATGAGTAACGAACAGGCAAAGATCTGGAGGTCTTGGAAAAGCAGAGCCTCTTATCCTAGAAACTGATACGAGCCACTGGATCTTCTGGAGAAGGTACTGGACTGGAACGTTTCCCTGCTTTCTTAAGCACACGATCAGTAGCATCAGGCTGTGCTTTTCTCCTGGAGGGCTGTCCTTGGGGTAGGAACATACCGAGGACAGTGAGCAAAATCCAAGCCAACCACCCATACAAGAGCTGGCAGCATCCCTGCGCCGCCTACCCTCCACACAGCAATGCAGGAGTGCGTAAGAAGGTACGGGGAGCGTGTGGGTGAAAAGAAGGATGTGTGGGCAATATACGTTCTTACATCATCCCCCTTCTCTCCTAGTGACTTCATCTCTCTCCACAGGGACAGCTCTTTCACAGTCTCGTTTGGCTCCTTTCCTTACCAGGGAGACTGAGGCAAAGCCACGCGCAGCGGGGGAAACTTGCACCGCTTCCAAATCACCAGCTGAGCCCCCTGGTAGGGCAGTGCTCTCTTCATCCTGCTCTTCTTTTCATACCCTCAGAGAGCAGTGGGCTCAAAAAAAGGAAAGAGCACTAAGGACACGGCTTTCCCAGGACACCAGGAAGCCAAGCAACAGTTCTGCTCTGTGTGAGGTCTTCTACCGAGGTCACCACCGCACTGAGCACTTTCTTCTGCCACAGTAATTCAACACAACCCTTCCTTATTCTATTTGTTCTCCTTTCCTTAAGGAGAGAACGGTGAAATATAATGTGCTGGTACAATTTGAAAGGTTTTAAGAGATTTACATGTTAACTTTTTTGGCTTTCTCCTGAAAATTATCTCTACACTGAAGGTAAGAAGGTTTACAAGGGTCTTCATTCACTCGACAGTCTCCTACCAGCTCTCAGAACTTGCGATCTGCGTGGGTGATGATGTTTCTTCAGTTGTAGAACTTGGCTGTGCCACGGGAACGCAGCTGTCATCAGAACTGTTCTCGCTCTCTCAGACATTGTGTGTCAAACTACGAAGGTAGACGCAGCCCTTTCCGAACTTCAAATCAGTGCTGAAGGAGGTTTGACATGGTCACAGTAGCTATAAGTGATGTGGAGTAGGAGTTTGCCGGACCTGATGCCTGCAATTTATAAGCTCCATATTGTAACCTCTCAGTTTTATGGCAAGAAACAAAGGCGAGGTCATTCCTCTGCTGGAACAAGTCTCCTATGTGACTGGAAATAAGCTATTTAGGGAAAATGCAGGCTATACAGAGAACTTCCTGAATTCCATCTGAGCTTAGAAGCTGTGCAAGAGCCTGCAGTTGTGACAGTGAACAATCTGCAGTTCTCCCCATCCCCTCTTGCTAATATTCAGCTGGGACCACGTCTCTACCCACACGTTGGTCACCCTTCAGGACAGACCTACCCCAGCTTTAGCAACGGGGTCACTAGCAGCAGAATGATGCCAGACCATGCCCTCAATATCATTGCGCTGCATCTGATGTCGAGATGACTATAAATGGACTCGATGATCTTTTCCAAAGGTCTTTTCCAACCTAAATGATTCTGTATCACAAATATTCCACGTTCAATCCACAGAATTGCAACATCCTGAGAACGGAGGAACCAAATTAAAGAAGTTATTAAGGAGTATGAAGTCAAGAAAGTACATCCAACCCCTCTGCCTCAAGGGAAATGGTGTCTCTTGTTCATTACTGACGTTCAGAGCAATTCATTATTGCTCGTACATAAACTCCCTTCAAAGCTGGCTGCTTGGGAGTCATTCATGTCTTTGCCATTCAGAAACGCAACAAACCTCAGTGCAAAAAATCTGTGACTTCAAGCCCAGCACAAAGAGGAGTGACTGTATCTGCATTTAATATCAAAGGCAGAAATCAAGACGCTGCTTTCCTTTCGGAAAACAGAAATAGGAAGTTCCTGCACAGACAGGAGATCATCTATCAGAGCAATTGCAGTGTAATTAAAGCGTCTCAGCAACGACAGCTACTAGGGTAAATTCTAAAGTAGATTATTCCATGCTTACAATCCCACCAGCCTCAGCTCTTCAGGGGGATAATTATGCAGCTCCCATTATTGCACCATGAGGCTGTCAAGCCTGGGAGCTGCATTTTATAAATGGAAAAACTGAAATACAGAGACAAAGGCCTCAGTTCTGAAGGCTGTTTAGATGCCTAATTGCAACTGATTTATTATTTTTTTTAAATCAAGCTGAGCAATTTTTAGATTTTTAAGTGTCAAAAAAAAAAACCCAACCAGTTTAAAGTCATAGTACACTAAACAAACTCCTTCTTGAGAGATTTCTTTTCAATGGTTTATAGTTTGTTAGACGAGAGAAGGGATAGGATACAGGACTGACAAATTTGTGCTGGATATGTCCAATCAGTCACAGTGATGACATTATAACTTACAAGAGATGAAGCCTGTCAACCCCGATAGCAGAGGTACGAAAGAAAGAAGAGTCAGACAAAATGAGTTACAGAGAAGGAGAGGGAAAAAAAAAAAGAAAAGAAAAAGAGATGCATGTCCAGAGAGTTCCTAGAGAAGCTCATCATTTACAGCCGTGTCAGCCAAAGGACTTCCCATGTCAGTATTTGAAAGAAAAGCCACCCAAAGTAATCCATCACAGAAAGAGTGAATCCTCAAGAGAACAGCATGGGGAGTAAACCATGTGCTTGAGAAACATTACACAGCAGCTCCGTAAAGCCAGTTTTTCTTTTGGTTGGTTGGTTTGTTGAAAAAAAAAAAGTACTTTTTTCTCCTATCAGAGGTTTCTGCCCAAAAGACTCTCAGTGCAGTGCTGGAGGATTACAGTATTATTGAGATACCACTACTGATAAACGCCACTTCAACTCAGCATCCAAAACCATATTTCCTGAGTCTTTATACTTGGAAGGACACGTGTATACACAAGCTGAAGTTAAAACCCTATTTGTGAACAGGTCCTGCAGTGTTAACACCACTTTTATGCTACTCACCCTAACAGAAGCATCTGACACCCAAATAACCACACCACCCGCCCTCTCTTCTCAGGAACCGCAGAGCTCTGCCTCATCACCAAATTCCAGACTTAAACCAGAACACCAAAAAAACAGAATTTCAAAGGTGGTTACTTTAAATGCCAGAAAAGTTAAATAACCAACTAATGCTGTAGGTACTGTATTCACAGACTTTGCACTTTCTTTCTGCAATTATTATTCCTGCCCAGCATTTTTTGGAGACCATTCCCCCAAATGGCAGGTTTAAAGATACTGTTGATATTGCCAAAAATCCTGCTGCTTTCCAAGAAGGCCAAATGAGCATCGATGAAGAAGAGCTCTTGGACTGCCATTCTGTTTGAGAAACAGAGCACAGAAATGTGGCTTAAAGCAGTTTATGGAGAAACATGAAAGAAGCAAGAACAGCCCAGGTAGAACAGGAGGGCAGGGTGAGGAAAGCAGCGCTGACTGCACTTACACGCTGGGCACACTCCAGTAACGTTAATAAATCATCAGCTCAAACTGCAACAAAATTGAAGTCTATCCTCATCTTTTTTTTTTTGAGAAACAGCTGAGAAAGACATGAACTGATAATACATCTCCCCATGGAACCTTATTCCTCTGACATCTGTAGACCACGGCAGCTAACACCACTTGTGCAACGCTGTTTTCAAAGAGCTGTGTTCACCAGCTGTTACCACAGCCTTCCCAAAAAAAGAGATTCCTGCAGGGTCCAAACCACAGTCAGACACATAGACGTTGTCATTGTTGATCCCCAGAAGCGCAACTCCGGTCCCAAGCATGAGAAAAATGAGTAACAGGACCCAAGGGAAGAATTGCAGTACCCGTAACCGCAACGAGTGGTGTCCCCAAAAGAGACAGCGGTTTTACCAGCTCCGGAACAGCAACTGTTCACCCGCTTGCCAGCCCCCAGCAGAAGTAGGAGAGCAGAGACAAGTATCCAAACTGGCAATGACTCAGAGGCACAGCATCCCATTTATCTGTGTATAACCAGTATCTAGCAAAGCCTGGCTTGACCACCCAGATATTAGCTTGCTAATAACATGGGCATATTATTAACTGTCCAAAAAGTCACCTTGGAGATCGCAGGGCCACAATGGCCAGGCAGAAGCACTATCTCTCTGCACTCTGTTCTACCGTTTGAAGTACATAGCGATTGTGTTCAGGAGCCTTATCTAAGCAACCTCTCCTTTCTAGGACACCCCAAAATGTAGACCCTTTAAAGTAAATATAAGCTTGACTTCAGGATGAGGCTTACCGAATTTTGGGGGTTTTTAAGATGTAATAACAACTAGGCGCTCCACTAAAACTAGCCAAAGCTCAACTACCTAACTTAGTTTGCAAGCTTAAGTACCTACAAACACTGTTCTGCAAGGAGCATTAGCCATCTAAACTTTTAAAGAGCAGATTCCAAAGGGCAAATGTCATCCCCTTTGCTCCAGTTTTCCATCACGCTAAAGGTTGCCCATAAGACACTGCATAACCAGACAGCCCCTCGATATCCCCTCCTTCCTGCTTGGCCAGGGTCCTCGTTAAGTCCTGACAAACACGTCTGTCTGATGAGAGCCTTCCCTTTAATGGGATCCACAAGTCTCTGGGAAATACAATGCTCTGAGACAATTTCCTCCATTGGTATTCAAGAGAAAATCAGGGAAAACCCAACATCTTAAATACAAGTTTCTCAATGAAAATTTAGGGAAGGTAAAGAATGGGAACTGCGACACACAAAGGAGCCTCTTAGTGAATTCATGAGCTTAACTTGGAAACAATTCCCTGTTATGGCCTATCCTTGGAAGAGCTTGACATTTGTGGCAGAGATACTGATGATAAATAGAATGACATTAACTCATTTCATGTACACCAGCCAGCTTTCGATGATGAATTTTGGTACCTACTGACTCAAGATGGATAAAGTACGATTTAAATTCTTCATCTCCCGCGGCGAGTCGCAGGAATTGTTCAAACAACTGCACTGCATGGAATTCTCTTGAGTATTCTATTCTTGCAAATACCAGGTGGCCTGGAATAATTTTTCCAATAAATACGCAAATGAAGTTTTTCCAGGAGCGCTTGCTGAACCTCCCCACCAACAGCTCCCCGCTATCCCCCCTAGATCACAGCCCTCCACTACAACACCCCGAGCAGTTTCCGTCTGTATCGCTTGAAACACCGCACCATGGCGCTGCAGGTTCCCCACCCGTTTGGCTAGGCAAGAGCCACCGAGACTGTTCTGTAAAACACAGAACCGCATTAACAACAAGCGGCATCAACCAGAATCTTTTTCCTTCCCCAATTACTCGTTATCACAGCACGCAGAGGAAGCTCTCTGGGTCCTTGACATCTCTATACCAAATTTAGGTTAGGGCTAGCCAGTAAATTATTTGGAGGACTGACAGATGAGGTAAATCTTAATTGCTTGGAAAGTCAGACTAAAGTCTGTCACCCTTCCATCAGGGTCACAGCCACCTTCTCCAGCCCCAACAGCTCATGATTTGCCATCCAGAGAAGCTCCTCTCTGCCCGCAGAGGCGGTCGGGTAGGATGTCTCTCAGTTTCTATCAATGGTGCCTACCTAAAGCAAGACCTGGCCTTCAGCTGGGCTAACAAGGGATCCTCTTAGCAGCCTTAGTTAAGCAGGTCTGGGGAGAGCTATGTGGCTTCGTTCCTCAGTTGGGAAGCTCAGCTTTGGTCAGGCTTGCACACTCTCCTGCAGATTTACTGCTGGAGATTAAATCCATTCCAGAACTAGAACTCAAAAATATAAAGCAAGTGTGTTTTTAGCTCCTAATTCTCCAGACCTTGGGCCACTAACATTTCCTTTGCTTTCCAAGAGTCCAGCAAGGTCACCTGGCATCAGAAACACCCAAATATTTCTTGACCGTGATTGATATCTGCTGGCCTGAGAGATCACACTGCTCGCCTCAGCCTGCCGCTCGGCTGCACTGCCTTCAAACAGCCCCTTTCCCAGTTCATTCCCTTACCTACCTGTCTTCACACAAAGCGGTGCTCACCAAAGCAATACCTTCTACTATAAAACTTCATTAGTTAGTAAAATAAATGCTCTGACACAGCAAAGAGGAGCAAAGAAGGAAATCACGCAGGTCTGCCTGTATTTTCACGGATGTCACTTGGCATTGAAAGCTAGAAAGAGAATCTCTCCACCATGAAACTACATCCTCTGGGCCCTCTGCCAAAAGAGCTTTGTTAAAGATGATTATTTATTTGATATCATAATTATTACCTGAGAGACTGGCGGCTTTCCTACAAGTGAAAGATACACTGGTCACAGAGGAAACAAAAATCCACCTTCTTTACGCGGTGACGGCAGCTAACTCTCCTAGGAGGTTTTCACAACTGCCCACTGGCACAACCGAAGCTCATCTGCCATCGATCAGCGCGGCTTTCCGACTGACTGCAGTCATAGGAAGGTGGCTGTCTCTCCATGGAGAAGCTATACGTTACTAATCAGAAGTTGGAGTCGATTTTGAAACAGAAATATTTACCTTCGATGCCAGGTTGTCCACTAGTGCAATCATGGAGTTCTTGAAAAGAGTAGCAGCTGTCAGAGGTCGCTTGGTTACCTCCGTGATGCTCAGTTTCCCTTCAGGCCACATCATCTTCAACACAGGGTTAGAGCTAAAAGACAATCTCTTTAATTGCACGGTCTAACAGCACTTCCGCTAATTTCAGAGTTCAACAGCTTGCTTCTGTCCAGATCTACTGGTGTTTTCAGCTCAAAACATATCAGCCAAAACAATATGACATTCCTGGGCAAAATATCTCTTGCTCTTGAGCAATACATGGTTCAAGCTTACAACAGAATATTCTAGAAATATGACAAGCACATTCTCCTCTTCAGATAAAGATGTGCAGTAATGGGAGAGTAAAAATCCTGCAGAAGTGATCTATCAAAAGCAGAGTCTGCCTTACCGACACAAACATAAAGAATTGAATGAAAACAGAAAAAAGAGTAAGACCACAGCCCACAACATCCTCCCTTGAAACAGCTATCTGATTTCAAGCTGTATTTCTGCACCATTCTCGATATGTAAAATAATTTATACATTTATATGATGCCTACACTGTCTTGAAGGGTTGAAGGTGAGGTAAAATGGCCATGATGGATGGCAAGAGCTCCGGAACAGACCAAAGCTGAAAGCAGTTACAGCAATCTAACAGCCAATCTGTCACGTGCTTCGATATGCTGCAAGTGGTCTTTGCAAACAGTCTTTACCAGAGACAATGGAAAACAGAGGCTAAATTTAATAAAAACTCTGTAGCACAAATATTTTGCAGGTTTTTGGTTAATGTCAAGTCTTGAACATGTGATCAGCAAGGCTGTTCAAGGGAGAGTAAACATGACAGGGCTGTAAACTAAGTTAATAGTTGTACAAGCTTTTAAACCAGGGAACCAGAGCTGTCGGAGCAGCTGCAGGCTATTTAATGCTGACTTCCACCTCTGAGCAAAGTCTCCAAGAGGTTGAGGTAGGCCACAGGAACAAAAGAATGAGAATGTTTAATGCCAGCTGCTAAGGAAAACAGCTTTCTGGGGCACTTACATATACAGCCGCATTTTGATAGGATTTCAAATTTGCTTGTCAAAGGCAACTTTTACTTGCCTCATTGGTATTTAAAACACCTGACTACATGGTTTCAATTTTTCATGTCACTGCACAGACAAAAAGAATTAAAATCTATTTGTCCATGTTTCCCCTCACCACTAAACTTTCTTTCGAGCTGGGGCCAATGGTGTCTGTTGGGGACCAAATGCAACTCAGTATCTTTAGCACTGATTAAAGAGAGATCAGTAACGGCACATTTACACCAAAATCCTGGTGAATGACAAATCTCCACACAGCTATCTGGATTGTGCAATGAGTTGGGCTCAAACATTTTAATACTTTAAATTTAGTTCAATTAAAGGTTATATCAGAACAAAAACATATACAGAATAAGCACTTTATCCTGAAAAATCAAACTAACAGCCTTTGGGTCGCAGCATACAAAGATCAAATCCCAAAGCAATGTGTTTATTCACGTGCGCTGCGCACACAGTAAAGATAGCATCAGTGCAAATGTTAGTCTCTTCCAGCATCTGCTCTATAAAAGAGGATTCTGACAAATCAGATTTAAATTCACCTCATTAATATTTTTATTCCTACCTGTTGTACATGAGGCGCTTGAAGTCTTGAAATAAAGTGTCCTTGTTTTTGTCAATAAAGCCAGTGACTGAGTAACTAAAAAAAAAAAAGAAAGTAGAGTTAATTGCAAAGCAAAGTCCTCCTGTGAGCTACTGGTATCAGTGTGGAATCAGCATCCTTGCACTCCTACAGGCACAGCAGATGCTAATCAGGAATCCAGCTCTGTTTCCCAACCTACCACTAATTTGCTGCATGAGCACTGCGTGAGACTTAGATCCTTGGGCCCGGCTTTCCAGCTCCAGCGCAGGAACAACACACATCTAGTTTTAGAAAGCTCTCTGAACTATGCAGGTGGAGAACATGATGGCTGAGACACCTAGCAGGACTTGAGCGAGTTGCAGACGGCCCAAATTCAAGAGTTCCACTTCTGACTTCTGAGTATGTGATTGTGTTAAATCCTACAGAATCCTACAAGTTTTATTTTTCAATAGGTCTAATCAGTCCCTCTCTTGGTGCCAGGGAAAATTCTCTAGTCGGGGAGTGCCTGAAATCAAGAGCAGGCTATAACCAGTGACTAGGGAACTCTTGGAAATCAACACACCCACACATTTTGGACTCTTCCCTTCCTCTATTCCCACACAAATACCACCCTGAAAGATTACCGTTTCAGAGTTTCGTCTCTTCTCCAAGGCTCCAGACAGACAGTGCTCTGTCCTCAAAGAAAAGGCCCCAAATCTCCCCATTCAGTGACTCCCACTCAGTTGCTTCCTGAGCTCCAGATCCTGCCCCGGGAAGCCACAGCTGAACTGCAGGCACTGCGCTCCAGAGCCCCACGACGTTCAAATCCCTTCATGGAACCACTCTCAAATCTCACTGCTCCACATAAGATTTGAGCCTGAACTACGTTATCTGTGAATATTTCCACATCAGTTTTCTTTTACCAAGTTTTTCAGCTGCTGGCAGTGCAGAAGGTTCAACCGCTACAAGGGCACCTTGTATTTTCTCCTCGTTGGAAAAATGCTTTGAAATCAGGGATGTCTATCAGCAATCACTCAGCAAGGGCTCCAGAACAAAACCTAGCTGCGCTGAATGGGCTCCAGTATGATCACACTGGTTACCCTTATAAATCAAAGGTAAATTTAATCCCACGGTAAAAGAAATCCTAAATTATTTCCTCATTAACTCCCTTTAGATTCTGCTGGCACGGGGGAGTTACACAAATCCTAAACCATTAAATCACTCTGGTGATATTCCAGACAACAGCTTTCCCAGTGAACAGTTTCTAACATATGGGCATCTTTCACTTCTTCTTAATCTTCCTTTGTATTACTGTCACACACTGTAATGTTTTTTTGTAGGCTTCAGGTACAGGAAACTTCTCAACCTGAACGGGGAAGGCTCCATGCACTGCTACTTACTGCAGTTTAACACCACCCTGTATTTTGGGTCTGCTCAAACTGATTTGAGAATTTAAAGCCAGAGAGTTATATAATCATACTAAACAGATGTCTAAACCAGATTTTATTAGCTCAGTATAGCTTTCTTGCATAAACAGCGCTGGCTTTTTCTTTTTCCCCTCCTTTTTTTTTTTTTCCCCTGAAGCACTGCTCTCCCCATACCCCCCTCCCCATATTCTCCTTTTGTTTCTATTCCAAGTACAAAATCATATTCTGTACAGCAAGTAACCAGCATAAGATTTAATTAATAAGCAACTGCTGCACTCTGTAATTCTGTATGACAGCTATTCTGCTTCATACCAGAAGCAGCATTAAATTAAAATATTGTACCACTTCAAAGCTGGCTAAAAGACAAAAATAGAAGGTGTAACTTTATTTCTGAAAGAAACTCACATCACATCGCCAGCATAGTGCTTGATTCGAAAGTCTCGGTCAAATTCCAGCGTTTTGTCAGTCGCACAAAGCTGAAACAAATTCACATACATTAAAACATCACCTGTGGATTTCCAGGTTTCATGGAAGAGCAATATGCATTGGAAATAGAAATGGAAACTATAGTTATTCCACTTTATATACGCATGTGTAGATGTGAAATCCAGTTATAACACTGCTATGTAATATTTTGTCATGGATGCATTAAGAGAACATATATTTGTACAAAATCAAGTCACAAGAGCCTATAGTTTTATTTACAAATTGATACTATCTCAGAAACACCATTATGCAAAAAGAACATTTGTGCACATAGAGAAACATTGCACCTCGCAGTTAATCAATGACTTTTTTTTACATCTTCCTTTATCTTTTTTTCCATTGCAGTATCGCTCCTCAGCAAAGAAACGAAGCAATCAAACTATGACAGTTACAATATTTCGTTCCAAATCTCTCTAGACCATCTAACACCCCTCAAACAGCGAGCACCTCTGCAGATCCACCCAGGGTGGTCACAGCTCCGACCCTCAGCTCGCGGCTCAGACTTCCCATTTCATTCCTTCACTACAAAGATGATGTCAAGCGCCCACATGGCAGCCGTTCTGTCGCAGTGGCTGTAATACACCCATCCCTTCAGGAATAACAGAAGCCAAAAAATCCATCAGGCTCAGCTTAATTAAAAAAAGGTGAACAAGACAAAAATGAGGATTTTTGTTTAAGCCAAAAGGGGCAGGTAGATGAATTAAGTCTTTGCAGGAACCATGGGCACTGTTTAAAAATGCTACGGGCTATGAGCAAATATCTACTATCCACCAAAAGTCTTGGGAAAATAAAGGAAGAAATTAGGATGGTTAAACTGCAGGGCAGGAGAGATTATTAGAAGCAGGAAGATATCCTCCAAAAAACTTGACTTGTGTCCCAAGAGTAGAAAATAGATTGGCTCAAACTGACAAAACAGATGTGAAAAAATAAAATAAAATAATTTGTGGGGGGGGGGGATATCACAAGGAGGAAACCAAAAAGTCTGAGTAACAAGGTACATGGAAGGTTACAGAGGTATAAGGAGTTCAGCAGAGCAGGAAGCACGCCAGGGTCTGCAGAGCTGATGGATAACCAAAGCGTAGCAGGAACACAGAGAAAATGAAGAAATGAGGCCATACCTGGAAAACAAAGTAATTTTTCTTTTTGCAGCTGTGTTCACCAGCAAGGGGCTATGGAGGATGTCATGCCTTTTTTCAACCACCCAAAACATACATCTCAAACCAACGTGTCCACAGAAGAGGTACAGGACAAGCAAAAACATAATGAAATGAAGCAACTTGCTACCAGGTGGGACACAGTTGGCTGCACAAGCTTTTCGCTTCGAACTCATCCAGTACTGGAGAGACTGAAAGGTGGTTTAACGTGATGCTAGGCTGTTGGGTTTCTAAGGGGTGATGCCCTCTGAACTTTGTGTCTACTTGGCAAATCAGTGGAAATAAGGGAAAAAAAGGAAAAAAAAAAAAAAAAAAAAAGAACAGCAAGTATCTTGATACAGTTGATAGACAACTTGGATTTCTATGAGCCTTTTCATAAGGTTCCTCACCAACAACTCAAAGAAATTAAGCTGCTAGGAAAGGTAAGAGAAAGGGTGCTCACAGAGATAAGTGTTGGAAAGATGGGTACCAGGGATCCTGGGGGGCCCTGCAGTGAGGTCTACACTGCTGACATCATCTTAAATGAGCTACAACCTGAGGGTAATGGGAAGGTCATCAAGCTTGTTGATGGTCCTTAATTATTCAGGGAAGTACAATGGCTGGCTGTGAAGAACTGCAGGAAGACCTGAGAGGCTGAAGGAATGACAAAAAAGAGCAAACGAAGTTCAGCAAAAATACAGCGATATACACAAGAACAGCCAAAGTTCATAGTAAAAGATGGGCCCCAAACTGTCCATTCCCAACCCAAACAAGTATCTTAACTACCCTCCATCTCAAAAAGGACACAGGAGAACTGGAAAAGGCCCGATGAAGGGCAAACCCCATCAACAGCGCTGACTGACTGCTACAGGAGGAAGGGCCAAATGAACCAAGCCCCTTCAGGGTAAGAAAGAAATGCCAGGAAACGATGGCAGGCGACATGGAGATGAAGTATTGAAAGCCTGCAGATCACTGGAGACTGGGAGCACATCAAGTTAACATTTGTTCCATAGTCTTCCCTCACTTAGACATTCACTATTGTTTTTTGTCTTCGAAGATACTACATCAGATGGACTCTATAGAATGGACCTTCTGATATTCTTCCCTTCACAACCAGTTTATTGAGAATGAAGATTTAGGAATTCATAGCATATATCACTGCACTTGATCCTTTGAAAGTATAAGATCAACTGAAAAACTGAACTGAAAGAGGCTGAGAAAATGAACCTGTAAAGATGAGAAGTAATATCAGAACATTTAGCATGCTACAGATCTAGATCAACATTAGACAATTCAGAGAAGGACAACCCATGCCCCAAAAACATAGAATTTTGCCACAAATACAGTGGAAGTGCTCACCAGTATTTTTCCTGGTTTGGCTTTCACCAAAAGAACCAAGCAGACAGCAGCAGCAGCACACAAACTAGGCCACCACTATTTAGGGCACAGCAGCCCCTTAGAGCTTATCCACATGGAGCCAGTGTGCAACATGCTCTACAGGCGAGCAGTGAAGCATTAACTCCGGCTGAAAGATGGGAGCTGTTCCCATAACGTATCAGCACACATACTTTAACTCTTTAGGAACAGCTTCAATCTAGGCTGAACTTTATATTATCTGGACAAAACTACTGCAGTCTACAAAAGCAAATTACAAAATTCAATAAAGTCCTCTGTTTTAATTCAAGCTAGAAGAGGTTGGCTGAGAAAGTTCAGGTTTCCTACAGCAATTCTAGATGGGACTGAGGAAGATATCTTAGATACTGGTAAAGGACATCTGCAAAGACGTAAGAGGGACAGAAAAATAATTATGATGCTGAGAGTTTTGTGCATCAATTTTTTTCAAGGCTATATTGATTTAAACTAGAAATTAGCAAGCCGGGATGATACATCATACCCTCCATAAACATTATTTATAGCAGTATTCCTTGTTTCCTGTGCAAACAGTTTTCTGACAATGCCACCCCCTACTGAGGAATGCTGCAACTGGCAATATTTTACTTAATGTTTCCTATGCTGTGAAGGGACTCCTAAAGGTAAGGACTCAGGCAGATATTTTTGTTTTCATTTTCATTTTATAAGCTCCCATATACTTGATGAAATTCAGTCCTTTCCTCACCGTATCAAAGCACTACCTGCTCTCTCCATGACAGAACCACTTCCCAAGCAGACATGGGACGGAGCACAGAACAGAAACTGAACTCCTTACATCTATCAAACAGACAGCTCCAGAAACCGCACCACTTCCCACGCTACCCCACTGCAGAGGATTTAAGACTCCATCCCCCCAGGCTTCACTATTCACAATCATTAGTACTACCAAAGGAAGCAATTTGCATTAAAATGTAGAAACCCAGACTAGGCTTCATGAAAATACTTGTTTTCAGGGGAGTTTACTCAGCACATGCTATGCATCTGCTGTTTAAGCAGGTAAAATCTAGGTTAAGGCGCATTCCTCCTCCCTCAGCTAGGATGCATGTGGCAGATGAGATGACAGGTCTGCTGCAGCTAAAGGGCGCTTAAGGAAAGCCACATCTGGGAGGAAAACCTGGTTGGTTTATTTTCATCCTATCCTCTACCCAAACAAGCCACATCCAGATCTATTGTTTATATTCAGCCTCCCTGGAGGCAGCCTTTAGCACATATCTTATACAACCATGCTAATTTTGTATTTCTGACCTACATAAAATATTGTACCGGGGTGGGAGGGAGAAGGGGGGAACCAGCATTCTGAGCAATGTATTTCAAACAGCGTTTCTCAGTAGAGAGACATCGATAAGTTAAAGGCCCTTATTTGATTCCTCAGTGCGAAAGATTCTCAAATTAATCAGGCTGGTGACCATGTTTTCAATACGCTGCCAAGTGAGGAATAAATAAAGCCTTTTAATTCGTACATTGTACCAAAAGCAACGCAAGTCAAGGCGCCTGAACGATCATAGGTACAATCAGAGATGAACGTGTTTTGTAGCCAATGACAATGAAAAAAGAAAATAAAATCACAGTGCTGTAATAAAGCAGAAGTGTGAATAATTTCACTGTCACTATGTATTAGAGCAGCTTGGGAAGAACGTCACGTGGGTTGAAACTGCACATCGATTGGTTGCAGATGACATCATGATATGTCAAAGCACGAGCTCACGCTTCTTTTATGCCTGGAATAAAACTGATCTCACATTGGACATACTGCAGCTCCCTCTGCCGGATACGGGGCCACCTGTTTGGTAGTTAGGAGCTGCTCTATTTCATTTCATGTAACGATTCCAACCCCTGCAAGTCTTTTTCCTTATTCTGTTAAGTCCAAAACAATTAGAAAAAGTATCACACAGGAAAGGAAGCAAGTTTTGAGGAGGGTGAGGAGGACATTACCTTTCTGCTGGAGAAATGAGCGTGCTTCCCTAGCTTGTTATTCAGAGCCTCGAGGAACATTTCGTCCGTCACTTTCCCAACATTCATGCAGGCATCATCCAGAATGGCAATGATCCCTTTGTGCTGCTGCTCTACCAGGTCGACGATGACCTGATTGTTGAAGTAATCAATCTGCAAAAAAAGCAAACCAAAGAATGGGTATATTTGTGACTTTGGCTCGTGAAAAAGGAGCGTACTAGTGTTGCCCAGTGATGAACAGCACCATGTGTCTGACAGAGAACAGGGCCCACCGTTCACAGTGATCAGCTTTTGATATGTTGATCACTAACTCACAATTAAGCAGGCTACTCTTCCACCCTGAACACCTCACATAAACCTCAAGACCTCTGCTAGAAATCAACCGCTACAGAATGCACTTTAAAATGTTTTTTAATTCAATTGCACAGTCACCACAGTGAAAACTGTGCATCTTATCCCCAGCACAACGAAAGGAATTTGAACAGAGGAACTCAAGATTTTTACACTTGAATATCTACAACTAGACAAAATACAGCAGCTGTCAGAACAGAAACACACAGTGATGTGTGTGCCATCACAGAGATGCCACAATATGTTTTAACTCAGACCTGGAGTCACTTATTTTCCCAAACCATGGCAAATATAGAAATGCTGTGAGATAAATGGTTAGCTCCTTCCACAGCCCAATTTCCAGACAGCAAGTCTGACAGTACAGCTGGCATGGACACAGATGTCCTATCGACTTCGACAGGAGCGTACATGTGGAGCAACTTGAAATCTGGGCCTTATTTTGGTACACTGACCTCAAACCGACCTCTCCCTCCCCGCCAAATCACTCACATGCTTCCAGGGAATTCCCTCTCGCTGGTACTCTTCCTGCTCCTGCTTTAGAACCAGCTGAATAAAGAGCTGCTGTAGCTTTTCATTGCAGTAATTAATGCAAAATTGCTCAAAACTGCAAAAACAGAAGGGAAAAAAGGCCATGAGTTTTCTCACCTGGGAAAAGAGAAGGCACAGCGCTGTGCTTTAACAACACGGCTCACCTGTTATTGTCAAATATTTCAAAGCCATAGATATCCAGGACACCAATGACAGTGTTTTTCCCATGTATTGTAGTGTCATAGTTCTTCACTTCAATCACATCATTGATGTGTGTCACGATCCAACAAAAGAGGCGCTCATATATAGCCTGCCAGGAAACAAACACCGAGGAGTTTTGCCTGCATCTGTCTCAGTTCTTTCTGGTAAATGCAACGCATGGTGCTACAAAGCTTAATTCAAGATCCCGCCCTAACCACACAAAGGCTACAGATAACATTCTGCTGAAAGTCAACAACTACTGACAAGAAGAAAGTATTCTAAGAAAATAGTCGTCTTCTTTCTTTCAAAACTCCTTTGCACAAAGTCTAAATCCTAGCAAGGTCACTAGGTATGGTGGTTCCCCTAATTTGATTCCAGTCTGCTTTTCAGCTGCCCAATAACTTCCATACTTGAGAATAATTTAACAATATTGAAAAGCAAGTGAGAGTTCAGTTATAGAAACCTAAGAGTAGAACACAATGGCAGTAAAATATTCCTGTTCACCTTTCAAACAGAAAATGTTCTGTAGACATAGGTATCTTCAAAGTCTACGTGTTCAAAATGTACTGTGAAGCTGTGCAAACATATAATCTTAGGAAAAAAGTGAAGTTAATAATCCAGGATCTTCGTAACTTCATCTGTACTTCCCTTATCATTTGATCTGAAATGGCCTCCAGTTGTGCCAGGGGCAGTTTAGATTGGATATTAGGAAAAAATTCTTCACAGAAAAGGTTATTGAGCATCAGAACAGGCTGCCCAGGGAAGTAGTGGAGTCACCATCCCTGGAGGGATTTAAAAGACGTGTAGATGTGAGGCTTAGGGAGATGGTGTAGTGGTGGACTTGGCAGTGCTGGGTTAACAGCTGGACTTGATGTTCTTAGAGGTCT
Source organism: Aramus guarauna (assembly GCA_013400195.1). Classification (NCBI taxonomy): domain Eukaryota; kingdom Metazoa; phylum Chordata; class Aves; order Gruiformes; family Aramidae; genus Aramus; species Aramus guarauna. Next base: position 108,728 of record VXBL01002396.1, on the reverse strand, counting down.
TTTCCAACCTAAGTAATTCTATAATTCTGTGATTTCTTAGCAAAGGAAGGACAGTTGTCACTCCTTCAGTCATCAGTATCCACCTTTCCAAAAAAAAAGATAGCACTTTGGGTTTCCAACCTAGATTCTGGATGTCACTGTTCCACCCTCTACCCTTTGAATTTAACTGCTAATGAAATAAAAACCCGGTATTTCCAAAGATATTCAGCCCTATACAGTCTATTGCTTTTGCAGCCGGGCTTGCAGCTCCCTCCCCTCTTTCACGCACCACAAGCACTGCTGGTTGTGGTGCATGCTGTGGCATAGCCAGGGAAGGGAGGGATGCTCCGCTCTGTGCTCATTCAGAAATAAAGCCACATGAAGGACAGACTTCCCATCTCTCAAGCAAGCACTATACTTATTGATCCACCCAGGAATCCTACTGGGACCTGAGCACTGAAAAACGTGCAATTACGAAGGTAATTCAATATTGAATGCCTTCCTCAGGCATCACCATTCTTTGCAGCACTAAGTACAACTCAACCAAAAGGCAAAAGCCTAAGAAACGCATCTGAGTTACTGTCACACCAAATCAGACGCAGAGAAAGGAAATTTAAACTCACTTTCGCAAAGGCATCTCTGCCATAGGTGGCTTCCTGTTCAGTATGTTGTTTGTCAATGACATCCCGACCCGTAGCTACGGTTCGAAACAAAAGAGCCTTCTCCACCATGTCAGATTTTGTTGACAGCAAGTCTGCGATGATCGACACAACCTTGCCGTTTTCTATTACTGGCGTATCACCATCCACGGAAAACTTCAAGTTCCCCTGCAATAAGTAGCAAGAAACTAGATTTCTTAATCTGTCTTTTATTAATAGGAATCAGTTCATCCATATTCCACCGGCTATTCAAGTCAGTAAATCTCCTAACACATTAGAAGGGTGGGCCTTGGGTATCCACCTACCCACAACAGCCCAACATCAGTGGAAGCAGCAAAGCCTGACTCAAAGAAAAGTAGCGTTCAGCTGAGCTTTTGGGAAAAAAAAAATGACATCAAACACTTCCAGACGTTTAATCAAACACTGTTTCAAGATTCAGAGTCTAGCGATGGGAAATTACATTAAGTACACACAAACGCTGGATGCAGTGTTTCATCCTCGCTGCAGCTCGCCACAGAAACGCCAGGCTGCAGTTTTTATTGTAATGCTCTTGCCCACAAAGGTAACGTGAATATTCTGGGGAAGCTGACAAGTCAGCACAGCTAACAGGACTGGACCAACAGCGCACCACCACAACAGCTTCGGTACCAAACACCCGCAGTGCCAGGATTAAGCAGCAATACTACTGCATTACGTGCAGGAGCAGGCTCACACCCTGTCTAAATGGCCTGACTCTGCCTCCACTCCCTTTCCCAGCACCAGGGCACAACTACTCCAAGGAGGAGAAAAAAATTGGGAAAAAACCTCCCATTTTCTTTGCTACCTTCCTCCTGCCCACCGGCGGTGCCTCTCTCCTCAAGGAGACACAAGAGCTGAGGTAGAAGGGCACTGCGCAGGGGAGGAGACTGTGGGTCCCCGCAGAATACAGGTGAAGGAAGGATTTCCTTAGCATACAGAGAATTAAGAGGTCTCCTGGAACTGGCTGTGCTCAAGCCTCCACCGCGCAGTGAAGTACCGTCCCTCCAGCAAAATCAGATGGTGAGTATGAGGGTAAAAGCGGACAGAAGGATAGGGAGGCGAGAGCTCCCCACCCCTTCACTGCCAAACCCAAACAATTCCTTCAATGCCTTTTCAGAACATTCAACAGCTCCCAGTACTTTGTGATATGTCTGGTTTGGGATCTGGAATATGCAGGAATAAATGTGATCTTCCATCATCACTGCAGTGTCCTATTTCATCAAGGAATTTCACTCACCACTGGAAGCTGTAAAGTGCATACATTTTTCCAGCCAACAGATCTTCCAACTGCTTCTGCAGCAAGAAAATTAGAGCTGCTGGAAGTACAAATATACTGCTTGACCCCTCCTGAAGAACAGCCCGCTCATACCTACGGGCAGAGAGCTTACCAAGTGAAGAATGGCTGCCACAATTTTGTAGACAGTCTGAATCTCCTCTTGCTTGAAGCCTATCACTTTCATGGCATCAGCTACTGCTTTGAACTCTGCACCATCATTGATGGAACACTGTGGGGAAAGAGATGTTTGGGACATGAGGAGCTTAATGGAAGTCAACTGTGAGACAGCAAAGATTTTGCAAGCCTATAGGAAACGGATATGTACTTTGCTATTTTTCAGATGCAAGAAATGAGATTTCTCATCTTATTTAATGCCATACTGTATGCTTGTACGCCAAACTCCGCGTTGGACACATATGTATACTAGCAGCAACAAGATACAGGCCATCACAGCATGATTAAATAGTTCGGTACTTTTCCAGTGGAATTTCTTGTGAAAGAGTAGAAGTGATTCATAAAACAAAATCAGAACAGCTACGAGTAGTGCAGTCACAGACTCCCTGAGTAGAAGCTGCAGAGCATCAACAGTAAATGTCTGGTCACCATCTTTCTCACCCCCTCCCCTCCCAATCATCTGGGTTTGTCTTCGCTACGGATTTCCAGAGAAACTGATAAATGCATCTGAGAAGGTCTGTGGGTTTGTTTGCCAAAGAGCATCCCAAGAAAGCAATTAGGAAATCAAGGAGCCTTTTGTCTGAACCCTGCTTCACAGGGACAACCCTAGGGACAACTCCAGACATATTTAAAGCGTTCTGGATCTTGTTGTCCCAAAAACTTTATGGGTTTGTTCCCTTCTTTCCTGCTCAGAGATCCCTTTGAGGATAAGTCAGACATGAAGAATTAATGCTTCAGTAACTTAAATGTTCCTGCTGTAAAAAAAATGAGTCCTTGTGGCTTTTTGGTCCAGAAAGCAGCTTAAGTTACCCATTATGAAGCAGGAAAAGTCTGTCACTGGTAAGGGGTCAAATATCTAGGCCTACATTTGTTAACAAAGGTGATGTCTCTCTTACTATGTATTACCTTTAGCTGTGCTCCAGGACAGATGTAGTTGTATGCAGATGCATCCTTCTGAAGATGCAGAGAACGTAACATCTGGTCAGAACCACCCTGGAGGAGCTGTAGAAAGAGTATTTTAAGAAATAGTGAATGAAGAAAAAAAAAAAAATCTTTCCTTTTACTGTTTCTTATTCATCTGCTCGACAAACAAACAAAAAATCTTAAAACCAGTAAATTACTGCTACAGAAGAATCAGCTACAGGATCTGGAGTCACAAGCACAACATCTGCAAAATACACGGTCTGCATCCTTGCAGGGCTCTGACCGCCAGAAAGAGCTTGCCTGAACAACTGTCTTTTTAAGTGACATGATGTTTAGAAAACAAGCCTGAACCTCTTCACAGAGCAGACATGTTTACATCTGTGACACCCCACAGATGTGTCTTGGCAAGCACATTTACCTTCTCTGCTACACATTGAGACTTTCCAATATGGAAATGACACGTTCATGAGAAAGGTGCTAACATGCCATCATGGAGTACTGACCAAGTGGGAAAAAAAATAAATAAACCTACGTTTCCCTCACCGCAAAACTGAGAATAAAGGTTATACTAATAGGCCGATCATTTTCCCCAAAGGACGCACAAGGGAATTACCATACAACATGGAAGACATTAAAAAGAACCCAAAGAAAAAAAAAAAAGAAAGTTAACTTGGTGTCATAAAATTACTTCCATATGGGCTAAAAGTCTCAAGAGAAAATAGAGGGATTAGACTTATTACAAATAAAACAGTGAGTCAAAGTCCAATATCTACCATTTATGTTTAGTTAGCCTCCTTTTAAGTTTACAAATGTGTTAACGTGGGACTGGAGGATAGAAAAAAATAAACCTTCCCATGCTCCTTCCCCAGACCAGGCCTCTTCAAAGAGCTAAAGAGCCTAAGATCACCCAAGACGCAACAACAAGGGAACTCTTTGCAAAACACACGAGAGGGTGAAAGCCTTAAATATTTTGCCTATCATGTCTGGGAAACTTGAGAAAAGTCACTTGTTTCAGCAAACGAATACAAACCTGGTAAAAAGAATGAAAGCTTCGTTCTCCCGGCTGTTGCACGATCACGCGAGACTGTGGGGAAACCAGATACAAAAGGTAGGTATTTCTGGATGCAGAGGGGCTGCTTCCCCAGCACCTCCCCTTAGACACCAGTTTGCCACTGCTAGGACACCTCCAAACTAATCTTCTCTCACAAGAAGTCTGTTACGAACATTATTAGCTAGGCAGGACCACAGAGTTTGAAGTCTATAATCAAAAAGACCAGCTTGTGTAACAGCTGCAATGTCCTACTTCCAACCAGGAATCTCATGTGGCATCTGCAGAATTGCTTTCATGGAAAAGTCAAGCAAAATGTTATTTTAGTTTGAGAGTTACTTAATGGCTGGAAATGACAAACAGGACTCTGTGACTACAACCAAACACTCCACAGGCCATAGTCAGGGCCTTTCAGTGACCAGGTCTACAACCAGCAGCACCCAGCCAGCACACAAGTGAACGCCCTGCTCTAACCCGAGGGCACTGTTTTAGGGAGCACGCGACAGCTCCATCTTCAGAGCACTCATTCCAAACCAGTGTAAAACAGCATAAGAAACCAACCAAACAAAAAGTTAAATGCAGGAGAAATTCAGTCACCAAGCAACATATCCTTATTTGACGCTACAAGGTTGAGCTACAGAGAGCAATGAAGCACGTGTTCCTGCCGTGGTGCAAAGTGACTGCCTGTTAACGGCTTGAGCTCAGACCTGAACCTCAGCTGCTTTCAAAATGGAAACAAATTTAACTTGGTAGGAGTCAAGAATAGGAAATAAATAATCAGGATTTAACTCACTGCAGCTGCAGCCCCACTCCTTTTTCTGCATGAAAGTATCACATGTTGAATGTTTGCGTTTGTTGTTTTGTATTTTTTTTTTTTTTTTAAATAAAGTGTTTATTCTTAAAATAGACTTCAGGAAAATAATGGGAAAAGCAAAAAAACACAAACAAAAAGGATGTTAGCAGATGTGGTCAAACACATAAATTAAAGCCAGACGTGTGTGTCACACATAACAAGAACTGTTAATAGATCAAGCCTGGTTTCTCTACAGTTTTACATAGTCCCATGTTTTCAGCCGCCACTTAATGACATGAAAAAAATAATTATGCTTAGGATCACTTGGAATATATAAAACCAAAGCTACTAAAAGATCACACAAGGTTGTGGCATTATTCCAGAACAACACTTCTGAAGCGTACCGTGCTACTTACAGACCTAGATATCTTCACCTTTTATTCACCAAGGAGATCTCAATGCAGGAACTTATAAAAAGGAGTTTTGCAGATGTTAAATTACTCTCAGCTTTTATCCTGGATACAAAGTACATGCACATAAGCTTTTGAGTAACACTAGTCCCTTACGTGGTGAGCTCTGAAAGCAGGGTTAAAGAAACAGGGCAGTGCCAGTGCTTCAGCAGCATTTCAGTTACTTATACTAACTCTGGAAGAAAAATTAAGCCCTAGATTTAACGAGATTCTATGCCTCATATGTCACCTGCTGACATGCCACGTATGACAGGAACACTTTCTAACGGCAAAGCACATCTGACAAAAGTAACTACACCAAAGCCTCTAGCTCTGAAAGCGAGGGGGCTTACCTTTTCTAGTAAGTAATTATTGATATGCCCACCTATCGGGTCTCCTTTAAAATCAAAGTTGATATCCATATATTTTCCAAACCTGCTGGAATTGTCATTTCGGTTTGTTTTGGCATTGCCAAAGGCCTCTAACACACAGTTGGATTTCAGCAGTATGTTCTTCACTCTGTAGTAGGGATACACAGAAAAGGGAACAGGTAAGTCATGACTTGTATACTCAAACAATGATTTTTTTTTTTTCCTTTTTCCGCAGGCATTTCTAGAGAAGAATTTAGTAACAGCAGAGTTGCCCTTTGATGACAGATTTGGGCAGATGTGTATGACACCGGCAATCCCACAGGAAATCAGCTGGGAGCTTTCAGTAATGCTCCTAGGAGCTGAGCAAATGGGAACCAAAGCCCAGATCCCCCCACTGAAAAGAGCATAAAAAATTCAGTTCCTTTACGTAGGTAAGTTTTGAAAGCAATTTCTTGAACTCTTTTGCAAATAATTTTCAAAATTTTTGTTGGAGTAGGTACTAAGTCTGTCACATTCTTTGCTCAAAAACTTTTATTCTGAGGCTGACAGGTACATTTTGCAATCCAGGAGCACGCAAGCCTAAAACATCATGGACTGTGTTCCTTGCACTCTACATGCTATTCTAATGTACACGTATTGCGGGTGATTTGCCACAGGAAACATGATTTCTAGGTACTGGCTCTATTTAGAAAGTTCAAACTTTCAATATAAATTTTTCTACATGATTTTAGCAATCAATAGTGCAAATTTCCCAGAGTAAAAGGAGTATCTGAAGAAGTTAGGTAAATGCTGTAAAATCAGCATTAAATTACTACAAGAGACCACCTAATAACATGGTGCTATGCAGTTCACAGAGAGAGATCCAGAAACAAAGCAATTTCACTTTATTTTTCTGCAAAGCCCTTACCTTTCCACCTCTGCTCGCTGACCGGGGTTGGTAATGGCTGCGATGTACTGCATAATATATTTACTGGCCTCTGTCTTCCCAGCCCCACTTTCACCTGCGGGCATAAATACAAAGGTGACACAACAGATCAAAAAACCCCCAAACAAATCACTGAACAACTCTACCCAGAGAGCATTTGGATTTTTTTGTTATTGGCGTTTTTTTTTAAAGCCATTTTATTTGTGTGTACTTTGAACATTTTTTTAAATATAGCCATAACCCTGCCTGGTTTTTGCTGCTACGCTGACTTAGAAGCAGTTATGATGTAAGATTTCACAGGTCGGTAAAAGGCCTGGCACAGAGGATCAAAAGGAATATTGTTAGAGGAGAAAGACTGGCATGCAGAGGCTTGGCTAGCAGCAGTGCCGGGAACTGCAATACAAGAGGCTACTGTTCCGCACACCATCCCGGGGCTCTCGCTTTTCAGAGCTGCTAAAGCACGGGAACAGCAAGGAAACGAAGTGCCAGGATCCAGACAGCGACCGTTCATGGTACAAGCCCTGCTCCCACTGTTAGAGCCATGACAAGGAATCTGTCCGGCCGTCGAAACAGAGAACAAAACATCTGAGGGACAAAAATCAGCAGTTCTCTAAAGAGGGCCAGGAACCCTTGGCTCACTGATCTGCGTTCACACAGGCAGAGCAAGCAGAGGACTCACAAGTTATCACTTTGCATGCGCAGATTAAGCTAATGACTGACACCAGCTCTTGAATTAGATAAGAAATAATTGTTAAGGTCTCCACACACAGATTCAAATGCAAATAAGCAGTTTTAAGATTAATGAAGTTTTCTTTTATAAAATGCTGTCATTAGCCAGATCGTTATTCTTCTGCTGCCTAGAATTTCACAAAAATCAAGTGTTCATCACCATGAAAAGCTCTTTCAGCTTACCTGATATTACAATACAGGTGTCTTTTGATCGTCTCTTCATCGCTTTGTAAGCGGCATCAGCAATTGCGAAGAGGTGAGGAGGCCTCTCGTACAATTCCCTTCCTTTGTACTGCTCAATCATGTCACGCCCATAGATGTTCAAGTTTTTGTAAGGATTCATGGAGACGACCACCTCCCCAATAAATGTATAAATCCGTCCTTTTTCAAACCTATCCAGGATGAGACAAAAGGGAGGAAGGGAATGAGTCAAACATAGAGCTTCGGAATGTGCCTTCCAAGCGAGTTACTCGTTTCATCAGGTGAACTCTTCAATCTGTCATTGTACTGAAATATCGCGATAGAACACTGACATTGTCTGACCAGTGTGGCCCAGTTGGCACATTAGCACGTTACGTAGAGACTTGATGTTACGAGGACTGAGGAGTAGGGCTGGCTTTGAATCTTAGCACCTACAAAGGAAATTTCTACTGCTATTTCATTTATGGATGCAGGACCGAGCAGATCACTGAGGTACAAACACCAACTGTATTTCTGAGTACTGCAAACCTCTGCTTTGCCGATGCAATCAATCAGCTTTCTGCACATCCAGGTATTTCTGTTGCCATTAACATCCTGCCAGAAACAAATATTTCTAAGAAAGTCTTTAGCAAGATTTAAGGCAATATAATTTACTGTTGCTATAATTGACAATAAGATGAGCTCGTGATGAGTCCCTATAACCTGCTTCATAAAGGGGATTTAAAGGCAAATTCTTTTTTCTCATTCTCCAGTTGTCCATAGGCCAGCTCAGGCCAGAGAGGCAGAAGTTTTGAAGCCACTCACTGAGGTCTAATCACATTTTGCAAGAAAGTAAACAAAGATACAAGCCAAGAAGCAAATTGCAGCCTTTCAGCTCTAGCAAGTAGCTTCCATTCCATCCTTCTCGCTAGAAGGCACTTTGACATCATCACTGCTGCTAAACCAGAAGTGAAAGCTTTTTAAGAATCGGTGAAAACAACCCTAAATTACACCTTTCCTAAACCCTACCTGGTCCTTACTATTCTTTCTGCAAATAAGACAGAAAAGAACTTGAAGCTTGTTTTAAAAAAAAAAAAAAAGTGTTTAAGTTAAAAGATGTTGCCAAAGAAATTCACATTTTATCAGGAGTTATCTAACAGAAGAGCAGAGAAAGAATTTCAGATTAACAGCTGAAGAATTCATACAGCATTTGCTTCTCAGGAGGAGAAAGGACGACAGCAGATTTAGAGATCAACGTGCAAACTATGGCATTTCCACCATTAAATACCTGTCTGCTCTCTGTATCTAAATCTTACAACATTAGATGGCACCATAACACCTCTACAGAGTACAAGGGCTCTCCTGATCCTTGATGGGCTACGGCACAAATTCTAGCATTACTTTATCGAATTTATTACCACCCCCGTGTGGTGACAGCCTTGACATTTTCTATTGTTCATTTGAGAATTTTCTGCAGCATCTTGGCAGTGTTAGTTTTTAGCAGGTGTAATAAAACTCAAGAAACATAATCTAACAACCAGCATTTCACTTTCTAAAAGAGATTTTGCCTTTAATTCCAGCTTCCTCCAGAAATACTTCAATTAAAAAAACCACAAGAATTGCAAAACGTCTTTTCATTCCTGCATTCAGTTTGGACTGAAGGTATACATTTCCCAAAACATTAGTGAGCTTAAAATGCAAAGATATTTTATATTTTAGAGATATATGCTCTTTGAAAGCTACCAAAAACATTTCAGAAAAGATAAGGCCATTATAATTAGCAATACCAACTGCAGCTCAGCAGCTAACTATTGCAACAAAAATGATGGGTAATGCATAGGCAACAACACCGAGCAACTGGCACGCATGCCTGGTATGAAATCCAGAATCACAGCCTAATTCTTAAGACAGTCTTAGGTACACAGCCTAATTCTTAAGACAGTCTTGGGACACAGGAACCCTCACGTGCTCATGGCCCACCATTTGCCATCCCTAATTGTAATTCATTGAAGCACAGAGCAGCTGGGGATTGTGGTATTTGGAAGACACTAAACATGCAAGACACTCGTGGATGCAAAGAGATTGTATACCACCAGGCTGCTCGTCTTCTGCGCTCTCGGGATCACACAAGGGACTCTACATATACATAGGAGAGCTTAAGAAAAACCAAACACGCACACCAGTGTTTCTGTTAAGGAGATCAAATCACACTGGGACATACATATGCAATGGAAACCATTACAAGGACATCAAAATCAGCAGAATCCAGCCCATTTTTTTTGAGCTGAGCCATCCAAAAGTTGCCTGATGGAGAACATATGGACTGCTCTCCAAAACTCACTGCACAGAAGGAGCTATTAATGATAAGAATAAAGATACAGCAGTTTCTGGAGGAGGTTTTAAGCCCCATTGTACTGCCAGACACATGGCCACAGGATTCATGGTCAGCACAGAGAGGTCAAGGGGGGTTCTTTTTGCTGATAGATAGATAGATAGATAGATAGATAGATAGATAGAAAGAAGGAAAGAAAGAAAAGGACATCCCTACTGAAGTGTCGTGCCAAGTCACCATCACAGTACCCAATACTTTGACCTCTTGCTTAAGTAATGAATTATGTAAAGTTTCAGTAGCAGAGCAGTTTAAGTTTCCTCCCTTGACAGTCCAGTGTCCCCGAGTGCCTCGGAAGCAGAACCTACAGATTTGGGTCTGCCAGCCTGCCCCACCACCGGCCGTCAGCGTCACTGCTCCGAGGAGCCCCTCGCCCAGGGCACAGCTCGGCTGCGGCGGTGTTCCTGCTGCGACACCGACACATGCAGCAGTTTGACATACTGCCTGCTTCCTTCCCCGACGGCTCCGGGCTTTGATGACAGATCTCACATTTGGCCTGCGAGTCAAGTTTTAAAAGGTTTCACTAGACCGTGGTGAGTCGCGTCTTCAGTCTCCTTGGGCAAAAGGATCCATCCGTGGGCTTCACACATAGGCATCCCTCAAGCTTGGCTTTAAGGATACGGAGTTTATGAACAACTGACATCCCTGAGTACCTCTCTCCAATTTTTTTTTTTAAGTCTTAGCACCGGAGTTAAAATTTCAGAGCTGTGCTTAGATGTTCCTAAAAGGAGCCGTCGCTCCTCATCCCTCCTTGCTGATAAAGCCTCTTTTCATCAGACGGTGCAGCTCAGCACAGCAGCAGGCCAAGAACAGCAGCAGCTGTTTTCCTAGCTGCATTGCTTCGGTGTGAGATTCTTGGTTTTCCTTGCCCGAGAAGAACTCATGAAAACTTAAGAAAACAACCAACGACAGCAGTCCAAACTGGGAGGTACAAGCTGTGTTAAATTAGCTATTTTTCTGCAAGACAAGGTCATAAAACCAGACGATGAAGCTACCCAGCGCTTTTTGGAAAGGCTCATCGAGGCGTTGCACTCCGTCAAGGGAAAGCTCATCAGAAAGGATGTCATAATCATTTCAGTACTGAGCATATAACACCTAGGAGTGGATTTTTGTTATTAAAAGCCATTTACAGTACACTTGATAAAAGGAACCCCTGTACCTGCTCCTGGGGGTTGACACGTATCATTGTATGTATCATTAAAGTCACAGCTTCTTGTGCTGCAACTTGGAGGAGAAAAGATTTCCCCGTAATGATGCTATTCAAATAATTTCTGTGTCACTGTCTTCTGAATTTTCCACTTATTACTGTAGCATCTGAAATCTAGCTCAGCAGCGGAAAAGAAAGTCACAGTATTTAATCCTTGTGTGTTATTGTGATGAAGAACATCAGCTCTTTCATGAGAAGTTTTTATTACCTTGTTAAAACATGGATTGATAATGAGAAAATAGAAACCAGTAGGTCACAGAATATAAATCATTTAAAGGGATAGAAATGACTGTCTAGGAAAGAAAAAGGCTGTTACTCTGTTCTGTAGCTTTTATTTCTATGGAGTTGAAAAAGAATATATATCCTTAAGTCCAGATATCCTATATTCACATCCACTTGCCACTGGAAAATACACTGCAGAAATCAGAAAGCTGAAGCAGAAATCTTTACCACCAGAGAGCACTCACATTTAGGATTTCTCCCACCTGACAAACACTCCAGTCAAAAATAAAACTGTTCTTACCGAGGAAATGATGCAACTTCAAATGCACTCAGTACAAATAAAGAAAAGAGTTAGTTGGCAAGACTTGGAACCCATACTCCAAAACAACATCTGCAGAACGCAGACCGTTAAACAAAGGCACCCTACCATGCAATCACCACTCCAAATGCTGCAATGCAAATTATAAAGGGACTTTCTAATTAATCATTTAGATGGCAGCTTCTCTGTACCAAAAGATAAACAGAAACTTGCTGGGATCACAGGCAGCAGGCAGCACTCTGCAGACTTATTGCTATTTCTAGAATTCAGTATACTTTCTGAGATAACCTATGCCAGCTACCAGAGATCGGCTTCGCTGGGGTGTGAAACGGCTCCTCAGAAACCCGTTTTGCCAGGCTTTCCCTCCATCTGTCTAAAGGCTGAGGAGCAGAGCAACTGCTGGAAAAATCATGTCAAGTCATCAGTCGTCTCATTTTCTGTTACTTTAAGAGAGCTGAGGTGTAGCTATTGGCATTATGGATCATTTTCTCCTGGGAAAAGACCTTCTCTCATCTGGAACTGCTCCTTTCTCACCATTGACCACAGACTGACACCATATTCTGCTTTACACACACACAGACACACCAAAGCTTTCCCACCTGAGCAGGTGCTCAGTAAAGCTCCTTGGTCTCACCCCGTCCTGCTTTCTGATGCTACACGGATGCTCCAGAAACAGAATGTCTTCATGACAAGAAGTCACAACACAGCCGTCAACTGAAGACCAACTTTCACTTTAACTGTACAGCAGTGGCTTAAAGTAAAGGAAGCGTTAACCAAAAAAAGCAAATGATTCAGGACAGATACAGGAGTGGTTACAGGTGCATCAGCCTGCACCAGTCAACAGCTCACCTAGTACCACTGAAGGTTAAAAGAACAAAAGCTGATGGCTTCAAACTACTAGTTATTTCCAACTCACTTATTAACTCCAAAGCACAAACTGAAATATTTACTACAAGTGTACTGCTTTTTCTTCCTCCTTTGCACACGGGAAGAACTACCACCTCGCAGTTGCACACCTCTGGCACACAGGAGAGGGACAATTCCTTCTCCTGTTGCAAACACCCTGTGTAATTCAGGTTACTCCCCCAAGGGGGTCACAGGTCTTAGTTATTTTTTTACCACTAAATATATACATTAAAAATGCATTACTGCAGGCTTTGACTTCATTCTCATTGCAAACACGCGGGAAGATTTTTAATTAAAACTCACGCTCGTGAAGAGATGTACATGCATATTCAAGGATGGGCCTTTAGGATGTGTTCACTAAGGAAGGGAATGTAAGTAGACTTCTGGCAGGGAAATCTTATTTACCTGTTTTTAAATGCAAGAATGTATAGCCAGCTGCACCAACACAAAGGACCAACTATTCCTCCCATGCTTTGGGAAGTGAGATGGCTTTGCTTAAGCACACTTCACCCTGTGATTGTCAGATGATTGTGCCTTTTATATGGGATACCAGCTCTCTCTACTGAGAATTCGGTGCTACTTAAAGACTTTATTTTAGGTAAATCTCGAAATAAACTCAGCTGTCAAGCAGGAAAGGATGACTTTCAAGTCTTTTCGGTAAATTGCTCATAAACTGCATTACAGCAAATCGGCCTCATCGCAAGAGAGCTCAGATAAACAGGATTTGCGTTGGCAGAACTTTAGCTAAAATATTCTTGCTGCACTTGGAAAAACAGACCAGAAAACTGTCCAGTCAGTATCACCTCCCTGCGCTAGGAAAACAATCCAAGTCTGTCACGATTCTGAATATGCACATCTACAACGATTTCATCCACCCTGAGGGTCAGAAAAACCGAAATTTAAGTTCATTTAATGTGCAGGTGAAATTTTTGCTTGCAGTTGTCCTGCATGGATTCAGCTTTCAGATGTTGCCAGTTTAACAAAATAGGAAATGCCATTCAGCGCGTGTTCTGCACCACTCCTTTCCTGCATGGAGGGAGCAGCGAGGGCAGGGTGAGGAATACTTCATTCATCTGCAATTTTCACAGTCAGCTTTGGAAATAAGCTTAAAAGCGTCCTTTGTAATGATGTAATTTTTTTTTTTTTTTTCTTCAAAGGAAAATAGTAAACTATGAGTGACTGGTGCCACATTTTCCTCAACAAACCAACATTTAAGCAAAGTGACTGTAATTTGACAAGGCTGATTCAGCTCCAACACAGCTGACCCTCGAGTCATCTTTGTGCAGCTTTGCAAACCCACTAGGTAAGGTCAGGGAAAGGAAAATGGAAGATGAATGCTAAGCTAGCTCTAATGAATGCTGAATAAAGACTAAAACTGTGAAATGTAGCTAGCTAGACATAAGAATGATATTAAAATCCCTCTCCTTAAACATGAAAGTAAAGTATTAACCTTGCACTCAAAAAACGTCAAACCACTAAACATAGGAGTTACTGAGCTTTCACTTCTATTTGCGTCACTGAGCTGCCTCTCCTACAGCAGGGAAGCACTGCATACTCTTTTTACATTTCTGGAACCATAGCAGAAGGCGCAAGCAGACCTGAAATAGATAATGGGACAAAAGGAAGTCCTTTGAAAAGCATCCAGGGACAACATAATGCTTTGTGGCTTTATTCTAATCCACACATGAGAAAGTTGCTATCGAGCACAGGTAGAGGAAAGAAGCTTGCTCCTGATTTCTCTGCGTAGAGCAGTAAAACACAGTCCCACTTTCCATGTCAAAAGTCTGGCTGGAACACTGCAAAATCCTAAAGCAGTAATCATATTACTCTGAGCAGGAGGTTGCCCTAAATGACCTCCTGAGGCTGAATTATCCTATCATCCTATATCCAACCAGGAAAGAGTAGAACAGCCTTGGGATAGCAACAAAGGAGAGACCGCCATCTAACCATAATCTCTAACTTTAATCTGTCAAATAAGAGCACATAATAAAAGGGTAGTAAAAAGAAAAAGAAAGCTCAAAAGTCAGGGAGGTTCTTCTGTCTGCTCCCATCACATGTGAAGTCAACTGGAGCATATATGCAGAAGAGCCTTGAGCTTGTCATGTAAGAGAACTAACGTAAACGCTTAAGACTCATAAAACTACCGAGGAGGAGGAAAAGGTGGAAGCAATCACTCTATAAATACACCGGTAGATGAATATCATCTTGCCAGAAGAACTAATTAAACAAAAAACCCTACAGGCCCATACAAAAGAAAAACGGGAATAGACTTACCCTGGCCAACACAGGCTTGACGGGGACAGCTCGCCATCAAGGGAGCAGTCCTGGAAGGGCATTTCAACAGAAGCTGCAAGGACACGTGCGCCTCGCTGGATATCGCTGAACTTATTTTATGGACGTGTTTAGAAGATTTGGCTTCCAGCACTGACCAGCAACTGACTTCATGATTCATTATGTGCCTTCCACTCTGACATTACAGCATTCAGGTACTTCAAAAAATAAAGACACTTCACCTTCATTCACCTCCTCCTCTCTCCAAACCGTGTGTCCATACTAACCATATCCTGCCACACCATGATTATTTCAGTTTTGGGAATTCAGCTTTGTTCACTGGATTATACACCGCTGTGTTAAAGGATACACTACCTTCAAATATATCAGTGGACAAAATTGCAGCACAAAAGGCAAAAACCAGACCAATGACTGGTGGTTGGACAGATTTGCATCATGCGGATGATACAGTCTGATTTCATCTCTGTGGTTCAGTGGTGCATAAATTCTGCAATGGTAGGTTTGTTTGAATGTCTTGTCCAGGCAAGAACTAGCTTATACTTCTGAATAACCACCTTTCTTTCAAGAGATACTATAAAGGAACCATAAAATCCTACATCCCAACAGAAAGATCAAGAAACACGCAGAAAACACAGACCATGACTGATAGATACCCTGTTACTTACTCCTAACTTCTTCAGTAACTTCAGGAAACAAAACCCATTCACGTCGCTGCTGAGGACTGACATCCTTGCATAAACAAACATAACCTGAAGCCACATCAGCAACCGTACTGCTGAGGGCTTTCAACCTTATTTTCTGAGCCATCTCTTTCTCACAGTACACTTAACACTTCTTACCACCTTCCCAATTTTCCGTATACGCTGCACAACTAACAGAACTTTGTACTGATACCTAACTACACGTCTATTTATTTCACAAGCCTAGGTGGCAAGGTACAATCACAGAATTTCACAGGTTTTCTTTGTAGATGTTTGGAGAGTCCTTTTGCAGTCAGCTGGCTATGAGATGCTGATGTTCAGATGCTTTGTTGTTCTGCTGTAAAGGAATATTCTGCATTTGTTAAGCTCGTGCCCAGTGCTGATCTGTGAAAGCTGCTGGAGTCTCCTGAATACAGCATTGTTTTGATACAGGGCCCATGTATCAAAAAAAAAAACCCAAGAATCATCTTGCAGTATTGAGATATGGTACACCATCCGCAAGCGCTCCAAAAGGCTGGCTTAGTCCTTTGGTAACGTTAGATCTAAAATAAAATTAGATGCCTTATTTATACTAACACAGGCCACACAAATTATGCAAAACCAATAATGCAAAATATGCAAACAATGCACACACATAAGACTTTTGGTTCTGCGTAATTAGGGTTTCCTTCAGAGTTGTTACAGTGATCTGCACCATCTCACCTAAACACAAATACTGAGTATGCAGTCCTTAAACAGGACTGTTTGTTTTCTGGCCATGAAACCAGGCAGACTTCTTTAGGCATTTATGTGTTTTACAGCATATTGTGACTTAACACAGCTCTTGTGGTTTTGGCTCGTAAACTGTCCTGGCAGCACATTAGATTACCAACTACGGGCTTCGGCAGACAAACTGCTGAGTCTCAAAGCAGCAGATGAAGATATTCCACCTACAGCTGCCTGTCCAGCTCCTCTGCCAAAGACTCCCTTCTGCCACGTCTGCTGAAGGGACAACGATGGACCGCCGTGATCTCGGCCACCCTGAGCCCAGATTATCACTGACACCATTCCCTGCAGGACGGATAGCAACAACTTCAGCCAGCTAACGTGAAGAAAGAGCCGTAAGCAATGGAGGGGAAAACTAAGTTTGCAAATCACAAAGCAAATGCGTTTCAACACAGTATGGCCATTAACTATTCAGGCTGAAAGGACTTTTCCTCGTGCTTCCCTGAAAGCACGGTTAGTCAGGAAAAGCTTCCCACTTTTTGGTAGTAGATTTGGCTCAGATTTTTTGTGGGATTTTTTTTTTCCTTGTATTTTCTCCTTTGTATTGGCAAAGCTTTATGTTACCTAACAGCAACCTGAACCAGAATTGCAGTGAAATCACCATCTCTTAGTCTCTCCCCCATTAGCAAGAACCAAGCAGCAGGTGCCCTGGAAGACAAACCCTCAAGCCCTACAGAAATGAGATTAAGTATGTGTATCAGTGCTGATAAAGCCTCGTGAATATACAAGGTTTGTTCTTCCAATTGAAGAGCAACTAATATTTTACAAAAAGCTTAGAAATAAAGGGCTTTTCTTACTACAACCAAGTATAGTGCTTTCAGTCAAAGTCACGAGCATAACTGACCTGGCAGCTTCAACACCAGAATCTTTTTCCCTCGCACTGAAAAGACACCTTCAAAAAGGGAAGAAGAGAAGGAATGACACAGGGAACGCTGCAAACATCCTTGTGGGTATGGAAGCACGGGGTAGCATAGGCAAGATAAGCAAATGAATTTGCACCACAGTCTTAAGTACTTCACTTTCCGCTCTTTGAATGGAAAAACCATCTGAGCAGTAGGAGTGCTGTTATTTAGGCATTCATCATTCATTGCAAAAGGAGTGAATTCCTAAATGCCAACTGTACTGAGTTGTTAAACAATGCTAATGCAAGGGGAACATTAGCAATATGGAAAAGGACTTAAATGGTCTGATTATTAAAACAGATTACTTGATTTACATGCTGCTTGTTTTATCATTTTAAATTATCACCAGAGAGATTGCGTGTATTTACTTCCTTTCAATTTTACATATTTTTTCTGTCAAGATAACTCCCACTCAGAAGCTGAAAGGCTATTCAAATCATATTGTGAGACAGCACAAATACCCCTCAGAATTAATACGCAGATAACCTGTAAAACATCTACAACTCCTCTTCTACAAGCTGAGATGACTTTGCCCATGCCACCACATTTTTCATTCTAGGCCAGTGCAATTCAGAGCCCCCAAAGTTATTTCAAACAGGGTCTTTTCAGATGACGTATCAGCCCAAGAATTCAGGCAGAGTCCTACTCCTATAAAGTGCAGTTTGTTAGATAACCAGTATTAGTTAGTGACAATCACCGAAAGTCAGAGCAATGCTACACTCTTTATCAAAAAGTTTTAATAACAAAGTTTTCAGCCACTAATTATTTACTGAAAGCACAATTTTAGGCTAGAGTGGTGGACAAGTGCATGCTGTCAGCTTCGGCAGACCGAATTACACACTCCAAAGCAGCAGCACAGAGCAGACGTGCCCCGCCTTGTATTTCCAGGATTACCACGGTCATTTCTGACACATGTCACAAACCAGTTGGCCCAGTTCAAAGTGGGGTGGCAGATGAAGTGACCTCCACAGGTCCGGGCCAAACAGCATTGCTCTGTGGCTATCACATATGTGTGTGTCACAGCTTCAAAGAACGCCTGAAAGTAATTGTCATTTCTAAAAATAGCAGCACAGGTTTTCAAATTAATTTTGCTATTGGCCTTACTTAATTTTTTTTTTTTTCAGAAATCAGTTTAATTAACAGTTCAGAGCTATGACACATCCTCCTCCAAGTGCAGCTATGCTTCTCTTTTCTCCTGAGAGCAATCAGCTGCTAAGGCCTTCAGAACAGCAACGTACTGCAATGAAATACAAAGAAATACACTTTGAATCAAGAAGTCTGGCAGTCACAACTGTCAATCTCTTTAAACCTTTTAAAAATATATATTAAATCATCCATTAGATGGATGAATTCTTTTTTATATTATCTTCCTTTTTTTTTTTTTTTAAGTTAAGAGGTTTGTATCATCCTTCCCATATTCATCCAATCGTCTCTTCTGCAGCAGGGATATCTCATCAATACTTGTACAGTTGGAATGACATAGATCATACAAAATTACTAATAACTAGAAACTTAGAAACACTCACACATCAGCTCCCCAGCACACTTAGTTATCATCTCCCAGCAGGCAACAACAAATGAGGGAAACGGATCCAGTGCCAGTTTTCCAAGGACTTCTGAAAACAACATAGTGCTTCAAGTTTCTCAAAATAATTTGCTTTCTTATTGGAAAGCATTAGCAATCCATACATTGAGGTGCCTACTAGCAATGCACTGCGGAATACAACTGTCAACCACTGTATATCAGTACACCCACATTGTGACTTCAGTTCTGTAAAACCCACGTGAAACACACCCGATGAGAAGCAGCAGCGAAGCTGACATCCTCACCCAACGTGGCCTTTTGTTACCTAATGAACTTCTGTTCAGATCCAGCTCAAGCAGAACCCTGTTTCCCACACCTGTTAATGGAAGAATTTAAACCCAAAACACATACAACCCTCATTGCTTGTAATATGTTGTGATGCAACAGTCACTACTACGTTACTCTGCGTGTGCAC
Organism: Aramus guarauna; assembly: GCA_013400195.1. Lineage (NCBI taxonomy): Eukaryota > Metazoa > Chordata > Aves > Gruiformes > Aramidae > Aramus > Aramus guarauna. The sequence goes on along the minus strand of VXBL01002396.1, from coordinate 89,500 downwards.
ATCCAAATCCACACTGAGTATAGCATTTTCGTGGCCTTTCGACTTTATGTAAAACTAACCTTTAAGCTTTATATTACACAAGCTCCTCCTTAGCAAATATTGCACATGCTCTTCTGGCCTGCTTCTAACTGAATCTGATGAATAAAATGATCACTTACACAATCCAGTAGGAAAGTGTATCTATAGCTTTGGGATACAATGAAATGATTCGATGGGCTTGCAGAAAAGGACAGGGTTCAAGTGTTTCCTTCACAGCACTTCCACGCAGTGCTGTATGGGGTCTGGCTGCGATGGAGTTACTTCTCCCCACAGCAGCCCTCACAGTGCTGTGCCGTGTACTGGTAGCCCACAAGGTGCTGATAACACACCAGTGTTTTGGCTGCTACTGGGCAGTGCCAGCACACATCAAGGCTGTCTCTCTACAACATTTCTTGCCCCCCCTCAGCAGCAGGCTGGGGGTGGGCAAGATCTTGGGAAGGGACGCAGCCAGGAGAGCTGACCCAAACTGACCCAAGGGATATTCCATACCATATGATGTCTGCTCAGCAATAAGAAACTGAGAGATAGGGGGAGGAACAGGGCCAAGGCATTCGGTTTTGGGGGTTTGGTTGGGTTTTTTTTGTTTGTTTGTTTTGTTTTTTTTTGTTTGTTTGTTTGTTTGTTTGTTTGTTTGTTTTTACAACATTTGTCTTCCAGAGTAAGGAGCACACATACTGAAGCCCTGCTTCCCAGGAAGTGGCCAGACATTGCCTGCTGATGGGAAGTAGAGAATAATCTTTTGCTTTTTGCTTTGCTTCCGCACATGGCCTTTTGCTTTAGCTACATTAAACTGCCTTTATCTTGACCCAATAGTTTGGGGTTGTTTTTTCCATCTTATTTTCTCCCCTCCCTGCCTAGCTGAGGAGGGGAGTGATAGAGCGGCTTGGTGGACACCTGGTGTCCAGCCGAGGTTAAACCACCACAAGTGCCAACAAAATTACTACAAATCCTGGTTTTGTCAAAAGGACAGTGGAATGTATTTATGAAATGATTCCTTTCCTCCTAAATATATTCAAGAGAGACTTACAGGAAAAGAAATAAAGCTTAGTTATTTCCTGTTCGCATCTTTGTCCTTTGAGAAAGGGAACAAAGGAATTTGACACTTCATATCTACACTCATCTTGAGCAGCCATTCTTTGGCCTTTTAACTGGAGCACAGACTCACGTTAGCAGTTAAGGAAATAGCCCTACCTACAGAAAAATCAGAACCTTTGATAAGTTGCTGCTATGGTGCAGAGATCATGAATGCTGATAAGCAAACACCAGGAAATAAGGACAGTTATTACCACCATATCTTCACTTCTCTCAAAGTCTCAGGTCAGAGCAGACAAAAACCAGCTAATTATTTCTTCTGCTTCTCTCTCATGCAAGCAAGCTTTGTCTTTCGAAGCTACTTGTTTGTGTAGTGAAATTTCTGTCTCCGTCCTAAAAGAATTACAGTTCAGCAGTGAAAATGCCAACGGTTCTAGGAAACAGGCCACACAAAAACCCTGCTAAACTGTCCAGTAACCTGATATAAGAAAAATCCTTTCTTTAGTCCAAATCTGTTGATGTAACCTCAAGCAAGACAGCCCAGGGATCCAAAATAGTTTAACACCACTTGAAGGGTTGGTTCACCCTGAAAATATCTCATCTGCGGCTCATCCAATTCTGGAGAACAGAACAATAGATACCCACTAGCCAAAGCAGTGTGCCAGGACCAAGGATTCCTGCACGGCCCCTGCAAACACAAAGTGGAAGCCCTGAAACACAGGATCAATATGTTAAAACAAACAAACCAACCTGTGCAACCAGCCAGCAACGATTACTCATGATTTCCCCTCTACCACCTAGTGCTGCTTTACCAGTGGTATTCCTTAAATTCCTTCCCTTTCCCCTTTTTTCAGTGGGGATAGAGGGGAGTGAGGAGAAGTGGGGAGAGAAGGAAGGCTGGAGGGAGAGGAGATAGCAGAAAAGTGTAATTCCATCAGCTCAGGTTTGGTGGTTTGTTTCCACTTTTAGTTTAAACAAGTCAAACTTTATTTACTGTCCTTCCACAAACCACTAGTAACTCTTCATCACAATAACCATCTCTACTTCTTGTAAGTGATCCTATTTTAAATACAGAGAAGCAAAACTGTTTATCATTATTAAAACAAAAGCCTGCTAATATCTTCTGAAGTCATGCCAACATTTCCTTGCCTTTACTGACTGCATCCCCTCCCACTGCATCCTTGAGCCTCGTGAATGTTTTCTAGAAGCATGCTGAGCTGGTGGCCTGTATCACGCAGGGGATGTAGCGTCCTCTAATCCTCCTCTGCTGCTGATCCACGACCTTGCAATTTACAGCACATTACTCATCTGTAAACAAACGGCTCAGCATTTTGTATAATTGGATTTCATCTACGAGGTGATCCAGGCGTCTTCGGGAGAAGCACCACCTCTCCCATTCCTGCCATCACTAACATTATGAATTTTGCTTTTACACAAAGGCAACCTCAGCAACATCTGTATCATCTTTGTGATCCGCTGCAGGGAGATTCTTGCTCCACAGGCCAGTGGATGGAAAGCAGCTCACAAGCACATCAGCCTCGCTAGCACCTTGTCAAGCAGACGTTTCACCAGCCGCGCTGCCTAACATTTGCAGCAGTCCTGGGCGAGGGATCTTTTTCAACAGGTCTTTGCACGTACACACTCTCAGAGCTCTCCAACAGACCACGTTCTGCACCGCACACCTTAGTGTAGGCCAGGTTATATTTTTTTAAATTTCAGTAGCCCTGCAGGACAAAGCCAGCTTGCCAAACCCCTGTAGAGAGCGGCGCTCACATTTCCAGCCTGCCAGCCCTGCATCTAGGTTAACCAGCATGCTGCCACAAGCCTTCCGCTAGATACCTACAGTCAGGCAGGTGAAATTTTGGGGTTGATTCATCAGCTGCATTCACCAGGTTTCCACTGACTATATAAAGAGATCTTAATCTTAACATCACTAGCTCCTCTATGGTGTCCGTGTTACAAAAGTAGGGTTCACCTCCTGCTAGGAGGTCTTGGCAGCTTCTTCCCTGCAGTCCCTGCTCTGTGAATATGTTGGCAAAAAGCAAAAGCCAGCTCTGCAGAGAACCACCTCAGTTCTGCAGCTTCATTAGCTGGAGCTCCACAGAGTGAGAAAGCAGTGATATGACTCCCCAGCCTGAAAGCATTCTCCCAGCACCACACCTAGGTGCTGTGCTCTGCCAGTACGGAGCTGCTTCTGAATGGAGCTCGCATACGCCTTTATCAATGGTGTGGTTAATTTGCAACCAGATCATCCACTCCAGGGCAACTGAGGATTAAATGTACAGGAAATAAACCAGATATTACTAAAATTAAACGTTAACTTACTGCTACTTGACTATCTTGCTTTTAAGACCTTATCTCCCTCATTAAGTAGGGAAAGATGACAGAGCTAACATCTAGGTGTTACTGACAACGCAAAGCACCATTTCTGCTTCAAACAGTGTAACAGTATGCATAACCTAAAACATTACCTCCACAAATTAGGGAGACACTCAGAAATTTGGGATTCTTTTTGAGCCTTCATTGCTAGCGTTCTTGCTTACTGGTCACCCCTCCCAAACGAGGGCTTTATTCACATCCCTGTTTTAACTGGGGTGGTTCAGACTGCTTTGCTCCTGAGGTCCCTCCTTGATTATCTGCTTCAACTCCGTTTCCAAAGAGATCTAAGGAGAACACATAACTAAGCTCCAATGGTATGAGCAGCAAGGTGAAACTGCACTCTGACTGCGTAACCCACTTCCTTCTTCAAAGGTGTGTAAACAGGCAGTCCTTTCTTGTTCACAGCAGCCTCTGCAGGGTAAACCAGCACAGCCGTATGATACTATGGGCTTCATAATACACTGACCAACTGTTCATACACAAACTACCATACATCACACACCATACGGCATGTTCAAAAACTGCATAGGAGTGCGCGACTGGTGATTTAAACACAGGCTCTTGCTGCACTTCTCAGTTTCTCCACAGCATTGATTGCTTTGTAAATGTGTAATTATAACGTAAAGACTAAGAAGACGGGTACATGTGATGTTTTCATCACGTGCTAATCAGATATAAGCAGTATATAGCAAAACAAAGGTATCAGAAGGTAGTATTTTAAAAACTTCTAAGCTATACCGCCAAGCAGTGGTACCCATTTTCAAATTACAGCTTGTTGGATGACAATTATTCCTCACCACTGCAATTACTGAGGCAGTTATCTCCATAGCTTGATCAGAAATAGCAGTGTGCTGTGCAGTTGAGTGTTATTGGACAGGTTTTGCAAATATTAAAATGACCCAGAGAAATAATAAAAAAATTCACAAGGGACCAGTTCCTCATATTCAAACTGAAAGGACCATCAAAATATCTAAACAGATTAAAGAATCATTATTAAATTAATGGTATCAGCCCAGTAACCTACATTAGGAGACTGTAACCCTTTACAAGCCATTGCTCATTTATAATAGCACCTTTATTGCTGCTTCATGAACCCTGGAATTGGTTCACAGCCTCCTCATGTTCCCCTCTCTCCCACACATTGTATCCATCCTTAATACAAAAAAAACCAAAACCCAACCAAAAAACAGGGAATATTGTTAGACACAACTGTCTTCACATCACAACCGCAAGCAACGAAGAGAGAAGTCCAGCTAGGCTTTGATTTTCAGCCATGGCCAGGCACAAGTCAGGCAGACGGTCTGCGCTGGCATCCCCATCATTAAACCCCCCCAGGAAGTTCACAGGCTCACCAGGAGCATTGGAAGAATGAGATAAGCCCAAGCGCAGCCAGCCTTGGGCTCAGAACAGCAGAGCAAGCAGTAGTTTGTATACAGTTACGCTCATCGGTAACTAACCCAATTCGGCCAGCATGCACAGATCTATAGCAGAGAGGGTAATTCAGGAGCAAAATGAGCTGCAGCGTGAGCAAAGACGGTTTATTAGCTGTGACCATGGAACTAGCCAAACAAGCAAGCGGGATTTCTGGCAGCACCACTTACTCTTGGGATCAAGGTGTTTTTTCAGCTATTGACAGATTATTCCGTGAGGCATTGAAACAAAAGTCTGTTTCCCATAAAAAAGTCTGACATTATAGAAGGACACACGCTGCCAGGCGCTCCCAGGCAGAATTGCAATTACAGGCATTGCTTCTTTCACAGCTGGCACTCACAGTCTATAATCATAATAAAAAGTAGGACGTTAAAAGAACAAGCATCCTGTATAGATCTGAAGGAAATGAATACAATAAATATAGCTGTAAACTAGTTCCAGTGACCTGCGGACCGCAAAACCCTGCAGCAGAAAGGCAGAAAGACCTGGACCTTCCTCCATAGCAAAGTAAGTCTGTGCCAGGCTGGTACCTTCAGTAAAAGGGGCATAACTTTGAAAATCAACCCCTCAGCCAGTCTGTCCAAGACTTGTGCAGCTCATCTGTCAGCAACTCATTGACTTCGGTCATCCCTTTAGTGCCTGATAAAGCCATAGTAAATACATGACAAGTACTTTGACCATATAATAGTAATCTGACCTTTCCCAAGGTGACAGTTGATGCCACCTTGCAAACAGAGTACAATAAAAGCTTTAAACAGGAAAAACACTTCTAGCAAGTTAATTCCCAACTAATACAAAAAATCCCCTACGGCTGATGACATCCCCTACTTTGTCTTAGGGCTGAGAAGCTCGGTGAAACTTTCACACAGGCATCGAACTAGAACGCTGGACTGTTCTTCCGTCTTAGGACAGAGGGATCTTAGTGTCAGAGCTTTCTCCCCTCTCCTGGGCCAGGGAGGGAAGGCCACAGACGGAGCAGGAGGGGTTGGGCAGATGACCTGTCTTTTGTGCGGATGCCGTGGGCTGCAAGGAGAGTAGCAACAGCCCCAGGGCCGCCTTCAATCCCTGTTCACCTATACAGACCCAAATGCTGGAGAACTGGGAGGAAACCAAAGCTTATGTTCAACGCAGTAGGGAAACATCATCTGAACAGTCTGTACAAATCATAAAATGACTTCAGAGGAGGAAAAGGAAGGAAGTTTCCATCATAGGATTAGACACTAATGCGAAACTCCAAGATGCACTGATGAGCGCAGGCAAAAGCCTTTGCTGCTCCTGACACAACCCAGTTCTCGCCAAGCTTTGCTTGAATTTGAATGCGTGAGGAAGAGGTCAAGAATGACCCAATGAGGACCTGCTCTCCAGAACCTTCCCTAGTGCTGCACTAAGGCGCAGTTTCTCCAAAACTTCAAATGTGTCCAGGATCTTGAGAAATCCTGCATCTCCAGCCCACTTCAGGGAACAAGGAACATTTTCAGTGCCAGCCCTTTTCTCTTCCATCCTGCTGCAGCTGAGCAGGATACGAGCAGGGCACTAGCCCTTAGTGAGAGTCACTTGCCACTGTGCTCGGAACACCCTCGCTATGGCCCACGGACCTTCTCACACCAAAAGCTGCTTCTGCTGCCATCTCTGCTGTCACCTCTCTGAAAGCAGTCCAGTTTATAGTATTTTCTGTGAAGTTTTGGAGGACACACAAGAAGGCAATTTACTATTAGAAAACATTCAAAATTCTGATTCTATCTAAGCCTCTCCCCCTCAATAATAGCAAATAGTTTAAAGATTCCCTAAATGGAAATGCAACTAACACAAAGCTTAAAGGTCATCTCAAAGGAAAACTGCATGCAACAAAAAATGGCCTGTCGACTCCCCATGCATTAGTCCAGACTGCCTTGACTCCATTTAGGAAAAAAAAAAAACAAAAAAAACCCCAACCAACAACAAAAAAAACCCCAAGGAAAATGAAGTAGCTGGTTAAAGGCAATTTAAGGAGGTTCTTACCAATTCTTTTCAATATCAGCGAAAAGGATTTAAAACCACCTCAGCTGTGGCTAGTGAGCCAGCAGTACTAGACCCCTCGATCCTCCGAACACAGCTCTGATGGCAGGTTTGACCCCATCGCATCCCGGGCAAAGCCACACAAAACGCCCCTCTTGGGCTGCGGCACTGCTCAGCAGCACCCACACCGACTGTGTGGCACCTCTTGGAGCTCTTCCACGAGATGACCACACAGGGAAGTTGCAAGCTGCAGCCTCAAAGCACTTTGGATAACATGAAAACAGAAGGTTTTCCTGAGTGTTTGCTCATTTTCCTGACTGCTGGCACTCAGGATAGTCACCGGTCAGCAAGGTAACCGGAGGGAAATGAGACACAGCTATTGTGATACAGTAAGGAAACTGTGCCTTTACAAACATACCTCACCTGTCTTTCGCTCCTGTATGCACTGACGCGTTGAGTGTTCCTGCCACAACAGAGACCACATCAAGCTTTAAACTATTTCCTTGTTAAAATGACTACTTCGATGCCAAATAATTATATCTTACATAATACAGCTTCTATCCAAACTAACAAAAGCTTTCTGAAGAAATCAACATGCCTTAAATTAGAGTTGCTCTAAGATTTTAAGTAAGCTTAATAAACTCTTCAAGCCATACCAATCTCGCAGCTGTTTCATATGTGTGTTATGCCTTCATACCTTATTAAAAAACCAAGTACAAGTGTCTGCCAGCTAGTTCTTTGCACTAGGAACTACAACCATCATATGTGGCCATAAGATGTGATTTTGAAAATTATGTACAGATGGGCCTATACTCTCAGGATTTTTAAGATCTCGTGATAGCCTGCATTTATTATAGACAAAAAGCAAATCACAATCTTTTCACAAATACCCTTCCCTTGAATTACTCAACAAATTACCTCAGAGTCAACACCAATTCAGCACAGGACTGGTGATGAGCTTAAGCACACACAAGCCAAAAGGAAACCAAACTACTAAGGAAAATGGAATTACATCCTGCCAATCTAACAGCTCGGCTGTTTGCAGAAAGACTGACTGTATGAAATACATGGGGTTTGGGTTGGGTTTTGTTTTTGTTTTTTTTACAGGGAAAACACACTAGCACAGGGTCTTCACCAGCTGTGTAGATGCCTGTCTGCTGACTACATTTACTTTCAGCACAGCGTTGGTAAGAAAACAGCTCACACGTCACCACTTCTGCTGGTTAAAGAAAGAGTTAAGAACACGGGACAACACCATAACCAAAAATAGTGCTGTCACTGTGACTGCAGGTTGCATACATCTTTGCATCTCGAGCAACAACAATGTTCTATAAACATTCAGCAGTCATTTTTAGTCCTCCTACCTAACCATTATGATCTGAGAGAGAGAGGCTGAAAGCTTTCCAGAGCACATGAAATTTAGGTTCAGGTGAGGGCTTTCTGTCCTTAACACAGCCTCAGTAAAATAAACAAACTTCCACAAAATTTATGGATGCACCAACTAGGAGAGATTAAAAGAGAAAAATGCCAGCAACATACTCCTGAAGTTAAAACTAAATTCCTGTTCAAAATAAAATACAACAGTAGAGCTGCTGAGCATTTGGAGCTTTTGAATTAGAAATAATTCACATCTCAAACATTGCTAAAATTATCAGAGTAATCACAAAATCCCAGACTGGTTTGGGTGGGAAGGGACCTCCCAGCCCACCCAGTGCCACCCCTGCCATGGCCAGGGACACCCTCCACTAGCCCAGGTTGCCCAAAGCCCCATCCAACCTGGCCTTGAACACTGCCAGGGAGCCAGGGGCAGCCACAGCTTCTCTGGGCACCCTGGGCCAGGGCCTCAGCACCCTCACAGGGAAGGATTTCCACCTCATATCTAATCTAAATCTACCCTCTTTTATTTTAAAGCCATTCCCCCTTGTCCTGTCCCTCCCTGCCCTAGTAAACAGTCCCTCTCCAGCTTTCAAATCAATTCTTGAACCAATTTTCAAACCAGTTCTCCCTTATCACTCACTTTTCAAGAATCTTTTAAATGTAAGTTACTGGCTCACTAGATCTAAAAAGCTCCATTCTTGATCCAGGACACTATTAAAGAAATCTCTCAGATGAATCCAGGTACTTTTTCACCTTCAGAAATATTGATACAAGACTATTGGAAAAATTCAGTCTGGCAGGCTGATACATCACTTTATCCCATACAGCCTCACAGAAGATACTCAGTGTTACTTGCAATGCCAGTTCATACATCTTGAAAAGACAAACTTTAGAATAAACCTATAGCTGTCATCGTGTCAGTTCAGAAGGATATTTCATTCCTTATCCGTGAGTACGTGCAGCGTATTCCCTGAAGCAAGAAGCAATGGTACTTCCAATGTTTAGTGAGGGTCTGAAGAAATGTCGTTCCACGTTGTCACATGGATGGCAAACATGTTGGAAAGATATCTGTAAAAAGGAGATTTCAGTACTGAAGTTCTTGCTCCAGTAAAAGTTTGAGACAGGAGACAGAATAAGAAAGTGTTGTGGCAGATAAAATGTGATTCTAACTCTTCAGGGTAACACTCCACTACATGGCAGCAATGACTTTCTCAGTCTCCACCTGCCAAAATAAATTTACTGCCATTTAAGGTTGTTAAAATTTTTCCCCGATTAATCATTGCTTCACTGCAACATCTGTCCAAGATGACTGTTTTGCTAAGGCTGGTTAGCCCACTGCAGTACGTTATGCAACCGCAGGCCATGCCGACGCTCTGGCGTAACGTTAGTCTGTGCCAGCCACGAAGGGAAGAGCAGCAAAAGGAGTGGGAGCTTTCAAGGGTGGAGTGTATCTAATAATCACAGGGCTGAAAAGCACCATCCCTCCCCATGACACAACCAACCTGAATCCAGCAAAGCTGGACCACCACTGAGCAGATAGGATCCTGCTAAAAACATTTCCCTATCCAAAGAGTTATTCCTGTTTCAACAGAAGGAATTTCAATTGAGAAGAATGAACCTGGTTAGATTTCCTACAGGTCACCCTGTCACTGAAGCCTCAAGGGAGCACTAAAGCATTGATAACAATCTCCTTTTAGGAAGTAATATCTCTAAGTATTAGGAAGTAACTCTGTAAATTATGGAACCCCAAAATAAGCATGCTAACAAGGCGAATTTCATCCTGGAAATACATAGCTCACACTTTTTAGACCCTAGTGTTTAGCTTCACTCATTTAATCCGTAAGTGGAAACAATTGCCTCCCATTTAACCATCTCATTAATTTCAAAGGCAATTCTTCTTTAAATACCTGTCTGATACGCATGCAGTGGAGGACTGCTCCTGGCTTCAAACGAACTGTTCATAAAGGACAAGAGAGGCCAGAGGACAAAGACGTTAGCAACAAAACACTGGGCAATGGAAAAGAACGGGAAAGAGTCTTTTGAGCAGACAAAACCCCCTAAAACTACAAATCTTTTTAACAACTTCTATTCCAGTTGTGTGTTGAAGTTCATCGCACCAGCATGAGAACTGCCACACAAGACAACTGCAGAGGCTGCTACTGGTGATAAATGTTCTGGCAGGAAGACCCTGCTTTGGCTAAAGCTTTAGGAACTTGTACCTTCCTTTGGATGTTTCAGTAGATGATGCTCTCGGAAGAGATCGCAATGCTAGTAGCTGGGGTACTGTTTTCTTGCTTGCTCTCTGAGGAATCTGCACAGCACAGTTTCCAGATGCCCCATCCCATCAACTCCGAGATCTGCAGAGCTCCTGAGAAATGCAACTACAAAACCAGGTCCTTGCTGCAGCTGTAGTTTTGCAACAGTGAAACTATGATTGAAAGGGAGATTACCCAGGGACTATCTAGGAAATTAAAAACTGGGACTGGTGGGGCTCACACTAATTAACCACCAATACTCCCACAGGCTGCTGCAAGTAGGAGTCTGAGGTCAACAGAAACTAGCCAAGAGGTAGAGTCAATGGCAGGAATAACGCGTTGCTGCTTTCTGAAAGATGACCTCAGGCAATTTCCACTCCCAGTTATACAATCAAGGCAGGTGGGAGGGCAGGGTAGCAGCAAAAACATGAATGGAGACACAGTCCAACTTCACCCGGGGTTTTTGTTCATCTTTAGGTGGACAAATGGGGGAAGACAAAGCAAGCTCACAGATAAAGGCTACCAGTTAAAGTTCAGTGACTACTGGACAAAATATTAAGTAGTCTAAATAATACACCTTGTAACAGCATGTCCTATGTTTGCTATACGTTAATCTGGCAAATGTGAGTCATCTTTGGAGGAAATCCCAAACTGCTCTCCTAGCACAACCATACCTGTACGTAGAAAAGAAGGAACTAAGTCCACAACAAAAAAAAGAAACCTTCACGTGAACACTGCTGTTGGCCAAATTTGTCAGGGAATTGCCAGCTGGACAATTCTAATGCAAATGTTGATTAAGATCTCAGGACAGTTATATTTGGAATAAGAGGAACAATCTTATGCACTATCTTCACAAGTATGATCTAATAAGTTAGTTTTCATGAGATCCCAAAATACACTTGGTAAGAAAGCAAGTCAAACCAAGACAAGTAGATGCTATCTACTTAATAGGAAGGTGATTTAATTATTACTATTTCAACTTCTTCTCTACGATGTAATTCAAGGCAAATCTAGCAAGAAGAATCCAAGCCACATGAAGAATGACTAGTTATACTCTGCAAATGTGAAAGCCAAATGCAAAAGAGTGACAAACACTGCAGTGGGATACAGAAGCACCAGAAAATTATTAATAGTGTGCATAATTACAGAAGGGAGGAAGGAGGTCTGTCACCCCGAGCAAGCAGGAGTTCCAGGACCCCCAGAATCACCTGGTGCCACCCGTTCCCACCCCAGAGGGCTCCTGGGGATCCAGAGCAGAAAAGCAACAGATTCCTTTTCCAGCCAAAGCAGCTCCCAGGCATTAGCACCAGCATTAGCACCAGTACCTGAAAGCGCCTAAGGGCTGGAACATCCCCACTGAAAGTCCTCAGTTCTTGTATCACATTGAAGTTCCCATGAAAGTGAATTCTGACACTACCTGCTCCACAAAATCCTTCTGTTGCTGATACCTTCTCTGTGTTCACACAACATTTCTGTGAGATTGAAAACTAATCCACTCTTCCACTCTGAGTGAAAGACATAATTTCAAAGACAAAATCCTTGGTGCAAAAACTCCAAGGCAGGACAAATTAACAGAGCAACCAGACAACCCAAGGAGTTGGTGGCAGTGACAGCAGCACTGAGCAGGGCAGTAAACACAAGGCAAGATTACACACTGAGAAATAATATTCACCACTGGCACTTGTGATTTATTTCATGGGTCTCATGATAACTATTGGGTTGGGTTTTTTTTAAAAAAACACATCCTCCTAGAGTAAAATGAATACAACAGTCTTCACCCTTATTAAGAGAGGCTTTCAGCTTTCATCACTGTAAAGAAAAGTTTGAAAACAACTACAGCATACCCCAAAGGCTTAAATGTCAGAAAGCAGAAAACCAAATCAGTGAGTGGTTGAATTTGTCAGCACTGCTCACTCACCACTTACACACAGTGAGTGTCCTTACTGATAGACAGACAGTTTCTACATGATACAGCATAGGATGTTTTTTCATGTTATTTCCTCCGCACAATAAAAAAAACCCCAAACAGACTATTCGACACTCATAGCACTGGAGTGCACAAAGCGTACCAAAACCCAGAGCAAAACTACAAAGAAATTGCTGTCTTCAGTGATAGGAATTTTCAGTTTGCAAAATATCCATTGCACTCTATTATTCAGAGAACGATAAAATGAGAGAGTATCAAAGGCTCCCGCTACCTACGTAGATACCCAGCGATGACCAGATGGGTGGGCACAACTGTGCAGTTTTCCTACATGCTGTCACACAACAGATTACTTGGGATCTGGCCATTGCTGCTATCAGCTTCTACATCAAATGCATCATTAAGATAAACAGAAGCTGTTCATTTATCTTAAACTGTTTTGGGCTAAGACAAGCCAATACATCTACATATGAAAGGTTAGAGGGCTGGGTTTTCTCCCCCCCAAAAAAAACTTTCCCAGATTGGTTATGGGGCTTACCATGCTCATCAAGAGAGCCCAGAATTTGGCACTCAGTGAAAAATACTTTGGCACTGCACAAAGGATGTGAAAGCGGTGTGGGAATTACTATTAGAACAAGATGTCTGACACATAACTCAAGTACAGGCATGGAGGAGCCTGCAAAAAGGCAGCAAAAAATAACCCATAATACTGATCCTGACTACTTAAATGTTTGAGCTCTCCAAAGTCTTCCCAGGTCCCTAGTACAGCATAAACCAGACCTACTGTCCAAGCCAGTCTTTCTGTAAGAACCCGTTAATTTGTTCCATCCTGCAATTTATTTTGGTTTAAGTGTACATTTAATAAATGTAACTCTAGCAAACTTTTCCCTTTAATTTAGTCAAGGCACTACAAAATGTCTTCAAAATTCACTAAGTTTACTGTATGTAACTTCTGTTAATTTTTTCTAGATACGAGGACAATACAGAAAAGACAGAAGGTTAAAATGTCTATCAGATGGAGTTTAACATTCTAAAAGATTATGACCCAATTCAACAGCTTCCATGATTCAACTGCAATATTTGCTACACAATACATTTTTACTACTCCCAAGTTAGTCTGCACAACAAAACAAGTGCAATTACTCTGATCTGTCTAGCTATACAGGATCTACTCACTAATTTTAGTGAGCAGCCTCTCAGCAAAGCAGCTGAATTACCAGTTAAAAATCAACTGTGGAAGAAAACTCCTGGGAGGAAACCAAGATCAACTAAAGAGTTTCCTCCCCAAATTCAATAGCAACCAATCTGGACTGGCCTCTAAGATTAATCATGATCTACAGTGTATCAGCAGAGCCCCAAAACAACATCATCGCCTCAGAAGTCACGGAAACAGTGAAGGTCTATCTCCTCTAAGCCAGCTGCTTCAGTTGTTCCTTTGTACGGTGAGCAGCAGGTGCCACCTTGGCTCCTCAATGGGCGAGTCAAAGATGCAGAAACCGAACAGAAAAGCACGAAAAAAATAATCAGCTATTCTTTAAGTCAATGAAAATGTTGACATTTACATTGCTACTTGTTTCCTGCATGAAGAGGAATGATACACATAGCGTCTTTTAACAGAGAAGTGTCCACCGTGACGCTTTCCTGGCTTTCATACTTCTCGTACCAGCTGGAAGCATAGCACTCCTCTGCTCAGGGCAGGAGTACTCAGCATCCAAACCCCACAACATCCATCACTTCAGGCATTTGGGGTGACTGACTGGCACCGGCCACCCCTCCACCACCCGCAGGAATGGCGTGACAGCACCTAAGAAGAAAGAAGGCAGCCAGAATGTTTTGGTTAAAAACAAGACTCGTTTTGACAATAAGCAGCCCCCCTCTAAGTCTCCAAAAATGTAAGCCCTTAATGGAAAACACATTTTCTATCAACTGATTGGAAAAATTAAGCAAAAGATTCCCAATTATTTAAAAATTTTTCAACTCGCCTTCAGTTTCCTATCAAGTCCAGCTTGTATAGTTTTATACCAGATTTAAGAAGGTTTACATGCATCAACTTTTTCTTGGCGTTTCCTCAGAGGGCTTTAAGTTCAGTATAACTAATAAAGATTCAGGGAATTAGCTGCCAGAGACTGGAGATGTCTAGCTTAGGAATGTCTGCATCCTTGAAAGCCAGGATGCAGTACGGCCCAAAAAACAAGTTAAGAACAAACGAAGACAAGATTTCCATTGTTTGTTTTGCTAGAGACATAAATGCTACATTTAATAGGAAAGAAAGGGAAACTAAAATACCTGCAGGCACACACAAACGTCGTCAGTGTTCTCTTCACTGAGAAGAGGTCAGTCCATAAACCACATAAAGCAACGTTACTTTCTTACTGCGACATAGACGAAACTCAAAAAAGGAAACACTTTATTATCAAGAAGCATTGTCCACAAAGTTATACATCTAACCCTTGGTCTTATTTTAGAAAGTCTCCCTGGTAATTTGCCTGTGCTTTTGAAAAGCAAGTAATATGTTTTGAATTATAAGAGGTTACAGGGACATTTTTGTGGTAAATTTGGACTTTCATTTGCAAAAAAAAACCCCTCAGTGCTACAGAAATCCTTTCGGAAATAACATTTTTTTTGTCATTGCTAAGCACTTTTCAACAAAGTTTAATAGCTACTGTTCCAAGGAGCTGTTTACATCCAGCTTTAAAAGAATACTGGGGTACTTATGTCCCTGCAAGCAAAAGAAAGACCAGCACAGCGTCTTTCCGGTATTTTGAGAAGCAAACAAAAGAGAGTATATTCTCCACAGCATGCAGGGGCAACAATTTTTCTAAGCAAGTTCACTTAAAGACCCCTGGTATTCTGGGATTTTTCTAGAGGCCTGAGTTATACTTACAGCTCCTTGAGTCTTCTTTCATTTGTTCCCCTGGTCTTTACACCCAGGATCAAGAAAGAACAAAAGGCCAAGTAAGCTGGTAGTAAGAAGAACTGGAAGGCACTATTTCTAGCCTCGGAAGTTTATAAACTCGATATCCAGTTGCTTTATAAACAGTGCATGGGAAGAGGGGCCTTCAAACAAAAGTAGCTCAGTCTTTCCTTTGAAGGTGAAACTTTATTGTTCATTCTTGTAAACAAAATAACCTATTTAGTTGAAGTTTACCAATATGAATAAAAGCAAAAGTTTTACTGTAAACACCTAAAAGATGTCTAGCCACATGAAAGCTTCATTGTGCTCTTGATAACCATGATGTAAAGGCTTTTACAACCACCGGAGTTTTTGCAGGCTGACACGCCAGACTTTACCACCTCAATATACCATAGAAGAGCTCTCCTGAAAGAAAGCCATGTTGTTCATACAGTGGGAAAAGAGAAATTTTTGGTTTAGTTTGTTTTTCTTCACTATTCATTGTGAGACAGCATTTGCTGCCATTCAGTAAGCCGTTAAAATATGGGTACTCATTACTCCTTGGCTATTTTGCTTCCTGGACAGAACGACGTAGTAAATTCCCAAGCTCCCTTTAGTTTCCCTACTGAAAGTTTGTCCTGTGAACCATAAATAAAGCCCAGTACAATGATGAAGGCACTGACCAGTCTGATGTTATAATGGAAGATAGATATTAAAAGGAAACCTTTTCAGAAAGCTGGTGCCCCAAAGTATGATTTCTCTGAGGGGTAGTGATGTACACTTGCTCTACATCAGAAAGAGATTGAAAACCTTTTCATCAGGACTCCCATTCCATAAGACTTGTTCAAAGGTCATCAGAAATTCCAGTGAAACACCGCTGAAGTTGGCTTGATCTAAATAAAACATGCGAGATTGCTGTGTACAGGGGAAAGCACGAAAATGCAAACCTAAAACATTATGCTTTGGAAATGGAGTTAAGACACACTACCCTAAACTAAACATTCACCTCTTGCAGCACATCACATACCACATCCTGCACTGAGTCCTGCCACAGATCTTCTCCAGTTTTTATTTCCCAGGAAGATGTAGCAAGCCTTCGGCTCTCTACCTGAACAACCTCAGGATAGGGTCAGGCCAGGCTCTGTCCAGACCCAAGAGAACACGAACTCCAATGGGCACAGATCCAGCGTGGAACCAGGAAACTACTTGAACAGATCAACATGATAATCAGCGGTTACAGCATACCAAACCTCCTACCATGACAAAGTTTGTGTAGGCTTCATAAATTAGACATTTAAGGAGGAGGCAGTGTCTCTGTTGACATTTACATGGTGTTTCTTCCATGCCAAAAGGAGCAACCGAGGGAAAATTACACGAACGCTCGTCAGAAAGTTCTAGTTAACAGATCAGTGCTGTGGGAGAAACTGATAAACACTGGAAGGAGATAAGCTGTGTTTCTGAGGTCGAACAGGAAAGAGGCAAAGAGATAGGTGAAGCAGATAAAACAGAAAGCAAAAACAATCTCTGTAATACCCTTTGAACAAGCGTATGTGGGAAAGGGGGATTTGCCAAGGCATAAGGCAAGAAGCGAGCACAGTAATCAGCGTGAAGGTGACTCTAGGCAAGAGATTTACCTCTGCGTATAGCTCAGACTTGGGTCTACAGGGGAAATAACAAGATTTGACTTGGAACACAAAGGCCTAGAAAGGACCAAGTCGGATGGTGCAGGCAGAACAAAGGAATAGCTGTCCAGAAGAGCTCACTTGCTCTTAGCCCAAAGAACTCCAGCTGACTCACTGGCCAAGGCTGAAAAGATCTCGCTGAGATCAGAGAAGACATCTCTGCTGCTGGGAGACCTGAAGGCATCTGAACAGACACTTCAGCCAGGGGCAAAGTTGGGCAGAGGTGTCCGTCTGGACAAAGAACGTCCTGAAGGCAAGAGGAGAGAGACAAGTCACCAAGCGTGAGCAAGAGGATACTGCAATTATAAAAATATAGGCAGGCAGTTGGCAAGAGGAGAAATGAAGGGTCAGGTGGGACAACATGTCTCGGAGGGACAGTGAGAGTCAACAGCTGACACCCTGGAGCACAGCAAGAAACATCCAAGGATGAGAAATAACATCCTGGCAGGTAAGTAGCTGCCTAGGGACCACGTAACTGGTTTAATGCAGTATTTTCAGGCAACTGTGCATTTTTCTGGAAAAATGCTCTGGATTAGACCAGCCCAACAGTCACACACGAACTGTTCTCTGAAGCATTACATATCTGAAGGCTGGCAGGTAAAGGCAGGCAAATGGCAGTGACAGGACAGACTACTGCCAACTTCTAAATGAAGAAGGGCTGGCTAACAACATCACAGCAACCAGGAAACACGTACTGCAAAATGCTTCAGCAGACAGGTAGGGCAGTACACAATAGTGGTGAGAGACACAAATATTCCAACACTGTTCAGGGAGAAAATTGAAAGTCTGTGCAGATAAATACTTTGAAATTAGGGGGGTGCAGAATGGAAAGTACCATCACCATCAAGAGTTAAAGCAAGAACAGACTTGCTGTGCCCCAGCACTACTCACACTTGTACTGATGAGCCTGAGAAGAAGTAGAGCACTGCAAGACCATCTGTGATGATGGAGGTGGGTCCCCCGGCTTATCATTAACAACTGTTTTATTTAAAAGGTCTGTACGTGATACCCCCTCCTCCTACCTCAGCTTCTCATCGCTGGGCCATGGCAGTACGTTATCTGCTCTCTATCTAAACCACTACTTACAACAGAACCGATCCATGTCAGCTTGCAGCAGCTGGTCCCCGCGCAGGCCAGGTGAGAAGAACTCTAGCTGAAACAAATCCCAAGAACGAGAAAAACCTCATTCCTAGCAAAAGATAGAGGTTATCTGAGGAACAGTTTAATGGCTTAGACTCAGAGAAAAAGAGCCTTTTCAACAGGTTAAATCTATCTAATGCCTCATGTCCAAGCTGTTCTCTTAGCATTTGAAAGCACCACAATAAAAACTTATTTGCCCTCCTGGTCTGTGTAACATCAGTCCCTGATAGCAGTAGTGTGAGCTGAGCTCTCATCAGATCTAACCAAAAAGCCCTGAAAGGAACAGAAGTCTTCTTCTAGAAATTATATTTCTGCTTCTGAGAACTGGAAATGAACATTTGCTACAAAGGGACACACAGCTCCCTTATTAACCCCCCAGGCAAAAGGCAAACCTGTGTTCAGGCATCTGCTTTCTCCTCCCCCCACCTCAGAATTTTTTCATTCCATAAAAAGATGCAATCGTGATCCTGGGACTGAGAAAGGAGAGTGATGATGTAACAGTCAAGTATCTAGCAAGATCTGCATCTCTAAAAGGAATTTGAGTAAGTACGACTAAAGGGGAAATGTTCAGGTAGTGTAAAAGCTTGCTCAGCCTGAAAGGAATGCAGGGGGTTGCTGGAGCGGTAGGTCAGTAAAGCCATCAGAAGAAGTAGATTTTTGAACAGAAGTCAATATAAAGGACTCTTGACTAAAGGACACCACGAGACTCATTGGAAACGCTAGCTAATATTTACTGTAGGGATTTGGCAGATTTGAAAGCCAAGCTTTAGCTCATAAAATTCAGAAGGTGATGATAAATTACTTCAGTTAAGAGGACGCAGGTTATACAAGCCATCTCAAATGTGCGGTAAGCACTCACTGCCCACTCTTGAAGATCTTCAGGATCTTCATCAGAACCTACAAAATAATTGCAAAGAGGCAAGGATGAAAGAAAAAAAGGTTGCTGAGGAATCCCTAAATTATTAGCTGACTTTCTGTAGATACTGTTTAGACTTTGTGTAAACAGCAGAAATAAATAATTTATTTTAAAAAGACGCAATAAGGAGCATCTCCCAATGAGCTAGTTCAAAATAGTTCTGGTTGCAAAACTTATTCTGTAAAGCTTTTACTTCACACACGATACCATGTGACACGCATATCCCTCCCTAGCTTGCTGCTAGCTAGCTCCCTACAATTAAATTTTGTTATCTGCATTCTGACAAGTACCATGAACGCAGCTCGGTGTCTGCCAGTAAGCCAAGACCAGCAGGTCCGGTGCACAGCGTTACCAGCGTAAGAATTTAAAACTGTAAGGTACCCTGAAAGACTAATCTCATTCATAAATCTGACCTTGTATATTATTCAACACCCATGTGTTAAAATTATTAAACACTACCTCACCCACACTGCTATAAAAAGACTACTGTAAAAACTCACTCTGAGAAAAGAAGGTATTCATAAGGCAGGGGAGGACAGATGTGCAAAAGAAGATTCAGTGAAACTAAATAAATTCAGCACATATGGAGGCAAAACAAATTCCACGCGGGACATCATCTCCTTCAATGCTTCGTTCATACAAATGCTGTCAGGAAACGCAGAGCCCACCTGTAGCAACTATTGGTTTCCGCAAGCTGAACGGTAAGTCCCTGCAGAAATCAGAAAGCTGGCCTTGATCCTCCCTTTTGCTACTTGTGTATTAGGATTTGCTTTTTAAGTGAGATCGATGGCCTTTTCCATCTACGAAGATCAAGCTGGACCCTGTCCAAGCTCATAAGTCAAATTTTGATGGACCAAGGGGAACTTTCATTCCATTCATTCCGAATTCTGACACAAGACAGCTCTCTGCAAGCTGAGCAATTTCGAAGAAGCCAAGAAGAGCTGATGAGACTTAACTGCTGACTGTCCACAGCATCCGCAGTGACAGGCACCCCTCTCCGGGAAGGAAGCGGACTCTTCCCAGCAGCTTTTTAGTTCTACACCACGTGACCAATTCAAATATTCATATCTTTTTAAAATGAGGAAATTAAAATGGCTTAAAGGCATGAAAAGCTTGTTTATTAAGGATGAATATTTCATTACCAAAAGCAGGAATGAAACCAAGCACTCACATAATATTTCCTCTGCCAGGATTACACATACTTTACCACCTAGCGTGAAGCCAAACCTCTCCCACCGCAGCTTCAACCAAGAATATGAATGTTTAAGATGGTGCTCGAAAGATAAGAAAGCCAGTGTAAAAACATCAATACAATACAGCCAGCACCCCTTCACTTTAAGTAAGATCAAATCAACAGGAGAGCAGAAAGAATGAAGAATCAAATGCTACCGACGATCCACATCCCTGCTGAGAAAGAATTGTTCCTAATGTATTTCTGGGGACTCTGATTCTCTGAAGATAGGAACAAATTAAAGTGTTTGGTCAACTCCAGAACTTGTGCATGTTTTGCCAGACCTGTTGAGGACAGATAAAAGGAAAATAAGCCAGTCTACAGATCTAGCAGATACTAAACTTCAAAACACGGGTTTGGCCTTTCAGAACTGTAGGATGAGCGAACAGCTGTGTATTTACACAAAAAACCCCCGCCATTTAATATCACCTACTGAAAGGGGCTGCTAACAACTGCATTATAGATTCTTTTCAGGTCAGTTGGGCAATTACAAAGCCTATACATTTTCAGCAGCATCTTCAGCTTCTTGTATCCAAAACTGCCCCTGCAGGAGCATGCTGTAAACCCAGGAGGCTAACAACTCTTCACGTCAGTCATCCAAAACACAAACGAGATCATTTTTAAGACTGACAGATACTACGGACTCAACCCACTACATCATCCAGAAGAAAAAGATGTCTTTTTTTTTTCTTTTTTTTTTTNNNTTTTTTTTTTTTGAGAGAAAGAGAGAGAGGCCCAAAAGGTATAGTCTACGCACAACTGCCTCAAGAAAATCCCCTCAAGATATTCCTCTTCAGCATTTGAAGCCCAATTCCCTTTTTCAGTTTGCTACAACCTTTTTCTAGGACTACTGCCTACGCCTCACCCTTGCCTGCACAGCAAACACTTGCCTCAGCAGCAAACACTTGCCTCAGCAGCAAACACTTACAGGAAATTCTCAGAGGAGAACCAGATTTTCTTTACAGATTCTTGATATCAAAAATATTATTAATCATAACAAATATTATCTTTCAAAATAAATATGCAATAAATATGAATTTAGAACTGTTGCCTTAATTTAGGACAGCTTTGAAAATGCTGGGGTTTGCACTGTAAGACATAGTCAAGGAACAGTAGAAAAAACACTTTTGCATACTTTTAACTAAATGCAGAACTGTATTTTTATTAAGTGATGCTTTAAGAGGTCAGAAATCATGATGTGTGCAGGGAGACAACTACAAGGACTATTAAACTATAGTTCTTCACACCACATCCTCAGGAGGGCTGGGATGACCAGGAGCTATCTGAGCAGCAAGTACAGCCTTCCACATCGGGTTTCATGCTCCTCCTAGTTAAAAAAAAAAAAAGAAAAAAAGAAAAAAAGAGGAAAACAATCTGAAATTCATTTTACAATCATTACAACTTACCTTATGCTTTCACAGTCTTCCTTTCATGCATCCTTGAATTCTTTAATAACAGCGACAAAGTTTATTATGTTCCCAGAAGGGGATTTGCACAATGCTTATGAAAAATGAGCAACTCGCTAGAAATCAGGAAAAGATGAGTCAAGTAGCACCTGCTCACGAATTAGACGTGAGAACAGAAAGACCTTGAGCACACAGCCTGTATGGGACTACCCTGAATGCTACCCTGCCACTGCGATATATAATTGTCCACTTTCTTCTTCAATTTCAATGTGGCTTTCCACATACAGAGTCAGCCCCCACATCCTCTCACTGCCCGGCACGATGGGGATCACGTCTTACTCTCCGGCAAAGCATTCAAGACTTTGTGAGGAGAAGCTAGTCTGAAGTTATTCCTGAAGTTATCAAGAAGACTGCAGAACAGATAATTCAAGAAATCAAGCTATCGCTTTGCATGCCATAGATACCATTTTTAAAGCTCTGAGCTTTGATTTGTTTATCAAGATAAACGCTAGTTGCACTGGATAGTACGAGTGATCTCTGCAGGATAATACAAGAAATCATATATAAATCAAAAGTATTTTATACTTGTGAAAAATAACCTTCTCGCCCTCTTCCTTTCAAGGAAGTAAATTAAAAATGATAACTTTTATCACTTGAAATTTTCACTACAGTGTGATGAAAAATGAGGCGAGGTACAGTTTTGCATTTCTTTTACTCAAAAGTTCACACCGCAAGTTTCATCTATGCCACAATTTCTGCAAAGCATTAACAACTCCTGCAAGACTGCTGCTCCCTTTTTGCAAGCACCGTCTCACTCTACCTGCTGTGGAATAATCACACTCATGTTAAGTCAAAACCACCCACTGAAACGAAAGTGTGTTAACAAGTCCGGAGCAGGACGTTCTCCCGTAGATGACGGGCAGGTAGCACCTGGAGTACAGCTAAATACTAGCCCTTGAATGCCAGCAAGAGGATCTGAGAGCTGTTTGACATTAAAAAGATTCCCTGTTTTAAGGAGCCTTGCAATTAATCTTACATCCTCTGATAGGAATTGAAATGCCACCTACTCCTGCAGATAGCAATCTGCCCACAAAGGTCAACAGGGAACTGATGAAAGGGAATGCCAGGCTACCTGCTGAAGTGCAAACTGCTCAAATGCGGCTGTTTATAATAATTCAGATTTACAACCACTTAGGGAACAATTATCTGTTAAAGCTTTGGAGGTTTTCTATAAGGAAACAAAGCTAGCTACTGAAGCCACACGGATTGTTCCAATACTTCTACGGGTTTTTTTTTCTGTTTTGTTTTTTTTTTAATTATTCTGATGACTAAGAATCACAACCAGACGCTGGTACAAAGCCCACTCAGACCTAAGGAATTCAAGGACCGGATGATTTTTACTTACAATTAATGTGTAACATGCAGTGACTGATTGAGCATGCACATGAAACAGCCAAATAAGTAGTTTTAAGACATGGCCATGAAAAAATAGTAACACTATGATATCCACGCTGACTCAATACACAAACCTACAAACAACAGGGCACGAAGCGTAGGGATTGGGAAATGAGGTAGCAAATTCACATTGCATCCTACCTACCCAGGCACCCTAACCCAGCCCACGTCAACACCACTAAATTCAACTATTAAAGTAACAAAAAGTGCAACTTCACCATTTCTCTTTTTCCCACTAGAGACATCCTTGGGGAAATATCCTTGCATGCACCGAAGCTGGTATGATTTCAATTCCACCCACATCTGGGCTCACTTGGGAACTAAATCCAGCACAACCCGTCTTGGGTCAGCCAGTGACCCCGAACAAAAATAGCTCTGGCAGAAAGCTGGATTTATGGAATAGGGCGGAGCCCATCCAAGCATAAACTGAACAAACTCGGCACTTGAAGTTAATGATGGAGAAGCAACAATTTCTCCATTCTGTTCAGCACATGAGGAGCACAAAGGTGGCTCGTGCCCTCTACGCAACATGACAAAACACAGCATGACATAATCAACCCTTCAACAGGTCAGAATCTCGGGTGTAACTTGAGTCTGACACAATTCAAAATTTATCAGCAGCAAGAATTAATTACCATCTCCAAAGCAGTAAAAATAAGAGAAACAAACGTTGCTTGAGAACTGTAGTAACACTGGCAGTGAAGCCGGGTCAGCAGACCAGGGCCGCAGCTCTACCGGCAGCATCAAACAGAGCTTAGCAGAGTTGAGCAATTTTACTGAAAAGCCACACTTTCGGCAAACTCAGATTAGCTTTCCCAAACATTCCAGCGCAGACATACCTAAAGTCAGGGTATGATAGCACGAAGGTTAGGAAAATTAACAGGATTAATTTTGTTTTAAGCAAAAGATTATTCTGCCCACAGCACAGACACAAGACAACCTTGAAGTGCAGGCAGAACTCTTGCCTGCAAACTGCAGATTACAGCCAAAGGAACACATGCATTCTCATGCAAAAGAAACCAGAGTTGGTGTCACAAGGTAAAGCCTGGTTTTCAGTACCAGTGATGGAGGTACTGGAGTTAAAGGGACACCTGATGCTGAATTAGATACAGCAGGAATATCCAGATCCTTAGGCAGGTTCAGCACACAAGAGGACAGAAAAAAAAAAACAGAAATCAAACTACGTATCAATTGTAAGGATCCAGAATTGCTAGCTTGTTCTACTCATCCTCTTTCATACAAAATTAGCAGAGTCTACCAGTGCAAGGCACGTCTGAATTAATTTAATTCCTAAATGCAATCGACTTGCTATGTTGATTTTTAAGTTATAGGAAACAATCCATTTCCAATACTTCATTTAGATTTCTAGTACACATTGACCAAAGAATAAAAACCCCAAGAACAAACTGTTACATGCAAGTTTTCTGCTAATTACAATGACTTTGTAAGTGCTTTGTAACACAGTTAGAGTGTCATGGCATGCACAAGTGAGAAACAAAGTTAAGCTTTTAGAGTCACTGCAAAATTTATTTAAATCTGGTATTTCCTTATGTGCAAAGCTCAACCGTTCACATTATGTTTTTCTTAGTATTTAAACACAAATGTCCTCCCTAACCAAATAGCAATCCAAAAGATAAAAGAAAAAATAGTATTGAATATGCCAGTTGTTACTGGCAGGATCTGTGCCCTGACCTTGCAGCACCACAGAAGACAGGTAGCCGGTTGTGTAGCACAAAGATTCTCGAGCACTCAGTGACTGATGCGGCCAGACCTCAAAACTTACAGATTGCACCCAGAGCAGGCACCACAATTACCTGAAAGAGCTTAATTTTGTCCTTCCTCAGTAGTTTTATGCCAGCTGAGGAAGCTTAGCCCACCTCTCTTCCCTTGGCTATTGCCAGAGCCGCTCTCAGGTGTCCAACCGCACGGGCCTGACAAGTTATTGATTTCAACCATCTCCAGAACGCAAGTGGCAGGACGGAAACCGTCTTTAAAGCCTGAGGAAAACTGGAGCGGGGGAGCAGCCAATAAGTCACATTTTTATCCCAAAGGCTTCCCCTTAGTAATTATCAAATCTTTGCACAAGCAGGGGCATAAGAGTTTATCAGGAAGAGCTCACATGAATCTTTTATAATGGAAAGTGAAAGACAGCCGCAGACTTAGGGTCCCACTGGCTGTCCTCTCTATCAGTGCTGCTCAGGATTGAGTTGTACTTCACAAAGGAAACGGGAATGAAAACGCAGATCTTCCCAAAGCCCTAGAAGGGAAATAAAACCATAAAGATCACAAAAGGTTAATGCAGCGAGTCTGCACCGGTGAACAGCTCTAACGCTCCTACCGGCTGGAGCAACCTTGGACTTGGTGACTTTTATTGCTGGTTTTTTTTCCTTCTCAACTTTGCATGCACATCAGCACAGGCGAGATACCTGTTAGAAGGGAGGCGTATGAGGCGGAGACTGAAGCAGATGAGGTCTGATGAGCGGGAGAAGACAGAGGTTTCCCAAAGGGGTGACAGAAAGCCCCCACAGACCCTAAGGCAGAGCTCGGTGTTCCCTGCCTGCATCCTGGGCACCCTGGTGCTCACTTAGCTCTCCTGAATGTCCCAATTTTGTAGAAACTACTCTTTTTTTTTTTTTTTGGCGCTGGGCTTGCTTTGCTGTGCAGTTCAGAGGCCTCACAGCGGGGCAGGCGGGCAGGGGCCGAGGCACGGCAGGCTGAGGGGCCGCTGCCCACACCCCCCCCCTCAGCGCGGGGCCGGTTCAGCTCACTAAACCGGCACAGCGCACCCCCCTCCCCACAGCCGGCAGCCAAACTGAAGGCAAGGGGGTGTGTGGGGGTGCGAAAACCGGGAAGACCGAAGCCTCACAACCCCTCACACACCCTGAGGCGATGGGGGGAGTGTGTGTCTGTGTGTTTCCACCACCTTCCCCTCACACCAACCCGTCGTCG